>OX439476.1:29281123-29773623 GCA_949320105.2 Crepidodera aurea
GTCATTTGACAAGCAAATTATTTATGTCCGTCAAATGAACCTTTTCTTTTTTATACTTTTCAGGTTTATTCTGGTTATAAATTGCTACTTGGGCATTTGTAGAATAAAAAAATGTGAAAAATATTTTTCCGCGCAAAAATTTCTATTGCTAAGTATATTGATTTTATCATGTTTTATAGCATCTGCGAAAATTTCATGAAAATCCCAGCCGGTCCCATTTTCTTAACAATTAACCAGAGATGTGCGTGTCAGTAATTGTCAAAATTTGTAGGTCATTTAAATTGAATTCTTTCAGATTTAAACGCCAGAAATTAAATAAAGTCAAACCTTTTTACTACTATACTATACAGAAGAAAGGAGTGCAGTATTTAATTTGCAGAACGTAGTACAGGTTCAAGAGGTAGAAATTTTATTTTCACCTCATCCTTCAATGCTTATTTTTAGTTAAAATTTAAATTTTAATACATCTGATCGGCCTAATATAGTTTTTGTCTAGATTTAATCTTGTTTCCATGGTTTTTACTGTAATTAACCTGTTATTTTGACAGATAAGTCAGACTTTATTTATTCATAGCCGTATCGTATGTATTTTAATTGATTCGGAATTTTGTAATAATATATATTTCAAAATGGCTTCATTCTAAAAATATTATCAGTCCTCCTAAATCCTTGAAGGAAGAATTATTAGTAATTCAAATTCAAAATTCAAAAAATATATTATAGATGAGATGGCCAGAGAAAAACTAATTAAAATTCTCAGATTGCCTCCGTACCACGCAGAGTTAAATCCCATTGAACTGATCTGGTCACAATTATTAAAAGGTTATGTTTCTCAAACCAATAAAACATTTAAATTTCCTGATGTGCGAAATTTGTTTTTGAAGGCATTTTCAGATGTAAATAGAGAACATTGGGGAAAATGCATTGATCATGTAAAAAAGGTGGAAAATTCATTTAGGAAAGTATATCCACTATCAATGGATAATTTAATAGAACCTATAATAATAAACCTCAGAAAAGACAATTATAGTGATACCAGTAGTTTTAGTGAAGACAGTGACTTTTATAGATAGTTCTTGAACTAACTTTTTTTTTAATCTTTGAGTTTAGGTAAGTACTGAAGCGTTACTTTTAATGCCAAGAGATTAAAAACAGTTTAATCTCAACATCTCCTTGTTATTTATTGGTTAAATTTAATTCGTTCAATGTTAAAGTGTCAGATGCATAAGGTTTATTTTTATTTTTTGTAAATAATATAACTTCAAAATTTAATCTACGAAGTGGGTATATATATTTTATATGCTGTGACCTTATTTATATTATAGAAACTTATTTTGCAAAGTACGCCTATGGAATGTGACGTTATATCCTCTTTCCTTATAGTATATTACTATAGAAACAAGTTGCCGTTGCTAGGAAATAAAACTAAAAGCTTAACTTTTCTTGTAAATATCTCGGAAGATCGAATTTTCACAGACATGAGACCTATATTTTCTGTCGATTTAGATAGGAATTAGTCTATCCTGAAAGTTTCATTGAATTCTGACGAGTGGATTTCGAGATCCTCTGGACACACACACACACACACATACACACACACACACATACAAACCTTGCTCGTTTAATAGTATTTGATGCAGTAATCGGACGGAGCATCTCGTGGGTTCCTGTGTGTTGTTTGATTGAATTGCTATAGATTCCGTTTAATTTCGTTTATTTCCCCTTTTGTCATCTAGAATAGAGTCTTACTAGACCATATTGAATAACGTGCAGTAATCGGATGGAGCATCTCGTGGGTTCCTGTGCGTTATTTGATTGGATAGTTTAGAGTTCTGGATGTAATATTACCGTCTAATGGTTTTGTTGGATATCGTGCAGTAATCGTACAGAGCATCTCGTGGGTTACTGTGCGCTATTTGATTGGACTATCGACGATCCTGTATATAATAAAGAATTAGGGCCACTACTATAAATCCCTATTGGATAACGTACAGCAATTGGACGGAGCATCTCGTGGGTTCCTGTGCGTTGTTTGATTGGATTTACAAGAATCTACGTCGAATAACGTGAGGTGGTCGTACTGAGCATCTCGTGGGTCTCCGCGCGTTATCCGACTAGATTACCGCAAGTTTCCGTTATAATCCGTCCCTGTTGTTTTATTGATATTCGAACAATTTGGAGAGTAGAACTTGGAACGTAATCGTAGAATTTTAATATATTCCGCACGCTTAAATTAGTAAAATACCTGCTCATCCCGTTTTTGCACGTACAAAAGGCTTTTTATCATTGCACTCATATCACCGTTGACATTTCATAAAAACACCCCGCGCGTACCGTCCGCTTCCATACCGCACCACATGTAAAGTTCCGCACGCTAAATATCCATAGTATAACTCGTTACATAACCCTTTTCCGTAAGAAGCAATTGTATATATGTTTAGGGTGGCTTGGGTTTTTGCTTAATAAATAATACTTTTAATATAATGCTTGGTTTTATTTTCATTAATTGGTTTGAGTAGTATTAACATTTCCCGCAGCAATCCTGCAGGTATTCGACCCCAGTTGGGTAATTAAAGCCTACTCTGCTGGCCGACAGATACATTGGTCAATTCCATAAAGACCCCTGGAGTATTTATTTCTCCACTGAAGCTGCCCGAGTACAGTGTCCTTCAGCACTTAAAATCTGAAGGTGGCGCCCGAGGCAACCCGAAGCCTGCACGAAGCGACCAATAGAGTATAGTGAGGCGAAAGTAACGTCACAACGCAATAGACGTAGTCTCAATCTTTGGAATCGAGACTTCCATTGCTCCCATTCATCCCCACATTTAAAAGAAAATGGTTCTGGAGCCGGTATTTGGTAGACTGGGGCCACTGGCAAAATTATTGTTCCATTTCTATCTTCTTCCTCACTCATTTTGTATATTTATAGTTGGTGTAGTTCGAAATCCTTTTTCGCTGCCACCATGTGGTATTGTCTATTCAAACAAGTTTAGTGCTTTTCAAGAAGCTATTTCATTATAATATGACAGGGATCCCAACGTGCGTCCCTCCCACTCCCGACGTCCTTGACAGACGTTCATCTCACAGACAGGTTGTGTCTATGAGACCAACGTCCGTTCTTTTAAAAACGCTAATACTACACTCTCATACCGAAATTTTGATTTTTCATGATTTATTGCGGCACTTCCTTCTTCCCATACCCGTTTTATTCCTTCAAATTCACTTTCGTCGCTCATATTTTAAAAATTATAATAATAATCAGAACTTTCATTTACTGTTCAGAATTTTACAGCTACTCTCATACCGAAATTTTGATTTTTCAGGAATTATTGCGGCACATCCTTCTTTCCATACCCGTTCTATTTCTTCAAATTCAGTTTCATCGCTCATATATGAGATATATAAGAAACACTCAAAAACCAAACTTATTGACATAACAATATTTTAAGTGACAGCAGAAAAAGCCATGTTCATACTTATTATTATGCATCCTACTAACTACCTAGCAACCAACCATAACATGTATCTTGATATGATGAATCGAAATTTTGAATATGAAAAAAAATGGATAATTTAATAGTTTATTATTGCCCAATCGTGCAAAAAACGTTATAAGCATGTCGAACGGTAAGGGTTACCGATGTCAGACAATAATTGGAGTCGTCGCTTCGCTCCTCATCCAAACTATTGTCTTCCATCGGTAAAAAGCCCTTACCGTTCTTCAAACTTAATATACTATTTCAGAACTTTCCTGACCTACTTTCATAACAATAAAAAATATAGGACGTCACATAAAAGTTACGTAATTTTTTTACACTAGAATACACAAAATATCGTCATGGCCAGCACCGATTCTGCATCAATCAAGAAAATTTTAACTGGAGCTCCGATCCTCAGCTGTCCCGACTTCAACACTCCGTTTTCATTACAAACAGATGCTTCCGATCACGGCTTAGGAGTTGCTTTGACACAAAAGAAAGATGGCATCGACTACGTCATCGCCTATGCCAGTAGAACTCTGAGCCCAGCCAAAAGAAATTATTCTGTGACAGAAAAAGAATTTCTAGCGATAGTATGGGGAATTGAAAAGATGAGGGCATATTTAGAAGGCTACCACTTCACGGTGATCACTGACCATCTTTAGTGTAATGGATGGACTAAATAAAATAAAAATATAAATTCAAATTGTATATTTTTTAATACGTCTTTCTGAATGCATACCAAAAAATGTAATGACAAAAAAAAAATTCTAAAAATAATAACAATTCTTCTTAGCAACCCGTTCCCACGACGACGATCTTCTTCTATATTAATATCATTCAAAAAGAAGAGACCAAATGATCGCTACTTAAAAAGAATTGCATATAACCAAAAAATAAAATAATGACATAAACTGTCAAACTTAAAAAATAATGTAAACATGTAAAGATATTGTGTGCTCGTAAAAATGAGACACGAGCACCACACCATCAATCACTCAAATGGTTACATTCTATAGTGAGTCCGTCCGGCCGATTAGCACGCTGGAGTATTTTCCTTCAGCAATACGATTTTGAAATCCAATACCGCAGAGGAGCTTTAAACTGAATAGCCGATGCACTATCTCGCAATCCGTTACCCGACAGCAAAAACCCGACCCTTCTTTGCACTATGGAGGAAGATACTAATTGCAAATGGTATCTAACCAAGAAATCAGAGGTTGAACAAAGCCCATTAGACTATCCAGATTACTGTATCAAAGAGAACCGTCTCTACCGTCATTTTTGGGACACCAACGAGCCTAAATTTTCCGATCCATGGAAATTGTATGTACCTAAGCCGCAAAGAGACAGAGTCATAAAAGAGAATCATGACGCTCCAAATGCAGGTCACACTGGTATAGCAAAAACCATCACCCGTATCGCCCGACGATATTATTGGCCTGGTATGTTCCGAGACATCACAAAATATGTAAGAAGTTGCATAACTTGTCAAAAATACAAACCGTCACAACAACAGACACCAGGAAAAATGTTTCCGTCTCCGAATCGACAGCCCGACAGCCCGACTACACCGTAGTAAGAAGGGCAATGCATATATTGTCATGTTCATGGACCGATTCACTAAGTAGGTTCAATGCAAAGCTGTCCGATCAGCAACTGCGAAGAGTGTCAGTTCCGCCTTCTACGATGACGTCGTTACCACCTTTAGGTGCCCGAAAGAAGTCATTACCGATAATGAAACTCAGTACACCAGCAAACTCTTCGAGTCCATTTTAAAAGAGTTGGGAATCCGCCATCGTTGTACACCAGCTTACACGCCGCAGGCCAACCCAGTGGAACGTGCAAACAGAACGATTAAGACGATGATAGCACAGTTCTGCGACAAGGACCACCAAAATTGGGATTTACACTTGTTCGATCTCAAGTTTGCTATCAAACGTCACGGCACGAATCCATCGGTTATTCGCCAGCCTTTTTAAATTTTGGGAGGGAATTAGTCGTCCCTAAATCCCTACGTCGAGAAGTTGAAGCAGCTGATCCGCAAACTGACACCGAACAGACTGATAACGTCATTCCCGAAAACTTTGTACAAAGGCTAGACAAACTCAAAGAGTGTTATGATCTTGCCCGGCTCAACCTCTCCCGTGCATTCACTTCCCAGAGTCACTATTATAATCTACGCCGACGTGACTGGAAATGTGCCCTTGGAGATCTGGTAATGAAGAAGGAGCACACCCTCTCGTCCGCCGTCGATCATGTAGCTGCTAAATTAGCTCCGAAATATTCTGGTCCGTATACCGTTGTCAAAGTTGTGTCTCCCGTCATATACAATCTAAAAAATGCAACTGGAAAGAGGCTGAATCAGGTGCATATCAAAGACCGCAAACCCGCCGTCGAGGGTTCCTTGTAGGCACCATGTCCCGAGATTGTAGATGTTCCCGTAGACCCGACACCGGAGTGTCGTAATTCGATGTTACCACCCCTGGTAACAATAATACTAATAATCTTTATTTCAGGAAAAGTTTACATAATTATCATGGTAATACCAAGGGAAATTGTCCCGTGAACGTAGAGGCATCCCGCCGAAGACTTAAATTTGTTGTAAATTTTGTTTAAAATTATATTTTGAAGAAAAATAAGCGTAAACGAAGTTCACTCTTATTTTTCTTACCGAAGTAAGGGGGGGATGTAATGAATCTATTTTTCACAGATTAAATAATTGGAATAATTTCGGGATTAAATGAAAATTTATTTAAAATTAAATAAAACGTTGATTTTGCCGTGTTAATAAGATAAATTAGAATCTCGTTAGTTTTGATCCGAAATCACATCCGTTTATTTTAAAAGATAAGACGCCGTGTCGTGCACTGTTTACCTACGTTTTTTTTTTGTATCGCTACGACTTTTTTTTTATCGTTTTGTTTTACGTTCGATTGTTTTGCCGGTTATTAAGTTGGGAATAATTTAGTTATTAGTAAAAGAATTCATTTAATTTTTACAAAGAGTTATTTAGATTTTAAAAATCAAAATACCGAACTACGTGAGATTTTATTTTAGTTCCGTTTCTTTTACTGAATAATTGGCTGAAATAGTTTGATCATTTTTACGGATTTATACTTTAGTTTACTTATAATTAAATTTTCACTCTCAGTAGCGTACCTATTTTAATTTCGTGGAGAGTTATTTAATTTATTAAATAATTATTTTTCTGAATTAGTAGTTTGGAAGTAAGTTATTTATTTTGGGATCCGTAATTCCGTATTTATTCATTTTTAAGGGGAACCGTTAAAGTTTGAAATATTAAATTTACTTTAAAGACTTTATTTTGAAAGTAGTTACCGAATAATCGTCGGAACACGATTTAATTATTTATTTTTCCGTTAACTTGAGTTAGATTTATTTAATTTAGATTACATTTCGTACTGAACGTCAGACTGTGGTAGAAAACCGTTTTTTTAACAGTAGTTCGAGAATTGAATTATTTAATTGAAAGTTTAAGGTACACTTTTGCTTTCAGTTATTTATTTTATATTTTAGAACTACTAATCCCTCTAAGTTCCTAAACTTTGGGACTGATTTTGCATTAAAGTAGCACCCACTGGCCGATTTGGCAACTTCTATCCCTGACTCACGCTACCTGACATTGGGTACAACTGTGTGAGGTGTTGGAACAATGTTGGCTATGCTGAAAGTCTAGGAATCGTCCGCGTCCCGAATATAATTTAAAATCGCAGTTTTAACACGTCAAGTTTACCCGCCAGTCTGTAGTTCAGTTCTTTCCGTTTAATTTACCGTTTAGTGAAAAGTAGTAACCACCAGATTTGGTTTGCCGATTAAATTTTAAAAGTTGATAAATTTAAACCACTCTCCTGTTTAAATTTGTTTAAGTTCGCGATAAATAAATTCAGTAAACTTTTCCAGTCAATTCCAGAGTAGATAGGGTTAGGTAAATCCCATGATTAGAGTAATATAATTTATTTAAATTATTTAGACCGTTCTGTTACATTTCTTAGCTTAAGAAATTTAAATAACTCTTCCGATTTGTCTCGCCAGTTGACAAAATTAAATAGTTGTGTCGTTTAATTTCGCGAACTGATAAATTTAGCATTTTCCCGTTTTTTTTATTTAATCGATTAATAATAAATAATTTTATACTTTTATAAATAGAAATTAAGTCTGTCACTCCGTCATTACCGTCGGTATAAAGCCGAATCGAACGTTTCTTTTAAACGTGTTATTTTTTTGTTCAGGGTTCAAGGGCTGGGCTTTGAAATATAAAACGAATTTTATTTTGTAAAAATAGTTAAAAACAATATAAGTGTCACGTTTGTTTCCTGGTTTGTATTCACAAACTTTACCTCTTTTCAGGGCTATTAAAGGTATATAATAAGTTAAAAATAATTCAGTCAGAAATCAAAAAGACCCCTGGAGAATACCGTATCTCCATCTGAAGTTACCTGTGCCCCTAAGAGGCATACCACATAAAAAAACTGGCGCTCGAGCCATCTCCGTATTAAAGCGTCACTTGTAAGGCATATTTTTCTTTGTGGCAAGAAAAAGCCTTACACAGTTAAAACTACTTGAGAATGCCCTTCTACCATTGTCATTGTAATGAAAGTATTAATAGATTGACAGTTCTTATTCTAATCAACACAGCCACAGTCTACTCCAAATTCGTCATTCACTATGTGTCTACTTTAAATTCAATGTCATTTTAAACTTCAAAATTTTTATATTTTATACTAGATACAAAAATAACTATATATTGACTGCTGAGACGAACTTGCTAGACACACATTAATGTAAAGTGGTTCAATTGAATAGTTGATACGCCGGCGCCGTCGCGCGCATTTCTTATGTTTTGTGCTGATCGACTCTCGTCCAAAACGCAGTGGAAATCCTATTTACCTACTAGTAATATTATTATATATCTGCATATAAAATCCGCTATAGTTCATTGTGCTTTTGACAGCATGGTTATTATTCATACATAAGAATCTCAAAACAACAACAACAAGACATATACATTGCTCAATTTATTTTTGTTTTACAAGAACTTGGAAATTATAATAAGATTTAAGAATAAGGTGTATTCATTTATTTAAAGTGAATCAAGAACTTCTTGTATCCATGTAACATATTTGCTTATTCGTGTATAAACAGTTGGTTCTCCGTTGCCACATACTTTTGGCATATGTTTTACCATTCCGACGACAACGCCATCTATAGCTAGAGGACTACCCTCGTCGCCTAAGCATGCTCCAACACCTCCTAAAAATTCGTAAAAATTATTTCTGTGTAAGGAAAGTATTGTGATTATGTATGTCTACCGTCTGTAAAAATTCAGAATCTAATAACTTTTAATTCCTAAAAGCGTTAATTAATGTTTAGATGAATGAAATAACAGCAATTTTTTTATATTTGCAAGGCTTTATTTTGCATAATTACACACACATGGAATATAAAAAACCAGTAAAAAATTGATAGCCTTAAAACTTATTACAAATTGACCGTAAATTGTTTTTCTAATAAAAAAACATTTTTTTTATCCATGTATCACAAATTATTTAAATTTTTAGAACTCACTTTATGTTATTTTTAATTTCAAATAGGTAGGAAAAGTAGGTCTCAGTTATCTCAGATAATTTAAAAGTGGACATAATTATACCAGCCCTTTTATCTTTTTCTTAAAAATTTCAAATATTTCTAGAAAACCTATTTATATATGAATGTTGTTGGGCAAATAAATATTTTTGTGTTTTCCAGTCACTGACGATTTTTATCCATATTTAAATGAAACAAACACTTATTGGCATATTTTTATAGATTAGATAACTATTGAATTGAAATTTTTTGTGTGTATTTTCTTACAAATTTTTCGACCTCATCAGGGAGTCTGGATTTAAAAACATTTGTAAGAAATTACCCAATAATTTGTGGAAACAAATTATTCCCATTAGAAAACTTAATTATTCGAGGAACGATTGGATACATTTTTCTTTTAAATAAATGGTTTTAGCCTAAAACGAACCTTTCCGCTCAAAACCCCCCCTCAAGAGGAACATTTCTGAATCTTTACTTGAAATATTAGAAAAAATGGCGGTTTTTTGTTTTTTTCACCAATACTATCCCTATTAACCACAAAGTATATAAAAATATTTATCCAATTTGTTAAAAAAAATCCGACTTGAAAGTTTAACCCAATCAAAAACTTCTTCATCACAATGACGTCTATTAAGTATATACAAAGAATAACTCCCTCGAGCTAAAGCTCTCGGGAGTTATTCAGATTATTAATGTTCATATGGTCTCATCAAATTGTCTCGAAATACAAGGTACTCTCTATAGAATTAGGCAGAAAATAATAGTCGGCTATTTGTCATAGTCTTGTGATATTACCTTCGACTATTTCCCTCGTCTTAATTTCCACCAATCACAAACGCGCAATTTTGAATTACAAATGGTTTCTAGATGAAAAAACTGTATGACAGCTCCTGTCAGTAGTTTTTTTGAGTTTACCCGCGGCAAAGCTTGACAGCTGTTGTCACCAAAAATTACAATACCTTTGATAACAAGTAATTATGGTCTCCTAGGACATTAGAAATCAATAAATTTTGTAATATTGTTTTTAAACAGTGCTAGTCAGCTTATGTAGTGAAAATGAGTCTCTATGACTAATATTGATCTGGCGATTAAGAAAGGTGTACCATACAATACCGTTAAAACCCATACGTCAATATGGAAACAGTTTACGGAATTCTGCAAGGCAAAGAAATACGAGATTTTGGAAACTACAAGTTTATAGCGACTAAACCTAATCCTCGAAGATTGGACGTGGAATATGAAGAAAGAAAACGGTTGCAAAAAAAATGCAGGAGATGTATTTTATGAAGAGGAAAATAATTTTTGATCCATTTAAAGATATTATCTTCAAGTCTAGTAGGGAAGCTCGTAATGCGAAACGAAGGAATTTGAAGATGATCTGCTTCATTAAAATTGGAAGAATACTACGCAATGATTTTATTTTGGGACGCAGACACTCCGGCGGGACTCCAGCGAAAATGTTACCATATCTCTTCAGTAGAACTTGCCTGGAGAGGTGGAGAAGCAGTCAATTGCAGAGTTCATTATTTTAAAGAGGAAGTGGATAATTCTGGGATTAAAACAGGTAGATAACATAGTTACATATTTTTTAAAATAACTGATTTTCAAAATTCCTACTTTTTGGGAAGAGTAGAATATAACCCTCTCTTCAATAAAACGACCCAGAGTGGAGAAAGAAAAATGGCCGATAGTAAATGGCTGTCCCCAACACGAAGAACCCTACCTTTTGTCCAGTCCGTCTTTTTAAAATTCTAATGGTTAAACGTTCATCTAGAATAACAACTGATAGATTATTCTTAACAGTAAACCCATCATGGAACAAAGAACAATCAAGTACAAATGGTACAAAAACACTCCAGTGGGAAAAACGAACTTTTGAAAGAAGCAGCGGAGAAGGCAAGATTAAATACAAAAGAAATAAAAATAACAAACCACTCTATGCGGTCGACAGCAGTCAGTAACCTGGCTAAAGAAGGGGTAGGTGAACAAATTAAAATTACTGGCCACAGTTCAGCCAACTCAATTAAGCCTTATCTGCAAATGGATAATGAGCATTATTCCAACTTAGAAGTGACGCCTCAGAACCTCCAGCTAAAAAACAGAAAACAGAAGATCCTGCAGCCACTCCTCGAGCTTCTCACTCTGCACCTGGACCCATTAACAACAGTAATGATTTACCTACACCCAACGTTATCAATGAGTTAACAAAGATTTCAAACAATACTCCTACTGTGTACCAAAATTGCAATTTATATTTTAATTGTACCATAAATAATTAAGTTTGTAGTATTTTGTGATTAAATAAATTACCTGTTTTTCAGTTTTCAAATTAATACCTACATATTTATTATGTATGCATATATAATAGGTATTATGTTTTGTAAGCTATGTGTTTGCAGAATAATCTGTTACTCATGAAAGAGTCGTGTCAAATACCATTCGGGCATCTAATTTTTCCTGTGAAAAAAATCGAAAAAACACAATGGAAAGTAATATTTTTTTAACAAAATGAATTCGTGCCACCAGCACTCATGCTTCTTGTTAAAATATTACTTCGCAACGTGTTATTGCGATTTTTTTCGAAAAAATTAAATGCCCTTATGATATTACTTACGAATAATAACTTTTATTTGCAATTTAAAATTTTGTGTAATAAGGAAAATTGTCTAATTAAATTTTGTTTTTCGTATTTTATGGTAATAATGCGTTTGGGTTCATGGACAAAACATAATTAAATCTTTTCAAACCGATACTAAATTTAATACATATATTAAAATGGTATTCGATTTAAGTACTTACCTTCGCCAGAAGTACAAAGCAAAGAATCATTAATACCATCGTAAGATTCACTGCATTTTACTTTATCAATAATAGTAGTATTCACTTCCTGCTCAGGAACTAGATAGAAGTCTCCATCGTAGGATATTCCCCAACCCGTCAAGGTTGCAATTTTTCCTACCAAGGATCCTATATTCTCATCAGGCAAATCAGCTTTTCTGACATCATCATTAAATTTTATGTGCCAATAAGCAGTAACGATAGCAATATCATTTTCTCCAGTAGTACTATTGTATTCTGGATGAATATAAATGTTCCTTCCAAGTGATTCTTGCGAGTTGCTGTCCTGATCTCGAATATCGTGTGCTCCAGCAACAATTGATACACCAGGAATAGGGTTTCTTGCGCTAGATAAATAAAGAATATTAAACATATTACCAAACTACTTGTTAAAATATAGAAAAACTGACCACTTTTTGATAGCGCTGACTAAGTTTAAATTAACAGTTGGAGTATGCAGAAGCTAGATGTAGATGTAGATATAAAAAGGGGTGGCCCTACGGCCTATTTCCACTGCGACCTTTGCAGATCTATTGTGGTTCCCCTGATAATTAGATGACTTGCGCGAGCTTCGTCCTTTTAAGTATGGTTAGGATCCCTGAGAGTCGCTCTTCAACGTAGCTCTCTGCCTCTGGGTATTCCGTTCCCTTCTGTGAAAACCTTGTCCTTGCTATTCCATCGCATTCGCATAGAATATGGATTGAGGTTTCTTCTTCTATCTGGCAAAACTTGCATGTGGTTTCTTCTGCCAGAACTATGTTTTTCATATGCTTGTTGAGTTTAAAGTGTCCTGTAAGCATGCCTTCTATTGCTTTAAAGAACCTTCTGTCCTTGCTTAGTAGGTCTGCCGTGAGTGTAGGCGATGGTTTCTCGAGAAACCTTTTTGCCTGCCTCTGTTCTGGGGATTGTTTCCACCAGCTTTGGGCTTGTTTTTCCACCCATTTGCTGATTGCTTTTTTAACTGTTGTTTTTGCTATGCCGCAGAAGAAGTAACAGCCGCAGCCGTTCAAAGGATTGCAAACAACAAAAGTATCGTTTTTTTCGGTTTCCAAAGACATGTATTCAGTATCGTAATAATATTTACAATTACGGAAGACGATAATAGAGTTT
The DNA here is from genome assembly GCA_949320105.2 of Crepidodera aurea. Classification (NCBI taxonomy): domain Eukaryota; kingdom Metazoa; phylum Arthropoda; class Insecta; order Coleoptera; family Chrysomelidae; genus Crepidodera; species Crepidodera aurea. The sequence goes on from OX439476.1 coordinate 29,294,158, forward strand.
AAGCAAATTTACGCTAACGTTAAAGTAACGTCGCGTAGATAGTAACGACAAGTGCAAAGTATAGTTTTAGCAAAGTTTAGGAACTTTAACTTTTACCTTGGTCTGTTAACGATTAACGTCAACTATTGTTTATTTCTGAATTTTATGGGGTACTTATTTGTTGATGACAATACTTTTTAATTATTGAAGTCGCTCTATTATCTTATAAACCAAATTAATTTTTTTACTCCGAAATGTCAAATAAAAATGTCAGAAAGGTGTCACTTTAAAACACCCACTATTTTCGCCAATCTAACGTGTTCCGCTAGATTTGCGACACGTAACATTCCACTTAGGCATGCGCAGATTGATAATCGACAGTCTACCGTTAACGTTAGCGGTAGCGGCAAAGTGCTAAAACTCTCTAATATATCAACAAATGCACTTTATGTTGTAAATGTGCGGTGTGGATAAAATTAGGTCGAAGAGAAGATGAACTATTCCTCCAATCAATTGATAATGTCGCAAAATTCACCTTTATTTGATCTAATCATTTCGGAAGCCAGGGCCCTATAGTTAGAGAGCCAGCGACGAAAAAAGCCGATCTGAGTGCAACGTCAGATGAAGCGGCTGTAGGTAGTTTAAGCCCCCCCTCCAACTTTTTCCTCTGAAGTAATTCTATGCCGCCTTACAGGAGCGCGCTACAGCCTTTTGTAATGGAACCCTGATTGATTTTATAAATTAGTCGTTGGTATGTCACAAAATCATTTTTAGTGGACTGAAAAACAGGAAAAAAGTAGCTTCCTTCTTGAATAATTTTTTTTTAAGTTATAACTAAATGGGACCTTCACAGATCGATAGGATAGGGTCACCCGAAATAGCCAATTACGACATTTTTTTGTAGGTTAGACAATTTTTGTACTGAAAAATGTCATCAATATGTCAAAATTCAATTTTCATACTTTTTCACACATACATCGCGATATCTCCGAAACTAATGGAGATATTTACGAACTTTTTTTTTAGTCGATAGGAGAGAGATGGCCACTCATACCTAAGTTAACTACACTTTTGAGAAATCTTTTGTTTTGTCGTAGAAGTAGGCAAAACTTCAAATTATATCTTTTATGTAGTACTTTTTTAGGTAAGCGAGAAACTTTTTTGCTTTGAGGATTTTTGTCATACTATCAGCGAATAAAATGAAGGTATGATATTAAGGAAGTTTTTACAAAAAACCGCAGTAAAGCAAATGCGCCATTAAGCATCAGTAAGTCGCCCCAGAGCGCCACGGCAAATAATAATAATAGCCGTCCCTACCCCGCATAAGCTGCAGAGCTTCTGGGGTTCACTCGTAAGGGAGTAAATTGCAGGGCGTATATTATTATTATTATTATTAATTATTATTATTATTATTATTATTATTATTATTATTATTATTATTATTATTATTATTATTATTATTATTATTATTATTATTATTATTATTATTATTATTATTATTATTATTATTATTATTATTATTATTATTATTATTATTATTATTATTATTATTATTATTATTATTATTATTATTATTATTATTATTATTATTATTATTATTATTATTATTATTATTATTATTATTATTATTATTATTATTATTATTATTATTATTATTATTATTATTATTATTATTATTATTATTATTATTATTATTATTATTATTATTATTATTATTATTATTATTATTATTATTATTATTATTATTATTATTATTATTATTATTATTATTATTATTATTATTATTAATTATTATTGCACAAAAGAAGTGTGAAATTAAAATGAATTAAGATCACACAAATCTCCCAAATCGACTGCCATCCTCAAATGTCAGTACATGCAACCGACGTCTGCACCACAACAACTACTCCTTGGGCAATATGCCCCAACAGGTATTGAATTACGTGAATGCAGACGCCGTTTTGGAACCCGAATAATCGAGACATATCCAAAACCTCTGATTTTGTTATTAAAGGAGCCCGTCATTCCTATACCGGTTTCGGCATTATTTTGCTTCGTCAGTAGGAAATAGACCCAGCTCGAATTTCTATCTCTAAAGAAATTCTGAAGATCGCTTTGAACCCACCAACTCTTGGTATAAACGGTTAAGTCGAAAAAGAGGAGGTGAGTGCAACGAAAAACAACAAAGTCTGACCTAGCCAAGAAAATAGGGACATTTACCAACGCTTTAACAACTTGTCCGGAAGTTGATTCATTTGTTATTGATGGTTTACAACCTTCTGATTTTGTTACCTTCAATGATTTAGCAAACATATTTGTCACTAAAATTTTAAGAGAAGAACGAAAACATGGCGCAAAACGAATAACGGTAGTATTTGATACATACTTAGCGGATTCTTTAAAAAGTATAGAAAGGCAAAGACGTGGTGATTCAGATAGTGAATGTAAAGTGGCTGGCGCTAGAAAAGTTCCAAAGTTTCGAGAATGTATTCGATGCTCTGCCAATAAACGATCATTATTACATTAATTACAGTATGACAAACTATGCGATGGAAGTGGTACCAAATCTGTTACATGTTTTAGAAACGGTCATAATCGCAGGTGGTTTTGAGAGTTTCAATCCTTGTTTCGAAATAAATAAATCCGAAGGATCCAGAAATTTGTCAAAATTGAATAGTAATCAAGAAGAAGCTGATACCAGACTAATACTCCACGTGTTGGCAGAACTCAAATCAGGCAACACTATTTTGGTAAAATCTGTTGATACCTGTTGTCCTACTTCTACTTTTACATTTCTACTGCACCGTACCAGAAATGACACAAAGCAATTTATTTATACAGCTGGGACATGGTAAAAATACATATTTTTTTCAATCAATAATTTAGTAACAAATTTGGGAAAAGAAATTTGCCGAAAACTATTAACAATTCATTACTTAACTGGCTCTGACACCACTAATTCTATGTACAAAGTGGGAAAGAAAACTGCTTTTGATGTGTTGTATAAAAATGTAAATGAGTTGAAGGACCTGGAAACCTCCCGTTCCTAACAGAAGATGAAGCCATGGAAGTAGGTGTCAAATATACCCTTTATTTATACAAAAATAAAATCAGAAATATTACATCCTTAAATCAACTGCGATGGCACCTTACAACATAATCCAATCGTCCAACTTCTGAACTGCCTCCTACTGATCATTTAACATTTAAAAAGGTAATGGTTTTTTACAATCTTTAACAAGATACCTTAATGTAATTTTGTTTATCAGGTGTAGGTATCAGTTAAAAGTTTAGTATAACAGCCATGTACAAGAGGTTTTGCAAGAAGATCCAACTGGCCATGGTTGGATATTTGAAGAAAACATCTGGAAAGCAACATTTTCCTCTCAAGAACCTGTACCCGATTGTATAAGAAAAACTTGTGCTATAAAATGTTCCGATATAAACTGTAATAACAGTCGGTGTACCTGTGTAGCTCAAGGATTAAAATGTTGTAGTGGGTGCAGGTATGAAAAATGTAGTAACAGTTTACGTATTTCTACTCCCGAACCCGAAACGTTTTCAGATTCAGGAATCGAATTGGGACATTTCCCATGTAAGCTCTATTATTACTATTTTAATAATTAGTATATTTTTATTTAAATATGGCTTAATAACAAGCAGATTGCCTTGTGACTTGATGTAGCGCCCGACCTGATACTCATCTTTAGGCAACAATAACGTGAAAACAACGCGTTGTAGCGTACTGCGGTTTTTTGTAAAAACTTCCTTAATATAATACCTTCATTTTATTTGCTGTTAGTATGGCAAAAATCCTGAAAGCAAAGAAGTTTCTTGCTTACCTAAAAAAGCACGACATAAAAAGTATAATTTGAAGTTTTTCCTACTTCAACAACAAAACAAAAAATTCCTCAAAAGTGTAGTTAACTCAGTTAACTGCGGCCATCGATCCCCTATCGATTACAAAAAAAGTTCTTATTTATCTCCATTACACTCGGAGATATCGCGATGTATGTGTGAAAAAGTATGAAAACTGAATTTTGACAGATTGATGACATTTTTCAGTACAAAAATTGTCTGACCTACAAAAAAATGTCGTAATTGGCCATTTCCGATGACCACGGACCTATTCTATCGATCTGTGAAAGTCCCATTTAGTTATAACTTAAACAAAAAATTGTAAACAATTTTGTGGCTTTTTCAGTCCACTATTTACAGCTTTTTTTACGTCATGGTGGATGTCTACAGTAACATACTAGAGAATTTCAGCTTTAATTTCGCCTTTTTTATTGTTGTTGAAAATTACCCCCTTGTTCCCGATTTTTTGCTACCCCCGCAAGAGTTTGTGCAAGTCGGAAAATGTGATTTTTGTGGTATTCGGGTCATCTAAAAGCTGTAATATTATTTGCTGACTACTTTCTAAAATGAGTCGGGGATTCACTGAAAAATGCCACTTTAGTGCCTAGGTATACAATATGCTATTACTAAGATGATACGAGAAAGTGTTGTGATAATGCACATTGACAATTTTGAAACTTTTCTGCAAAATGTTGGCAAGTGTCAATAAATAATAAATAAATAATATTTATTGATTCTTGAAGACATTATACAAATGTATAGGATACGTCATTAAAGCAAACAATATATTATAAAGGTATGTGATTTATCTTTTTTTTTTATTTATTATTCATTTTTTTAATTTACCTTCTTTCGTAAAACAGAATGTGTTTTATAAATATTGTTCTTGTAGTTGGGCACCATCTATTACGTAGGAAAGTATAGACAATCTCAATCTCAGGTTCTAGGGTTCTCTAAGAGGTTAGATTTTTATAAAAGTCAATGACAACGAACGCAGTGAAAAATTATAAACATTTATTAAAGAAAAAAATTAACGATAAACTTTATCTGTACAGGAACAATTGTTTGGTGGAATACAGTAAGTGTAGTTTTTATTAAAATAATATTTGCAAGTGTGATACGACATTTTCTTAAACTTCTTACCTTATTCACAGAATTACTTTCTAACCTAACATAATTAAACTTTTATAAGGTTAGATTGTTTTCAATCTAACTTTATTATTATGGCCTTTTATAGTTTAAACTTTTTAAAAATCGATATTTAGTAATTAAAATGGTACCTTTTATTCAATTTAAGCTTTTCGTTCTCATTTTAGTTGTTCAAAATAAATTCTATAAAATCGTTTTTCCATATAACACCAAAATCAGGAAACAGGATGGATATTTTTAGGCAGAATATAGTTGGATCTGGATATTTTTATATAGGAATACAGCTGGGACTGGGGATGTCCAAACAGGAACACAGGATAGGATGGATAATTTTGGATAAAGCCACCTTTTAAAATTGTTGTTCTTCTTGAATTATTTTTATCTTTCATTAACCTGACTTTTTCTGACAGGTAACAATTTTTTCTTTTAAATCGCGTTGCTTTGAGTTTTTCTTTTGTTTTTATGATCAGGAGCGACGTGAACTCTTCAAAAGATTGTGGTAAAAAGCCGCGCTTTGACACGCGAAATGGGTTTTATAAAGTACGATGTCATAGCTTCCTAGATGAAAATTTGTTAAAAGTAATAAATTATAAAATTAAAATGGTAAACAAGGGATGGAACAAAGTAATCATAGATTTTAAATTTAAAAAGAATAAACAGGTTAAACGATTGAAGAAAAGAAATCGATACAAGAAAAATGACAGAGCAAGACAAAAAGAAGGTATGAAATACAGGGTGTGTCACGAAGGTGGCTCATTAGCCATATATAGAGAACTATAGATATTTGAAATTTGAAAATTGGATTAAGGGGCTTTATCATTACGGTCTATTCAATGAAAATATTTTCAACTTCCGGTTAGTTCCGGTTATACTGGAAGTAGACACCAAATTTATTATTTCAAATGGCATATATAATTTTTCTTTTTATTTTTGGATTCAGAATCAAATTTCGAACAAAAAATTATTAACATACTACAGGTCTACATTTAACAGTTTCCGAGATATTTGAGATTTTTGTAAAATTTTTTGAAAAACACGCATTTACTTTAATTTCAGTATCTGGCTTAGTTGTTAAGCTATTAATTTCAAATTTTACACAGAGATTGTGAGAATATCCTTCTAGCTTGCGGTGAAACACCAAATGCGATATTCTATATACGGTGTCTAGAATGGAGCGTCCAATATTCATATTTTCAATTCACAATAAGTCGATAATTTCAAATGAAACACCCTGTATTTTATTATCATGCCTGAATCAGTTTTTTATTTTCTTTCGATCTGCATTAGCATTCCCTATACCTAAAGTTATCTATTTCTGAGTTATTGCTAGATTTATTATAATTTGGAGATTTTTTACATAAATTGGTGTCTAATATAATCTAGCGTGCCATGAAAATTGAAAAGACAGTTGTAATAAACCAACTACTGGACAATTAGATTATTTTATTTTCTAACTTCGTTCAATTTGTAGTGAAAATGGCTTTTCTGGGTTAAATGGAGATTTATTAAATCTGGTAATGATTTATGGTAATTAGTCGTAGGTACGTGCCAATTATTCGCAGATACTCAGAAAACTCAGCTTATTTTCGTGCTTTTCCAAATGCGTCATTGCGTGATGCAAAAGTTAGTTTTAGAGAATCTTTTAAAACAACTCCTAGCATCTTCATTACGGTAACCCAGAAGAGCCATTTTCACTTACAAATTGAACGAAGTTAGAAAATAAAATAATATAATTGTCCAGTAGTTTGTTTATTACAACTGTCTTTTCAATTTTCATGGCATGCTAGATTATATTACCCACCAATTTATGTAAGATATCTCCAAATTATAATAAATCTAGCAATAACTCAAAAATACGTAACTTTAGGTATAGGGAATGCTAATGCAGATCGAAAGAAAATAAAAAACTGATTCAGGCATGATAATAAAATACAGGGTGTTTTATTTGAAATTATCGACTTATTGAGAATTGAAAATATGAATATTGGACGCTCCATTCTAGACACCCTGTATAAAATATCGCATTAGGTGTTTCACCGCAAGCTAGAAGGATATTCTCACAATCTCTGTGTAAAATTTGAAATTAATATCTTAAGAACTAAGCCAGATACTGAAATTAAAGTAAATGCGTGTTTTTCAAAAAATTTTACAAAAATCTCAAATATCTCGGAAACTGTTAAACGTAGACCTGTAGTATGTTAATAATTTTTTGTTCGAAATTTGATGCTGAATCCAAAAATAAAAAGAAAAATGGTACATGCCATTTGAAATAACAAAGTTGATGTCTACTTATGGTATAACCGGAAGTAACCGGAAGTTGACAATATTTTCATTGAATAGGTCGTACTGACAAACCCCCGTAACCCAATTTTCAAATTTCAAATATCTGTAGTTCTCTATATAAGGCTAATGAGCCACCTTCGTGACACACCCTGTATGCAAATAGTGTAAGAGGTTGTGAGGGAATAAATAGTCTACCGTACACAGAAATGAAAATTGGAAAATACCACATCGAATCAATATATCCCTATGATGAAACAAAAATAAATGTAATAGTAAATGTAACAGTGAAGTCATAAATTATATACCTAATTAAAATAGATAGTTTAAAAGTTATTAGAATAGATAGTTGCTAGACGACGGAGAAGTCAAGAAAACCATTAGAAAGAATAAAAATTCAATTTGTATTTAGAATAAGGTATTTGATTCATGTCCTACAGAATAATAATATAATTATTATTAGGTGAAAACGAAGGGGGGCGAATGTATTGTATTCAAAATGTTTTGTATTTAAAAATTGTTACACTATACAGGGTGTCCCAAGATTTTTTTTACAGGCTATAACTCAGGAACTAACGAATAGATTTTTTTGAAAATTGCGTAATCTTTTTGGAACCTACAGTAATTTCATCTGAGGTATACAGAGTATCTGTGACGTCAACACAGAAGCAAGGACGTCATCGCAATGAAAAAAATTAAAGGAAAGGGGGAATCAAACTTAGCTCAAATGAAAGGGTTTTTTATTTCAAATTCAACGGTGTATCACAATGAGGGTACCAATGTAATAATTTTACCAAATTTTCAATTTAATGTTTATTTTCAAGAATAACCAGAACATTTCGATTGCACAGTAATTTTATAAGAGATGTTCAATATGACCTCCGTCTGCATCAACACAAGCATCGAAGCGTCTAAGTAATTCACGTATACATGCCGCATGAATCATCTCTTGCGTAAGGTTATTACAAGCTCTTCTAATTTTAATTTTTAAATCGTTCACGTCTACAGGTTGTTCATTATAAACCAGATCTTTCAAATATCCCCATACAAAAAAATCTAGTGGTGTCATATCCGGCGATCGTTGAGGCCATCGAATGGGTCCATGAGTTCCAATCCATTTGTTTGGAAATCTGGCATTAAGATAATTTCCTACAATGCCGTTATTATGTGGAGGTGCGCCATCTTGCTGCCATATCATGCCTCTTCTTTAATTCAAAGGAATATCATCCAGTAACGCATTTTAAATATCACTGGTTATTCTTGAAAATAAACATTAAATTGAAAATTTGGTAAAATTATTACTTTGGTACCCTCATTGTGATACACCGTTGAATTTGAAATAAAAAACCCTTTCATTTGAGCTAAGTTTGATTCCCCCTTTCCATTTAATTTTTTTCATTGAGATGCCGTCCCTGCTTCTGTGATGACGTCACAGATACTCTGTATACCTCAGATGAAATTCCTGTAGGTCTCAAAAAGATTACCCAATTTAAAAAAAAAATTTATTCGTTAGTTCCTGAGTTATAGCCTGTAAAAAAATCTTGGGACACCCTGTATATAGAGAAGGAATAATAAAGAAGTTTTGACATGAGATGATGTGTTGTCATTCACTTTCCAAAAATTCGTAGAATTTTGTCAGAAACCCTCAATAAAACCCTGAGATTAAAATTATTTGGTGCCCTATTATCAAAACAATACGTATACGTATATATAGATAAAAGTACAAAACTATAGATAACAATGTAAGAAATGAAAAAAAAACAAATAAAATTGAAAATTGAAATTGAAGAAAATAAATTCTTCATATCTCAAATGTGGGCCTATTTTTTAAAAATAAATATCGAAAAATTCTAAAAATCTCAAAGTCGGTACCATCAAATCGAAAACAACTACTCCTGGGACAAAAGCCCCCACAGGCGTTGAATTAAAACGACTTAGACGCGAGTTGGAAGGCTATTAACCAAACTGTTGAGGGCTCTGGAATAAGCCCTATGTTGTGCCAGTTTCCCAGGACGGCCAACAATGTGTTACCGCCTTTTTAAACTGCATCTGAGTTCGAATTTCGTGGACTGTATTTTTTAGGTGAAGAAATATGCTGTAGTCGGTTTACTTTCTCAACTTCATCCAATAAAAACAATGGACACTTTTATTTAACCATTTATTAGACTCGTTAAATAAATAAATGAACAAAAACAACAACGTAACAAAGATTACATTAAACTAGTAATCGTGAACAAAGTATTAAAGTTAATTTAAAGAAATGACCACATCATTCAGAAAATATTAATATGCTGTACTACGAAGCACTGAGTTTAGATTTAAATATAAAATGAAAAATACAGTGGACTGCCTGATACGCAGCAAGTACCACTGTGAAGAAATATTTTTTAAATAAAATGGACCGCCTGATTGCAGCTAAGTCCCACTGGCTTAACGAGGCATTGTTGTACCTCGGAGCGTCGCTGAGCACTGAATTTAGATTTGACGAAGTTTACCGGTTTCAGATATATCCCTTCCTTGGCCGGCAATTTGTTCTAGAAAGATTCTTTTAACTTGAGCCGCGTAAACACGTGTAAGATTTTTTTCTATTGTCTAGACTCGACGGTTAAATTTACGACCCAATACCATTATTAAAATCGAGCAAAAAATTAACTTTGATGAGCCCGCTTCCGGGTTTGATACCGCTCGCGTTTGACACCGCTCGCCAACGTATTTGGTGCGCCGTTGCCGGTTTTACGAGTAAACGAATATGAGTTTACATGTTTAATTATCTGAAATTAAACACAAACCAACACTTTGATTTTGTTATTTGAAGAGTTTGTCATTCCTAGAATAGTTTCGGCATTTTTGTGCCTCATCAGTAGGAACTAGACATCCTCGACACCACGTCTCTAATCAGTGTCTGAAGAAAACATTGGAAACAGCCACTGAAAGTGACGAAGTCGGTGTGTGTATATCCAACGTCCTCTTGTTGTGTGTTTCCAATGTTTTCTTCAGACACTGCTTAGAGGATGTCTAGTTCCTACTGATGAGGCACAAAAATGCCGAAACTAGTCTAGGAATGACAAATTCTTCAAATAACAAAATCAAAGTGTTGGTTTGGTTAATAGCCTTCAACTCGCGTCTAAATCGTTTTAATTCAACGCCTGTGGGGGCTTTTGTCCCAGGAGTAGTTGTTTTCGATTTGGACGTGATTGCATTTTCTGTATAATTTTATTATACTTTGTTGGTACCTACTTTGGAGATTTTTCGAATTTTTCGATATTTATTTTTAAAACATTTAAAATTATTCATCAGAATAATTAGGTACTCATTGTCTTGAAGGTATTCATCAACACAATAGTACACCTTGCTAAGTAGGTAATGTTTTTTACCGCTTTCTTAAAGTGGAATTTACTCAGACATTTGAATTTTTCAGGTTGAATATTATACAGGGTGAATCATCGGGAGAGGGCAATATTTTAACAGTGGGTAGAAGTCACTGAGGTGAATCCAAATAACCCATATTTTATGGGCCTAGAGTCCCTTATAGCTGAGATACAGAGTCTTTTGTACATTTTGGTCATTTCTTCATTTCCTCCTGTGCTTTTAACCACTCTATATAATTTTAGAATATTTGGTACACATACTCTCTGTGTCTTAACAAATTAATATTGAAAATCCATACCCTGCTTCAGTAAGATTTCCTTATGAAAAATTGTTTAGTTTGGAGTTTGGAGAAAAGCAAGAAAAAGTAAAATCAAATTTTTGTAAACGATAAAAGTACGCAAAAGCACAGTATTAGTTAAAGATTTGTTCATTTTGACAGTTGTTACATTCTGACATGTATTACATTTTAACAGTTGTGACATTTTGACAAGTGTCCATTTTAACAGTGTTACTCAACGTTCCTATAAATATTTACCTAAACCCATGATTTCTGAAATTGAATTGGCAACGTTGGATTTTCAACTTTGAATTTATGAGATGGCTGTCATTTGACAAGCAAATTATTTATGTCCGTCAAATGAACCTTTCTTTTTTTATACTTTTCAGGTTTATTCTGGTTATAAATTGCTACTTGGGCATTTGTAGAAAAGTTATGTATGCGTTTGTACTGGAAAAATATGTTAAATAACCGTTTCAACGCACTGAATTTGTTTGTCTTGGGAGTGAGTGTCCCAACATATATTTTTTCATAAAAAAATGTGAAAAATATTTTTCCGCGCAAAAAGGAGGGTATCGTTTTTTGGGTTTTTTGCGACCCCGTACGAAATTTTTCTCACTAAAAGATATTAAAAAAAAAATGTATTTCCCAAATTTTTTTTCTTTAAAACGTCCCGGAACATACTTTTTTTTAATTTTGAAATCTCTTTTTCGACAAAATGACAAGGAAGATTTGGCAACATGGCGGCCGGCTGTCATTTGACATAACCTTGTTTTTGTGTGTTTTGTGAGTTCGGGTTGAGTCTTGATAGGAGGCATGTGTTTATCAAATGATTTTCACAATTTGTACATGTAAGCAACAGAGAAATGTAAACTTATTAACAAAAAAATAAACACTATTCGTCCTAAATCTAGTGTTCAAATTAACGTTAAATAAAAGCTTCAGCAGGTCCTGCCAGTATTGAGATACAAATGTATCAGTATTTTATATAGTTTTACAGTTATTTTTAATTAAGTACTTAGATACTTAACACTGTTTTGAGGTGAGTAATGAATACATCTTTTTTTTAATTTGTCATTTGTTAGCAAGCTTGCAAGTTATAATTTATATAGTGAAAACAACTAGAGAAATCATGAAAACATTTTCATTAACTTAATAACTACTAGTGACTCTTTTTATCTTTCTTTTTTAGGAAGTTATACACGATGATATTAAAAAAGTCGTTCTCAGATGAGCAATAACGAAAGTTTTTTGTTAATCAAAATAATAAGTTACTTTGCTACTGTAAAACATGAGAGCTGAGTACTCCAAGATTTATTATTCCTAGACAAATGGCCCCAAATCATTTCAATTTTCGTACTAAGCCGTCATATATGACTAAAATCCAATAGCAAATAGCAAATGATGAACATTTACCAAATATTAACAAGAACGTAAGTAATTTAGATTGTAGTATTGTCTTTTGCTCTTTCCGGAAAACAATATAATATATATTTCTCACTTTCACCTATAGTTATTTTTTAATACATAATTATTTTAGATCTTTTTGGAATTGATTCAATTGGCAGATGAAAAATAATAGGAGTAGCAATTTATTAAGTTAGTGGCATCGTTTCATACCAAGGGCAGAAATAAATGCATTTTTAAAGGAACTTAAGAAATCAAGAATTATTGTAAGTACCAATTGTTTACTGTCTTTTCTAACAAAACACCAAATCATTTATTAATTATTTTTTATTCATAAATATAAATAAATAAATGTGTAAAGTGACCTTTTTTTGACAATAAATTAAATATTGTCGATATAAATAGGCAACGCATTATAAGAATAGGTTGCCTATTTATTTATTATCGTTTTATAAAAAAATAGAAGCCATAATTTAAAATTGTATTCCTATAAACGTGTAATTTATACATTTTCATTCATGCCTCTTTTAATTTCAGACTGATAGCTTGTACCGTTTTCAAACAAAATTGGGATTTCAAAAGCCTTGCATAATCGGCGATATACTTATAAAAACCTAGGATAGTAGACAAATTATAAATAAATAAATAAATAAAACATTTTTTTAGTTTTTATACATTATTAATTTTGTTTTTGGCATTTTAATACTTTCATTATCTTTTAAATTGGGCTCTAAGAATATTTTGACTTTGTAAAATGTGTTGCCTATGTTTTACACGAATTAAGGGCGAGCTGGAAAACATATAAGTCGTAGTTCTGTCACAATATAACGCTTTGATGGATATGTACTTTGGTTCTGTGATAAAGTTGCGTTGTTGCCATATTTAATATTTAGTTTAACAACTTAGATTTTAATAATAAATGTCAAACTTTTCCAGTTCTTAGATTTTTCAGTTAAAAATTATTAAATATTCGGGCCTTTTCAGTCGGATTGAATAGTTTTAAAAATAATAGTGATTTATTTTACGTTTTTTTTTTTTAATTTCAAAGAGATTTCTTGCATTAAATATGCTTTATTTATTAATAATTTTAGTAGTCCGTATACGCCCTAAATATCAGGTAATTTAGAATTTCACGCATTTTAAGCTTATAGTTTCAATATAAAAACAAATGTTCGTTTTCATTTCTTAGATTTTCAAGTTTTTGAAACATAAAAATTTTTTTTCATGAGAAACCCAAAACACCCATTTAAAACGATACCCTCCTTTCTATTGCTAAGTATATTGATTTTATCATGTTTTATAGGATCTGTGAAAATTTCATGAAAATCCCAGTTGGCCCCATTTTCTTAAGTTTCTTAAGTTACCTCGAGCCAAAGATTAATCAGTGTTTGCCCCCTCCCCCCAATTAAACTAGCGACTTAGACACAATGCTTGGGTCATGACGACCTATCGGAAAAAAGAAAATCAAGTCTCGAAGTCCACTTTCTTCCCAGCCAAAAACGCGGACACGGTTCTAGGCGTTTCGATCCGAATTAAACCCTACAATTTACGTGGGAAAAACCGATTTCCCATATTTTTACATGTTAATTTACCCCCCTCCACACCCCCCTTAGCTTTCATATAGTGATCACGTGAAAGAGGGACCTCTAATCTATGAAATCACAAAAAAAAAATTCGAAAAGAGAGACTTAAATAAATAACGCGTCACATTCACAATGCTTTTTGTGTACTTGTATCATTTACAAAAATGTGATTTTAGTTTTTTTAATTTTCTACTCCAAACAGTTTTCGTAGGCCTAGAAGAAAATTTTTGGAATAACATAATTTTAAACCAAACAGTTAATTAAGATACAGAGAGTATGCGTACCAAATATTATAAAATTATACAGAGTGGTTAAAAGCACAGAATGTAATGAAGAAATGACTAAAATATACAAAACACTGTATCTCAGCAGGGACTGTAGGCCCACAAAATATGAGTTATTTGGATTCACCTCATCAGTGACTCCTATCGACTGTTAAAATATTGCCCTCTCCCGATGAAACACCCTGTATAAATGAATCTTTTTAATAATCTTAAATGTGAAATTAGTCTAATTTTTCGACAACTAAAAAAAGCGGTAGAGCACTGGACTCATAACCCAATGCTTAAAGTGTTCGATTCTCACCGATGGCAGAAATCATTACTTACTCAGTCGCACAATGAGCAGGAACAATCACAGCAGTTGATGAAATAATTGTCCCAGGACATTCAGTATAATAGCAAGTCCAAGGTATATCCGGATCAGCGCAAGAAGAATTTTTTATAACACCGACATATGCCTGGTAACTTGGTCCTGAAGTTTCAGAGCCACCACTGACACTCACCCTGTTTCTTAATCGTTGAAGATAATTTGATTCCGTTGGAATAGACTAGAAATAAATTATATGCAAATTACGGTTCTTAAGCGGCGTTTTCATTGGTATAGATACTTGTACTAGCAACTGGTACAAGTAGGTAGGTAGCCCCAAGTCGAAGATTAGTATGCGTTTACACATAATACTATTTTCTCAATACTAATTACTAGTAGCAAATTTTAGAAAATATTGTTCCACGTACTTATAAACAAATGTCACTGCCACTGGCTGGCGCAAAACAGTTTACATTCGGCGTTCATAGAGGTTAATAGCAAGGACAGTAAATTTTACTATAGTGGGGGAAGGTTAGTAGTAAATAGCCTACGCAGCTATTTACTTACCTAGCCAGTCTGCTGGTACAAGTACTGGTACAAGTAAGTTAGTATGCAGTTATCATTGGATTAGTAGCTCTCTAGCAAGTTACTGGCGCAAGTAATTAACCTATTTACTATACCAATGAAAACGCCGCTTTATTATAAAAAAACGGATATGTAATGACCAGATAAAAAATAAATTCTTATAAAAAGTCAAAATAAAATCTTCTAAAAGACGCTGTATGTGTGTGTGTGTGTGTGTGTATGACATATACCATCATATAAACCATAAACGTAAAGCGGTGAATAGCTAACTTGCCGATAAATGCGCATATATCGAGTTCGCTCTAATCAGGTTAAATTCGCGATAGGTCAAAATCGATACATTTTCGGGACTTGGGACCGTGGACACAAAAATTGCGGGGTACTTTAGCCAATCGTAAGACTCATTTTTTATATTTAATACGCGACCAGAACTCGTGTCACAATAATTGACGCCATCTCGGATAGGCCACGCCCCCGTACCAGATCCCAATGCCAGTAATTTTAATTAATACTATTCCATTACTAACCTAATTTGTACTATATAGTGACTAACAAATTAGTTAAAATCTGTTATGTGTAAACACTTTAGAAAACAATGGGCTTCAATTTACAACGGAACTTTATAGCAGTAGATGGTCAAGGTCGGATTTCAAAATCTGCCTAGTTAATACCGCTGTAATGATTATTTGCTCACTTGTCGATGGAAAGTAGCTGCATAATGTAATGCAGATATAAATATAAATTTAGATGAAGCGTATAGTGCGTTGCAATTTATAGTAAAAAATCGTCTCGCTTTAGACATGAAGACAACCTCCTTCATTAGCCGGAACAGAGACGGTGCTCCCAAATGGACTTTAAAAAGGTTGTGAAATAAATCGCACTTGTTCCCAAGAACAAAGACATTAAATGTCCTACACTGCACCAGCGTCTGGACTTCAACAACTACTCCTTGGGCTATATGCCCCCCCAGGTTTTGAATTACGAAAGTCCAGACGTTGTTTGGCGCCCGATCAAGTCGGGGCTTTAAACCAAAAATTTTGATTTTATTATTAAAGGAGATAGGGATAGGATGTCGAGCTAGCCTGCTTCTTACTGAAGAGGAACAATAATTCCGAAACCGGTCTAAGAATGGCAAGCTCCTTTAATAATAAAATCAAAGTTTTTGGTTTAAAGCCCCGACTTGGTCGGGCGCCAAACCACGTCTGGACTTTCGTAATTCAATACCTGGGGGGCATATAGTCCAAGGAGTAGTTGTTGAAGTCCAGACGCTGGTGCAGTGTAGGACATTTAATGTCTTTGTTCTTGGGAACAAGTGTTATTTATTTCACAACCTTGGGTAGTTTTGGTACGCCCATGGTCCTTTTTTGGTATTTTTATGGTTCAAAAAATTCCACCACCGTTACATATTTTTTTAATATAATTTTTCATTTTCCTTATTAAAATCACAATTTCGAGAATATTCTTTTAAATAATTAATTAATTTGATTTCATTTTAACCATTCTTTGATAGTAAATTTTGTATTAATATATTATTTTTTTTGATCATAGCTAGAATATTTATAATTCTAAACTAGCTTGTTAAATATAAAAAATAGAATTATTGGCGCCCTCTAACCCTAAAAATACTCCACTAAATTGTCTATTAGAAAAGCTAGAATTCACACCTGAAAATAAAAGTTTCAAATGCTCATTTTTTTCTTTTAATTATTATTATATCATTTTTAAAAAGTAAGTATACGGAGCTAGTTAAATTAAATATTATTAAGCTGGGTTTATGCGTGATTAGTAAAATCAAGCATTATAGTTACAAATTCTATAGGGGCCCGTAATTTTTACCCCCGGGCCCGATTTTTCTCTCTACGGGCCTGGATAGACAACATACCGTAACCAAAATGGCCTGCTATCGACACAAGCTTTATTAAATCATAAGTCGATAGATTTACACAAATACAGATTTTCCCATGGCAAAAAATTTTTTTTTACTCATGCGGGAAAAGTACTATCTTTGCGCCCGCCTTATCGGGTGTAAAATGGCTGTTTGGCTATTTAATTAGTTCCGTGCGACAAGTAAATTTTGCGCACGCAAAATTTACTTTTCGCACGAAAATTGACAATACAGACCCCCAAAAAAATGTGACGTTTAAGTGACAGATAAATTGATTGATTAAAAATTAAAATTTACAATAATGAATTTCAACTCTATGATGATACCGGAGACTGATGACTGATCCGTACCACCTGAAATTTAACACTGTCGCTGAAGGTTACGTTGAAGAATCGATCGGCAATAAAAAACGAATCGGCCAGCAAATCGCGACTGCTATTTTGGACAGACCATCTACGAGTACTTCACGTGAAAATGTACACCAAATCAACCCAAATATCGACACAATGGCTGAAGTACCCATTAGAGTCAGTGACGGCGACAAAGAAAATATTGACTTGAATACGATTTCTTCTGGAATCTCCAAAAATATAAATTTCAATTTCACCAATTGTTCAAATGCTTCGATAATGATAGTTGAAAAAAAAATAATTAATTGCCTTTTTTAGTTTCCTAGTTATCGTTAAAAATAAAAAGTTACTTTGATTCTAAATATTTTACTTTTTACTTTTGGCGTATGTTAAAATTCTATTCGAGTTGCCCCATCCCCCAAATGGCCAAAAACCACCCGTAAAAAGGTGAATCGCGTCTTTCACCGGCAAACTAACGGTGGTGGGTTTTGGCCGTTTGGGGGATGGAGTTGACTCGGAGAGAAGATCCAACATCACAATCGCGTTCAGCATCCTCAAAAATGTCGCGGTTTTTCTCGTTTATAGCGAAAAACAAATTTTTCAACTCCTCGGGGGTTATTTTTTGCCGTTTGAGGAATTGATGCACTAAAAGCATCAATACAACGGAAAACATGTTTGCTCGCACGGGGGTGGTTATAAATGTCCGTTTCAATTGTGTCCAACTTTTTCATAATAAAAACTAATACCTCAAGTAGAGAACGGACGTGAGGCGATAACAAAATTAGACCACTTTTTTTACATATTCAAAGATCAATTCCGACTTTTTTAGTCTCGAATCATATAAACTAACCGATAATCAACAGAAAGGACATGTAGCAATAAGTCGAAAATTCTGGTTACAGTGATGAATAAAGTCGAACTTTGTCTACAAGTTGTTATTTTATTAGTCATCATACGAACTCATTGACTGACAGAATAGTGGAAAACACCGGAAGTTAAATTTTAGTGTAAAAATAATTGATAAATTAGGTTGGAACTAAACAGTTCATGAGTCCTTAAGACCAGATTTCACTATTATGGTTAAAAAAAGTTTTACAATTAGAAATAAAAGTGTTAAGGTGGAACACCCAAATATTAAGGCGCAGTTTAGCATATAATTTTATTATTAAACTTAAATCATAATGAAAAAAAAAATTCCTGAGAGCGTGTGCCTACTTTAAAAATAAGTTTCTTACCCAAGCGGAGATGCTTAATAAACCAACTATAAAAATAATTTGAAACATTTTCAAAACTTGAATAGTAACAGTTGCGACTTCATGGAGTATTTATTACAATAATTTGAAGTATCTAATATCTTATCGTTTCAAATTCCTTGATTAATATCTTACTAAGAGTGTTTTGTTTTCAAATTTATAAAAGCATACTTGACAAAGTAATAACCTCTTTTATTTGTTTAACTCTGTAATCCATTAGCCTAACCATATCAAATCAAATACTATTAAACGAGCAAGGCTTGTATGTATGTGTGTGTCCAGAGGATCTCGAAATCCACTCGTCAGAATTCAATGAAACTTTCAGGGTAGACTAATTCCTATCTAAATCGGCAAAAAATGTAGGTCTCATGTCTGTGAAAATTCGATCTTCCGAGATATTTACCAGAAAAGTTAAGCCTTTAGTTTTATTTCCTAGCAACGGCAACTTGTTTCTATAGTAATATACTATAAAGGAGAGAGGATATAACGTCACATTCCATAGGCGTACTTTGCAAAATAAGTTTCTATAATATAAATAAGGTCACAGCATAGTTATATTATTTACAAAAAATAAAAATACACCTTATGCATCTGACACTTTAACATTGAACGAATTAAATTTAACCAATAAATAACAAGGAGGATTATATGTTGGGATTAAACTGTTTTTAATCTCTTGGCATTAAAAGTAACGCTTCAGTACTTACCTAAACTCAAAGATTAAAAAAAAAGTTAGTTCAAGAACTATCTTTAAAAGTCACTGTCTTCACTAAAACTACTGGTATCACTATAATTGTCTTTTCTGAGGTTCATTATTATAGGTTCTATTAAATTATCCATTGATATATCCACTTTCCTAAATGAATTTTCCACCTTTTTAACATGATCAATGCATTTTCCCCAATGTTTTCTATTTACATCTGATACTGCCTTCAAAAACAAATTTGGCACATCAGGAAATTTAAATGTTTTATTGTTTTGAGAAACATAACCTTTTAATAATTGTGATCAGATCAGTTCAATGGGATTTAACTCTGCGTGGTACGGAGGCAATCTGAGAATTTTAATTAGTTTATCTCTGGCCATCTCATCTATAATATATTTTTTGAATTTTGAATTTGAATTACTAATAATTCTGCCTTCAAGGATTTAGGAGGACTGATAATATTTTTAGAATGAAGCCATTTTGAAATATATATTATTACAAAATTCCGAATCAATACATACATACGATACGGCTATGAATAAATAAAGTCTGACTTATCTGTCAAAAAAACAGGTTTATTACAGTAAAAACCATGGAAACAAGATTAAATCTAGACAAAAACTATATTAGGCCGATCAGATGTATTAAAATTTAAATTTTAACTACAAATAAGCATTGGAGGATGAGGTAAAAATAAAATTGCTACCTCTTGAACCTGTACTACGTTCTGCAAATTAAATACTGCACTCCTTTCTTCTGTATAGTATAGTAGTAAAAAGGTTTGACTTTATTTAATTTCTGGCGTTTAACTCTGAAAGAATTCAATTTTAAATTTGCCGCTTTTTATCCATAATGACCTACAAATTTTGACAACTACTGACACGCACATCTCTGGTTAAACGTTAAGAAAATGGGACCGGCTGGGATTTTCATGAAATTTTCGCAGATGCTATAAAACATGATAAAATCAATATACTTAGCAATAGAAATTTTTGCGCGGAAAAATATTTTTCACATTTTTTTATTCTACAAATGCCCAAGTAGCAATTTATAACCAGAATAAACCTGGAAAGTATAAAAAAGAAAAGGTTCATTTGACGGACATAAATAATTTGCTTGTCAAATGACAGCCATCTCATAAATTCTAAGTTGAAAATACAACGTTGCCAATTCAATTTCAGAAATCATGGGTTTAGGTAAATATTTATAGGAACGTTGAGTAACACTGTTAAAATGGACACTTGTCAAAATGTGACACCCGTCAAAACGTGACAACTGTTAAAATGTGATAGGTGTCAGAATGTTACAACTGTCAAAATGAACAAATGTCAAAATATGACACCTGTCAGAATGTAACAAATGTCAAAATGTCACACGTATCGTACTTTTCTTTATTTATTACACAGATCTAACCTAACCTAAAGCTAATCTTTTTTTTGTTGGCGGGTGGAAATGCTTTATGCACATCGGGTAAAGGTTCTTCCGTTCCCCGATAGTGTGAGACTACCCCTTACGGTTACTCACTAAAACCACCCCACTGAAACCACTATGCCCTACACGCTGCTGTTGCCCGTCCCGAAAACGGGGCCTGTCCGCCGTGACTATTCGCGAAGATCAAGCGTCAGTAGATGTTGCCCTGAAAGGGTGAAATCTCCAGAAACTAGGCAACTTTTAATGCATTTAACTAACCTCTGTGACAAGCAGTTGATAAACGTCAACAACACCTGCAGCAAATTGAAAATTAACACTGACAGCTTTTTTAATTTTCCCGCCTACTTTCAAGCCAATCGCCAATCAACTTTCTATTTATCTACCTTTCTGTAGTTCAAGTAGATGTCGCCCACTCCGTGATTTTCACGAATTAATTAATAATTTGTCAGGTTATAAATATACTTAAATTATATACTCATTGGACTGCTTAAAAATGTAGATTTGAATATTAAGAGCGAAGCTCGGTGACCAGATATTTTTTATGTATATCTGCTATCTCTTGTGTGTTTACTTTTTACATTTAGCGTTAGTTCATACATATTTTCTTTGTTTTACATATATTTTTGTTAGTATTTGTTAACTTAAGCGTTATATATTTTTGTTAATATTTATTATATTGTATAGTCGTTTATATAAAAAATTTTTTATATAATTTACAAGAGACTTTTGTCCTCATTATTTTTGTAACAATGCGATAAATTTATGTATAACTGGGCATTCCTAAAGTTTTTATGATGCCTCATGCACTAGTATCATCTAAGAGAATATCAATCTCAACAACGTAAGTACATTTTTTGTTGAAACACGTTAATTTTCATAGATGATACTTATGCATTCACTCATTTTTTGTAGTTTTTCCTGATGATGAAAATAATTTTTTTCGAAAGCTTGAATTTAAGTTGAAAGAGTACACTTATTTCACACAAGCCGTTAACCCAATAATTCCAACTTCTGTATATATATGTATGTAAATCGTAAAGTTTGGGGACATTTTCAACTACCCATTTTTCTTGTATACATAAGTATACATTTGTATTTCAATTCATTCCCTTACGAGTGAACCCCAGAAAGCAGAGCTTGTGCGGGGAAGGGGCGGCTATTATTATTTGCCGTGGCGCTCAGGGGCGACTTACTGATGATTGATGGAGCATTTGCTTTACAGTTGTGGGAAACCCCAGAAAAACATCACAACACCATCATCGAAATTTCTACAAATGTTTGGTTTTGTCGAATTTTGCAGTATCTTGTAAATTTTGGGGACTCTCAATGGCCCAGTTGCCAGAGAAGGATATTGAACAAAAGCTTGCACAAGATGTGATATCGTTTTCTCCACTCTTTCAAGTACTTAAGTGCCAAGTTTCATCGATATCACATTTTGTGCGAGGTCAAAGTCTCTGACAACTGAGCAGCCGATAACTTTTTCATGATATCTGTTCAAGTTACATGTGTCAAGTTGCTAAGATAACGTATTATTATTTTTTTGTACATTCCGTGAGAGCTTTTTCTCACTCAATTCAATCATATAAAAACTTCAATGTTTTAAGTTTTTGGAATGTTATTTTAGACCACCTTGTACAAAATAAAAATTTCAAACAGAGTCTAAAAAATCTTGAGTCCTTTATCTTTGTTTTTGTCTTTAGCGTTAAATCTGATTTTTTAAAAAGGGGTGTACTAACTATGGCGGTTGTAAAAATGGCACTTAGTAAGACATATCTGACAAGCTTTTCTTCAACTCCACTTGTGATTTGGGTCAAATCTTGCATTACGATATTTTCATGAAAATTAAAAAATTGAGGAATGATGCTCCAAGACGGCGGGACATTTATGATTAGGGGTCCGATTGTATTAAAAATTGGTGTCTTGGATTTTTTTGGGGGGAGATTACGATTATTTTTCGAAAGTCAAAAGTTCAAGATGGCAGATAAGTGAAATGGAATCTAAGAACTCTTAAATACAATTTTTTCAAACAATCGTCTTTTTGGGGTGGAACGTTCTAATTTATTACCAAAACTGAAAATTTGTATAATTATCATCAATATATGGATGTGAATCGTAAAGTATGGGGACGTTTTTCGAGACTTAATGGTCAGTTTGGGGACAGTTGTTGACTTTGGGGTCCGTCCTCAAACTTTTTTTATAGGAATTGGTAAGTTTGAGGACGTGTTTTTTTGTACATTCCGTGAGAGCTTTTTCTCACTGAATTCAATCATATGATAAAATAGTAGGTATATGCTTCAGTAGATGGACAGTATGTCAATTTTTCTAATTTGAGAAGAAAAAAATACTTTTTTGTTATTTGATGTTTATTAAAAATACTTGTGTAAAAATAATAATTTTATTCATTTCAAATGGGTCCCACTGTATAAAAAAATCTAAAAAGCGTTAAAATAAATCTAAAATAAAAAAAACTTATTTGTAACATTATTATATGCATAACTCAAACGAAAATTTGGTTCCAAGTGAAATAATAATAATAATGTTTATTTACTAAAATACAAAAATAAACATATTTATTAAATATTACACAATGTAAAACTAGGAATGCCACTGAATCTGTTCACTGTACTATGTACAATGACAGATTGTGCGTGACATACATAAATATATATAGAAAAAACATAAATGTAAAAATATATGACTATATACATAAAACTAATAATATACATAATAATTTAATTTAATTTTTTTTTTTTTTTTAAATTTTAGCGAAAAAGAAAGAGTGACCCATTCATTTTTAATTTTAAATAATTACCTTTACAACATGAATTTGATTATACTCAAATTTCAGTATTTTTAACGCTTACAGTTTTTAATTTTTTTTTTGTATACCTACTTTATTCTATTATATTATGGAAGAAGTGACGCGGCATTTTTTTTATAAATTCTTTTGTAGATTTTTTAAATTTTTTTATTGATTTTATTTCTCTAATCTCTGGTGGAATACTATTAAAGATTTTTGGTCCTAGATAGCTGTAACTGTTTTGTCCAACTGATTTATTCATACGTGGCGGCAAGAAATTTTCTCTATTCCTTGTGCCATATTGATGTAAAGCTGTCTGAAGTTCATTTTGATTTTGGAATTGATGGGTGAGTATAGCTTGATAGAATAATTGCCTTAAATCAAATATTTGAGTTTCATGATAAACATTTTCAGTAGGATATCTTCAGTTTTTGTTAAGCATTATTTTTAAAAAAACTTTTTTGAATAATTTCTATTGGTTTTAATCGAGTTTTAGTGACTCCACCCCATCCGATTATTCCATAACTGAGATGAGATTCAAACAGGCTGATACAAAATTTTTCTCTCTGGTAATTTTAGGATTGGTGATATTTGTATGAATTTAAATAATACACTACGCAATTTGTTTAGTAAGTATTGAATATGCTTATCTCAACGCAAGTGATTGTCTACTACTATACCTAAATATTTTATTTTGTTTTCAGATAATATACATGTACCGTCCCCGATAGCGATATTTTGAAATTGGGGAAGACCTGAAGCTAGACTGCAGAAGGGTAAGTATACTGTTTTCTTAAAATTAATAGTTAGTAATTTGTAGTCAAACCATATTTTTATTTTGGAAAAATCTTCTTCAATCAACTGTTTCAAGTTATTCCAGTCAGAAGGTTCATAGTACATTACTGTGTCATCAGCAAAGCTAATAATATTTGCCTTACTTTCAACTAAAAAGAGATTGTTTAAGTATACAATAAATAGCAGGGGTCCCAAAACTGTTCCCTGTGGTACACCACACATAACTGTTTGATCTTTGCTGATGACATTTTGTATTTTAGTTTTCTGTGTTCTGTTACTTAAATACTATTTCATTAAATTATAGGATATACCCCTTATACCCATATCTTCAAGAGCATTTAGTAAATGCTAGTGGTTCACAGTGTCGAAAGCTTTAGCCAGGTCTAAAAATATTCCTATTGATGGCTTTTTCTTGTCAATTGATTGGTAAATTTTATTAGTCAGTTCTCTAATCGCATCTTGAGTAGATATTCCCTCCCTGAAACCATATTGGGTTGTCGATAGCAATTTATTTTTTTCTAAAAAACCATTTAGTCGTTTTTTTATTACTTTTTCTAGAATCTTCCCTAGTGTAGATATCAGAGCTATCGGTCTATAGTTTGATATTTCGTTTTTTTCGCCATTCTTATATATGGGAATAATCAAAGACTGCTTAAAATGTTGAGGAAAGATACCCGTAGAGAGACTTGTATTAATAATATTAGTGAGTGGGGCAGCTATAAAGTCTGAAAAGTGCTGCAGTGTTTCTTTAGAATCGTGATTTAGGTTTTCGTGGTTCTCCTAAATCATATTTCCCCCCTTAGATTGGGCACTTTTTCCCCAAACATAAGGGTGGAAATAGCAAAATTGGCGATTCTTAGATAAAAAACTGGGAAACAGCTCCTGCCCACACAGGCCCCAACCAACACACACAAAACATAACACACCAGCGCGCACAGAAGCCTTAGGAAAAATTTAGGTTACTAATATTGTAGTCAGGGCCTCACCCTGAAAAGGAGGAAAACTCCTATAGCAGGGAATTAGGAAAATGAAATGTCCTAGAAAAATGTAATATATACCAAATGAAAATAAATAATAAACTAAAAAAAAAAAAAAGAGCAGTGTTTTTGCAGTTACGTTGTTCAATCCTGGAGCTTTCTTCTTTTTTAAACTTGTTATTATATTTTTTACTTCGGTAATAGTTGTGGGAGTTAAAAATATGGAATTACATACATTCTTTCTTTCTTGATAAGTTTATTCCTATATTTGTAAAGAAGTTATTAAAATCATCTGCTATGAGATTTGGGTCACTAATTAAATTCCCCTTTTCAGATTTTATACGTGTTATACACTGTTTTTCTTTGTTTTTTGTTAATTTATTACGGACCAAAGTTGTTTGGAGTCATTCTTCTTTTTATCAATAATGTTTTTATAATAGTTAATTTTTGCTTTTTTAATTTGGGTTTTTATATTTTTTTATAATTATTGTATTCATTGCACAGAATTACATTTTGTGGATCATTTTTATATTTCTTGTAAATTTCATTTTTTTTGTTAATGAGTTTAATCAATGACCCAGATATCCAAGCCTTTCGTTTTCGTTCATTATTTTTTATTTTAATTTTAATTTCAGATTTTTCGACAGCATCTTGAATGCAGTCTACAAGTTTTCCAACTGCGAAATCTAGATTTTCTATTGTAAATTCATGCTAATTGGTATTTTGCATGTGTTGTAATAATTTTTTTTTATTAATTTGTTTGTAATAATTTTTATGTTCGTTCATAATAGGATTTACTTTGCAATTCTTAAGCATAATTTGTAATAATATTACAAAATGATCTGTAATGAATGTTTCTACAGTTGTTGATATTATATTATCCAAGTTGTTATTATCTATTTTTATGAAAATGTGGTCTACGCAGGATCCAGAATCAGGGCTAGTAATAGTATTTATGGCCGATAGGTAACCATATTCAGTAAGCAAAGTTAAATAATTCTGAGTATCAACTGTATTTTTAGCTAATAAGTTAATGTTAATATCACCAATAAGAATGCTGTAAGAGAACCGTTTAGGGTGACTTTCTAGTAAATCTCTTAAACCTTCTAGTAACATATTAACTTGTTTATCTGAAGGTGATCTGTAAAAAGAATTTATGTAGATAATTTTTTTGTCATATTCTAATTTTACTCGCAGTACAGGGTGTCCCAAATTGGTGTGTTTTGCAGGGTATCTCGTAAACTAGAAGAGATAGAAGAAAAGCAGTTAAGATGTTACGACTTCTTTTTTTGTTAAAGTAACGATATCCTAATTAAATCTTTAGTAACTCCCTGCAGTTGGAAGATACAGGGCGATTATTGAAAACTGTCGAAAACTACAAGGTACTATAACTTCTTAATTAAGAAAAATATAAAAAAACGTTATAAGAACTTTTGATAGATATAATATTAAAGAGTTCAGTGGTGCACAGATTATTTTTTTAGGGGGCTCACTAAGGAAATATAATGCAAACTTATGTTTTTTTAAATGGGGCACCCTGTATATTTTGACGTTTTTCGTTTCCTTTTTTAATTCTCATTCACCTGATATGACATATTATATATCTATTTTCAATGGTTGGAGCTACAGTGCAAATAAACCATTTATGGATGTTATCAGGTGAAACACCCTTAAAAAATTGAACACTCAGTAACGAAATTTAACATTTTATTATAAGGATACTGATGTGTGACAATTTTATTTATCAAAATTATAATTAATAAAAACTAAAACCAGATTAAAAAAATAAAAACAATAAACTTATGAAACAACAAGAAACATTTTAACAACTAATCTACCTATAACTAATTTTATTAGAATGTGAAAATTATATTAAATGTTCAAAATGTCCTCCGTTTTGTTGTAGTAATAATTGACACCTTTTTCGTACTGATCTTACACAATTGAGTATGTGCACTGGCTTTATTTTTCTAAATATTTTGTAATAAATCTTCCCTACTCTCGAAGTTAGTCTTGTAAATATTATTTTATGATTTTATTTTTGGTAATGCTGAATTGGTTGGAGATTATTTAAACGAAAAACTTTTTAATCGATGAAAACGGAGAGCATTTTGAACATTTAATGTAATTTTTATATTCTAATAAAATTAGTTATAGGTAGATTAGTTGTTACAATGTTTCTTGTTGTTTCATAAGTTTATTGTTTTTATTTTTTTAATCTGGTTTTATTTTTTATTAATTATAATTTTGATAAATAAAATTGTCACACATCAGTATCCTTATAATAAAATGTTAAATTTCGTTACTGAGTGTTCAATTTTTTAAGGGTGTTTCACCTGATAACATCCATAAATGGTTTATTTGCACTGTAGCTCCAACCATTGAAAAAAGATATATAATATGTCATATCAGGTGAATGAGAATTAAAAAAGGAAACGAAAAACGTCAAAATATACAGGGTGTCCCTTTTAAAAAAACATAAGTTTGCATTATATTTCCTTAGTGAGCCCCCTAAAAAAAATAATCTGTGCGCCACTGAACTCTTTAATATTATATGTATCAAAAGTTTTTATAACGTTTTTTATATTTTTCTCAATTAAGAAGTTATAGTACCTTGTAGTTTTCGACAGTTTTCAATAATCGCCCTGTATCTTCCAACTGCAGGGAGTTACTAAAGATTTAATTAGGCTATCGTTACTTTAACAAAAAAAGAAGTCATAACATCTTAACTGCTTTTCTTCTATCTCTTCTAGTTTACGAGATACCCTGCAAAACACACCAATTTGGGACACCCTGTACAAAAGAATAGCCTAGCTTGACATTTGTATGATCTAAATATAGATTTGTCTTTATGAAAACCAATACACCATCATTTTGATTTCGAGAGCCATGATTATAAAATGTCTTATAACCCTCCGTTGTATATATCTCAACATTTGGTATAATTCTAGTCTCTGTAAATACAATACAATCAATAGATGTGTCTAGGCCTTCTAGAAATATTTGAAACTCATCTAGGTTTTTTGCTATACTTCGTATATTATTGTGAATAATTTTTATGTTTGGGTTATCTTTATTTATTGCTAAGACGTGTTTTGCCTCGCTGGAACTATTTAATTGAAAATTGTATATTTTTTGTACGTTAAAATCTTGAAATAGGGATCCATTGTATTTATTATTTAGTTTGTTTATATTAGAATATTAAAATATCAAATTCAGAGAGTAGTATTTTACTGAAACAAGACAATAACTTTAAAGATTATGAATAGGAAATATGGAATGCCTTTTATGGGTTTTCTACCATTCTTTTAATCCCTAAAATTTTAAGTAAAATAATTTAATTTACAGCCTAAACAATTTAAAATAAACTACTTTTAATACCAATAGAATAATATTAGTACAGATAATTATCTTAAAATCGACAGTAAAATAGAAAATAAAATGAATAGATACGGAAATATGGAATTGCCTTTTATGGGTTTTCTACCATTCTTTTAATCGCTAGAATTTTAAGCAAAATAATTTAATTTACAGCCTAAACAATTTAAAATAAACTACTTTTAATACCAAATAGAATAAATAATGTTAGTACAGATAATTATCTTAAAATCGACAGTAAAATAGAAAATAAAATGAATAGATACGTGTTTAAAATTAGCCTTAACATCTACCTTAGTTGTTGTCTTGTAATAAATAAATAAAATGAGAGTAATAAATAAAGTGAGTAAATTAATAAAGTAAATAATGCACGTTACTTGCTACATTTGTTTCTTGTAACTCTATCAGATGTGCTAGAAGTAGAATTTGTTCTTAATTTTAACTTTTCTTCTTGTTTCGTCTCTCCCTTTTTTTCTTCCTTGTCTTCGTTTTCTGTGTTCTTGACTTCTTTTTCAGTATTCTTAACTTCTTTGTTTGCCTCTTTTCGTGTGTTTTCAGATTTCAGATGGTTCGGCTTCTAGTATTTTAGTTGTCACTGAGTTCTTTCTCTGCTGGTTTAGCGTGCTTGTGTTAGGAATTTGTGGTGTATCTAAAGTGAATTGCATTAAACTATCTTCAAAAAAAGTTAAGTAGTTATTTGGAGATGTTGTTGGTGGGGCACTATTTGGCTTTATCTTTGTTTGTTCAACGGGACTATTTTGAGATGTCACTTTTCTATTTTCACTTATGCCCATTTGTTTTAACGCGTTAATGGTGTACACTTCACTATTGACGACTAATGTGCGACCTTTAATTTTTGCGTGATTATTACCCGCTCTCGCTATGTTTAGGTGTTTTTGAAGAAGTTTTCTGTCTTGTCTATCTTCATAACACAAGTCTTCATTAAAATAAATATTTTTACCTTTTAGTTTATTGCAATTCCCTAATATTAGGGATTTTTTTAAGAATGACACGAATTCTATTTTAATCGCTTTTTTATTGCCCAAATTTATGGTGTATATATTATTTATGTCAGCCTCTGATATATCTATCACGAGTAACTCCCTTATTTTATTTAGAACCAAAGAAATTAAGTCTTCATTTGGACCAATATCGATTCCTATTATTATAATATTATTCTTACGAGTTGCTCGATCAAAATTTAAACACTGGGTTTCAAGAAATTTGGTTTTTTGTTCAACCTTATCTATTCTGTCAATGCATGCATCTATTTTTTCTAATATTTTACTATTTTCAGTTTTAATCTCCTTTTTTATTTGTTCACTTTCAGATTTGATTAGCCTAAACACGCGATTAAATTAATCAGTATTTGATATATCATTTTCCATATCATCCATAATTTTATATATAATAATAGTCTATTTAAAAATAAATCCGCCACTGTCTAGTCTTTTTCGTTATTTTACAGGGTTTGCTATCAGCTATCACAATTAGTTTATCTTACTAGTTTTTGTTTAGATAATTACCTCTTTTTTTATTGTTTTGTCGCGTAGGTATAAGAATATAGAATAAATGCTGTTTATGCAATTAAACTCACTGTAGGTTCATTTTTATGTGTATGTTTAAAGTTCACTAGAAAGTAGATTTTTCACCAAATATTTTGATACAAAACACTTTTTTTATTTTATTCGTGCGCATTCACGTACATAATTTAACTTTTAACAGAGCACTTTTCAGACACTACTTGACTTGAACATGACGATACATGACGATGATTCCTCAAATTTACCAATTCCTATAAAAAAAGTTTGAGGTCAAAGTCAACAACTGTCCCCAAACTGACCATTAAGTCTCGAAAAAAACGAAAATATGGCTTGATTATATTTCGTTTACCAGGTAGGCTAGTGTCAAAATAGTATCTACTAATAAATGTTAAAGAAATTTTAGCTATATTCTTCGATTTTGCGGAAAAATTTTACTATTGGGGCTCAGCCCCAATTTTGATGAGATATTTTTTTTTAGACTAATTTTGGGTCGCTGATCACGAATCTGCAATCAGTTTCCTGCGGTCACATCAAACAACAAAGTTATGAATTTTTTTTAAGTAAAATGGTCACCTGAATAGCGGTCAGAACGTAAACTCTTGTCATATTTTTCGCTGTGGCTAGGGTCCCGTCCCTCGGAACTCCAATTTTTTCCCGTCTAATAAACGCATGCACATTGCGTAACATAATAAATATATTTACTTGAAATATTACTTTGTACCTCATTAATATGAGCACACCTGAACTTATCTTTTACCTGACCTCATATTATTTTGTACATCATTAATATGAGCACACTTGAACTTATCTCTTACCTGACCTCATATTATTTTGTACCTCATTAATATGAACTCACCTGAACTTATCATTTACCTGACCTCATATTATTTTGTACCTCATTAATATGAGCACACCTGAACTTATCTTTTATCTGACCTCATATTATTTTGTACATCATTAATATGAGCACACTTGAACTTATCTCTTACCTGACCTCATTTTGTACCTCATTAATATGAGCACACCTGAACTTATCATTTACCTGGCCTCATATTATTTTGTACCTCATTAATATGAGCACACCTGAACTTATCTCTTACCTGACCTTATACTATTTTGTACATCATTAATATGAGCACACCTGATCTTATCTGACCTTATTATTTTGTACATCGTTAATCTGATCACACCTGACCTTATCTTATCTGATCTCACCTGATCTGTTAAATTCTGGTTTATTCAGACGTCCATTGGATATTAGTTATTTTTCAATAACCAATAATCATGGCGGTTTCCTATTCAGGTGCACATTGAAAGTTGAAACACAACTGGCATTAGTTCTTCAATAGCCCTATTCAGAAGATCATTTTTAAGCAAGAACAGATAATTGAATATTGGATTTTAAAAATAGTGCTCAGGCTACTATTTTGAGTATTGGTTATTTGAATTTTGTCTGTTACACATTTGTTTTGTTGTGTCAGCAGAATAATAATTGATATTTGTGAGTAAAATTTTTACTTTTCCGCCCACCGCTATACCATAGAGGAAAAGTAATGTAATCGTGCAAAAAAAAAGTCCAAAAAATATTTTTTTTTTGCGTCCATTCATCGTTATTTGGCCTGAAAAACGCGAAAAAATACGTATGGAACCGATCGGGTTGAGACCACTGAAATGATACAAGGATGACGCCTATTGATTTTGGGACAGGTCGGATATCTCCATACAAAAAATTCTTGGAAAAATTTAACATTGAGGAATCCTGATAACCAATGTTGTTTATTGAGAAATAACTAATTGTCGTCTGAATAAGCCAGATTCTATTAATTTCAAGTAATACGCAATACAGATGCGTTCATCAGACGAGAAAAAACTTGAGTCCCGGTAGGACGGGACGCTAGCCACAGCGAGAGTTTACGCTAATCGCAACTCAAGTGACCGTAGTATTGCCAAATGTCAGTACGTCAAATTGCTGTATGAATTTTTAGGTTATCTTTTATAATTTAGTATATTTAGCTGAAATATTACTGTGTACATCATTAATCTAACCAGACTTGACCTATCTTGTACCTTAAGTCTTCTGGTTTTAATATATATTTATATAAACCTACTTATATACATATTTTTCTGGTAAGTATTAAAGAAAAGTTGACAATTTATTTCACTTAAAAAATTCATAACTTTTTTGTTTAATGAGACCGCAAGCAACTGATTGCAGATTCGTGATCAGCGACCCCAAATTAGTCTAAAAAAAAATATCTCATCAAAATTGGGGCTGAGCCCCAATAGTAAAATTTTACCGATTTTGCTCTTAGGTTTAAATAATAAATATATAAATAACAATAATGAATTTACCACAGACATGATTAATATGATTTACGTCTTAGGAGAATGCGCAAACCTAAAATGTACAGGATGTTTCATGTAGTAATTTAATACCATTTAATTTGTGTACGTAAAATACATGATTTTTCCGTTATCATAAAATATTTACAGTTTTCCATTAACTTATACCCTAACTATACTATATCGTTAGAAAGCTTATTAATAGTACGAACAAATTGTAAAAAGACTTATAGCGTGATCTATTTGAAAATTTTGAGATATTGCTTGATTTGAGTTCTGTTTATTAAAGAAGCCACAAATAAACAAAGTAATTAATAGTGAGCACAGCCAACGATATGAGAATGACATTTGAATACAAAGACCTGTTGATTTATTTTGATTACTGTTTTACAGAGTGTTAAAGATGGGGTCATTTTTTATAATAATTGGCCATATCTTTTTGAAACACCCGTATAATATATATTTTTTTAACGCTCTCTATGAGATCTTTTCGATTCTTGAATAAAATATAGTATGTTCCTTTTAAAAAAGTGTTTGTGCTGCCATGAGTTTTTGGAATACCCTGTATAATCGAAACTATTTTCAAAATATGCACCCAATAACTGTACTAGCTCACACAAAATTTTAAAATTTTATCTCTTACCACAACGACGTAATCCTCCGAGGCCAGAAGTTGGGCCCACCCTGTATAACAAAATTATTGAGTGCTTACAAGTCAGGACAGGCAGTTAACAATTAAAATAGGACACATAGTTATAAAATCAAATGAACAAACCTGTAAACATTATAAAATTGTGTATAAATAAACATTACTAAAACTAATTATTTGAACGAGGCGGGATGAAGACCCTGTAAGAATGATAAAGTTTTTTAAATTAGACTTCCTCTATATACGTACACAGAATAAATAGTGGTACTAATTGTAAAAGTCAAAATAAAAATTAAAATTTTTATTTTATTTATTTATTTATCTATTTATTTAATAAATACAATGAATGATAAGCGATAAGTGCTACGGCACTTATTTCGCATGAAAGGCATCATAAAACATCATCATCAACATTATAAATCTGTATGAACCTTGACTTTTTTTCCAGAGCATTTACTTCAGAATTTCGAGAACTTAAAAGGGTCGCCATGTGTTAATTAAGCAGCTTTTTTCTTTACTTTTGATTTTCCAAAAATATCCATTCAGGCAAGTCGTCCCTGCATATACATCTACTTGAATTTTCGTTCCAGTCTTTTGGTATTGGCAATGCAAGATAAGCGATACGACACCTGATGGACTGAATTGGAACTATAAAAAGTCAGTAGTCATCCTTATTTACATAAGAGAACGTGCTTTGATTTTATCATTTATTATGATATTATTGATTTATTTTGAAGTTTCAAGTATGAGTCGATATTGTTCAGTGCCTTTTTGTAATTCCTGGGAGAAAAAAAATACTGAACTTGCGTTCCATTTGTTTCCTAGACCCGGGCAACGAAAGGTTAGAATTGAAGACAAAATGGGCACACGCTCTCTAGTTGACCATCAGAAAGCTTGGATTTTGAGGTTAAAAATTGGAAAACCAGTTACCAAATTCATGAGAGTGTGCTCTCTCCATTTCACACAAAGTGATTACTTCAATAAAGGTGAGAAGGTTCTTCAAATTAATGTTGAACTTTTTTTCAGCTGAGAATGTTTCCAAAAAACGGATGTTGAAAAAGACACCCTCATGAATTTGGTAACTGGTTTTCCAATTTTGAACCTCAAAATCCAAGCTTTCTGATGATCAACTAGAGACTGTGTGCCCATTTTGTCTTCAATTCTAACCTTTCGTTGCACGGGTCTAGGAAACTAATGGAACACAAGTTCAGTTTTTTTTTCTCCCAGGAATTACAAAAAGGCACTGAACAATACCGACTCATACTTGAAATTTCAAAATAAATTAATAATATCGTAATAAATGATAAAATCAAAGCACGTTCTCTTATGTAAATAAAGACGACTACTGACTTTTTATAGTTCGATTTTTGTCCGCACTGTCGCTTCGATCTTAAAACATGATACCAATTGCTCAACATAGACATCTGGCGGCCAGTGCTGACATTAATTGTGGGTCAGATTGTATGGCGGTGCACGCAAATTCATACATATTCGTGTTTATTTGTTTAAAAACGTTGTGATATGAGTGTCTCAGCTAAAAAACGACTTCAAAAGGAAGTCTGCTGTGTTCCCTGGTGTTGGAACGCGCAGTATGACACTTGAAATTTCGCATATTATTCATTTACGAACCGAAAATAGCAGCATTAGACGATTTCTAACCTACAATGTTTCCAAGTTAAAGAAAAGTGACAGTTCTAGTACACAGGGTCGCACTATGGGTGCTATAAAGGTAAGTACGTAATCGATTTCATAAAAAAATATAATTTTTAATTTTTTAATAATACTTTAAATTCTATTTTCATTGTAATATGTATTATATTATGTACAGCGTGTTTACTTCAGTTGCCTCATATGGAAAACTTTTTTATTGTTAGTTTTACGAAAAAATGTTACTCTTTGTCACACCTCCATCTTCTCATGGTGTTGGATTTTAGTAAAGCAAAATTCTGATCCACTTATTTTAATCAATATACAAAACTCATATCATTTCAAGACACTATATTACATCTTTAATTAGAACCAGATTTGGTCATCCAAAACACCTATTTAAAATTAATGTAAAAGAAAATTAATATTGCTGTTGAGGGTTCTGGAATAAACCCTATGTTGTGCCAGTTTCCCAGGACGACCAACAATGTGTTATCGCCTTTTTAAACTTCATCGTAGTTCTAAGTGGACTGTAGCTTTTATATTGGTTATGGGTGTACTGTATGTTTATCTTCTCAACTCCATTCGACGAAAAAAACAATGAACACTTTTATTTGACTATTTATTAAAATGTTAAATAAATAAATGAATAACACAACAACGTAACAAAGGATTACATTAAACTAGTAATCAATGAACCAAGTATTAAATACCTTATGTGCTTAACAAAAACTAGCACATAGGTAAAAAACTAAAAAGACCGCATCAGTCAGAAAATATTTTTTGCGTGTGTTCTGCATGAGTGATGAATATACACTGGAGGGTCCTAGCCTGGTTCGCAGCTAGAGACACACTCTGATTTAAGATCGGCGAAGTTTTTCGGTTTCAAATTTATCCCTTCCCGGGTCGCACGATTACTTCTAGAAAGATTGTAAGTTTTTTATGCTGTCTCTCTCTCCCGCTTGAGAAGACAAGGATTAGCTCAAATTACGTCATTATGAGCTTCAGGGCGGACGTGACATCTGTAACGTAATCTTAGAAAGTTCGTTATAGATTCTACGCGGTAAATATTGGCCTACGTGTCAATCGTAGCGTAATGGGAAAAAAGACTAAAAAAAACTATTTGTCGATGCCTCGTGTTTGAGCGCTGTTGCAAATGCATCCCGGTGCGGCGTTGCCGGTTGAATGAGTATGAGTTTACATGTTTAATTGTCTGAAAATTAAACAATTGCGATCTTTTTGGTTCAATTGGAGACCTCAATCACGTTTATTTCGAATGCAAAAAATACACTGAACATTCAAATATATTTTATATAAATGTTATAAAAAATAATATTCCTTCTCCCTTAAATATAGGAACAGCTTTAACTCATTTCTCTGATAAAATTATCGATTGCTTTTTAAAATTTCTGAGAGATACTAAGATTCATCTATGATTGAAATCTTAATATTGTTCTATCTCTTTTAATACCTATTTGTTTACCCCCTAACCGAGGCCTACCACTGTTTGTTAAATAAAAAAAATGTCCTGATCGGTCCCTGGTTGAGAAGCATGTGTCCCTGTCATATATTGTTTTTCTTTCTCTTACTATGACTCCTGGAGCGCGTTGAGGAAACACGCTCCGACTAAAAAGAGTGTGACAAATTTACTCTTGGATCGTTCAAGAACAGCAAAGCGTTTAATTTTGACATTTAGCCCCTCTCGTTCAGAAACTTGAGTCAAATTAATCAGAGTGCGCTCTTTTTTACCCAGTTTGGACTGGACAAAAAAGAGTAAACTTGACAGAACGCAAAGTTCTCACAATTCGTTTGCATATTATTTTATGGTTTGTTTTTTTATTGCAGAAAGGCGTACAATTTACAATTTATAAAACATGGTAATTCTGTAAAAAAAATACTATACAGTATAAGTACTCGCAGTGTCTATAAAGTTATCAAATATATCGTTTGTGTTTTCAATACGAATTAAAGACAGGGCCGTCGAGAGAAAACCTAGGCCCGGGCGGAATCACAGAATAATTTTTTATAGATATAAAGCCAAGTAAATTAATAGCTAAACATAATATAAAAATAACTAAACAACATGTAGGATTAACACTTGCATTGGAGCAGCAATATCTGCTGTTATAATTAAAATTTACAATTTAATTGGTGTTTCTGTATGTGAACCCAAAAGTCTAAACTAAATTTTCTTCAAATACAAAATTTAAATGTTCCATTTCAACAAAATTGAGACCACATTTTAGTTAGGAGATCGTTTTAAGACTACATAATACATAATACTTTGATGTAAAATATTTAACCTTAAAAATTATTGTATTTTGACGTTTACCTTCGTTGATATTTACTTTTATCTTTTGTACCTGTTCAGAAATTTTGGGCAAATAATAATTACTCTAGACGAACCTGGACAAACGGTCTAAGAAAATTACTCTACTCTCGTGTAAATTCATCTGAACGCGCTCCTGCAGTTAGGAAAAATTTTTGGGTATAATTATAGACGAATCCGTGTGTGGCTGAATGGCAATTCGCCTAACGCCAAAAAACAAAAACAAAAGTTACTCTTTATAAAAAGTTCTGCATCATGAAATAACAGTAGTGTTTGGCATTAAAATTTTGCAAATAGTATAAATTTTTCTCTCTTTTCCCACTCTGCATCTTTCCTCTGCTAACACTATGTTGCTTAGCATAACATTTTCCTCCAAGTGATCAGAAGAAACATTACTGACGTAGGTCTCACTATTTGCTTTACTTGTAGGCTATAGATTTGTAACTTGCAACTTCTATTCCTTTCTGATATACCGGCAACTGCATTGTTGGAGGACGGTTCCAAGTCATAGGAAGATGGAAGATCTGTCTATGATACGGTGTTCTCTTCATTAACGTAGATACAGTCCGCCGCTACATTCTTGCAGAATCCTCTTCCTTCTTTGCAAGTGCAGTTTGAATCCAAAATGTTTCTATCAGGATCAACCTAAATTCACTTATCTATATGTATAAGTTTTTTTAAATGATACATTTTTAAACTTTTAACCGTCTTATTTTCCAATGTAAATTTCTATTTAATTATTAATTATTAAAACATATGCATGTTTATTTTAATCAGAAGAATAGGAAAAGCACCAAAAAAAAAACGCATTGGCTACGTGCACGTTGATTGTATTAAAAATGGTGCACATAATCAATTTTTTCATTAAAAAATGAAATTAATGTTTTATTTAAAAGACTACTATTTTCTCAAAAATAAATAATATACCCAGACCTGGGTAAAGCACTTTTGGAAAGTGCTTTAATAAAGTGCTTGAAGCACATTCGGTGCTTTAAGCCCTGTGCATCAATTACTTCTGGAAAAGAGTATTTGGTGCTTTGTGATTAAAGCATTTTGTACAAATGCTTGTGGCTTTCAAGTCTTTCGGGGATTTCTGGAAGTGCTTGAATTACTTCCAAAGTGCTTTAGTTACTTTTAAGTACTTCAACTACTTTCAAAGTGCTTCAATTACTTTCAAAGTGCTTCAATTACATTTGAAGTAATTGAAATTAAACC
Organism: Crepidodera aurea; assembly: GCA_949320105.2. Lineage (NCBI taxonomy): Eukaryota > Metazoa > Arthropoda > Insecta > Coleoptera > Chrysomelidae > Crepidodera > Crepidodera aurea. Next base: position 29,332,535 of record OX439476.1, read on the forward strand.
TTTTCAGAAATTAAAGCACTTTTAAAAGTTCTCGAATTATTTTCTTAGACAAGTTTCAGCTTGAAGATTTGGAAAAAAATCTATGCGTTCTAAGAGGTCATATGGTATTGAAGGAATTAATAAGAGATTTTCTATCTTATTATTACTATCAGATTCTGAAGACGATGCTATTATATCAGCATTTACTATCCCAAAATTTAAATTACGTTGGTTTAAAAGACTTGAATGACATACAAAAAGTACTTATAGCTGCTGCTAAAAAACTTACACCGCAAACACAAACCACACAAATAGACATGAAGAAAACAGTTTCTGGTGATTTTTTTTGATTTCGATGAGAGTGAAGAAACTCAAAATGAAAATTGGTCTATACCAAATAATGCTACTGACATTGAAATTGAAATTTTGCAGTACATAAAGGATAATAATGACGAATTGCCAAGTTTGAATAAATATCCAACAATAAAAAAATTATTTTTGAAATATAACACATGTTGAAGTATAACACAAGGCTATTTTCATTTGCCACATTTATAAACTCGCCCAAACGACATGCTCTAACAGATAGCAACTTCGAAAATTTGCGGATATAGCTATTGACTTGTACGAGTTTGGAATTTTATTTATTGGATTCGAAAAGCCTAACTGATGAAGTCGAAAGACAGAAACCGGTCTTAGGATGTCGAATCTAATAAATTAAAATTCCTTACTGGTTTACTCACTTTGTATTAATCTCTGAAAGGGATAAAAAAGAAGAGAGTGACATCTTGACTAGATTCAGTCAAAATTTAATGTCAATACTCTCTTCTTACCATAGATGGTAGCACATCTAAAAATGTTATCTTATAGCGGATATAGCTATTGACTTGTACGAGTTTGGAATTTTATTTATTGGATTCGAAAAGCCTACCTGATGAAGTCGAAAGACAGAAACCGGTCTTAGGATGTCGAATCTAATAAATTAAAATTCCTTACTGGTTTACTCAAAAATATATGTGTTTCTGAAAACAAAATGTTAAATATTAAATTGTACCACTAAAACATTGTAATGTACCCCCAGTGGTACATGTATCACAGTTTGAGAACCCCTGCGCTAGAACGATACAGTTTCTTTAAACACCCATTTTTCAATTGCCAGATCTTCCTTCGTATTAATCGTAGAAAAATAAAAAAAAATTATTTTAATTGTTACCTCAAGGCCATAAAATTAGTTCATATCAATTTTTACGTAATAATATCAGATTTTCGGTTATATTTAAAAAAAAACTTTTAGAAATGTAAGATTTTTATGGTAAAAATCGTAATTTTCTAGGCCCTATAACGCGGGAAGGGTTTATTTTCATAAAAAATTGTATTTAACATTAATTCATTAACAAAGGATAATTTATCGATTGCTCAAGTTTATTTTCTTTTTTTACCTCACTTTTTGATCAAAAAAACGCCACTATCAAATGTTTTCTACTTCTGAACTAAACACCTTTCCTAACAATTTGCAAAAAATTTCAAGTCGATCTGTTTCTGCTCAATGATTTTACTTCATTTCTTGGACTAAAGACAACATGTTTAAAAAAAAACTTTATTAATACTAAATTATAATCACAAAGAGACTAGGAAAGTACTTAGAAATGGTTAAACAAAAAAAAAACACTTTTAGACTGCTACTATTAAAAATCTAGTAAAATAAGGAAGCTGCATACATTTTTTTATCGCGTTATAAGAAGCACCACTTTCTTTATTAGGTAAAACAGTTTTGTGTGTATTATGTTTTATAATTTTTTTTTTAAATTATAATCATGGGGAGGGGGGGTAATTACCCCCTGTAACCCCCCGTAAATCCGCCCTGGCATCGGACTACCCGTTTCCCTTACGTCTCCCGTGGTGTTGTATAATAATCTCTTATGATCGTAGTTATGACCAATGGGAGTCCTTCCATCCGACTGCTGTTAAAGGCCACGCCGTTAGATTCATATCCTCTACATTAGTTTTTCCTTTGTTTTGACAACTAACCATAAGCGCGCCAATTAATTTTTTTAGACATTGCCAGTGGCGTATAAAGTATATGTTGAATGTTTTTAAACAATAGGTATTTATAACATCTAATACTTCCTTTGGTTCCAACACTGAGTAAATATATCGCAACCAAAATAATTTTAAAAGTATTTTAAATCTGATAATTAAAATACAACATTTCGGGAGTCCTGCCACGTTAAAGAAGTCCTCCATCATACCATTACATGTTCTGCCACTTTTCAATCTCCTAACATATTTATTTTAATCCAAGCAAATGGTTCGCATCGGTGGGCTTCCAGAGATGTCGAAAAGGCGGAACGGTGGAATGACAGCATGATTGATGACATTTTTGCAAGAACCGATATCAAAGCTCGCAATTGCCTATAGGGAACACAAATTAAAAGAAAATTCGGTTTACGTACATTTAGAATGAAAAAAGTTGTGTTTTTTTATTAATGATTGAGATTTGAGGTAGGGAGTTTTAATTGGTGTTGAATTACGATGTTTTCCTTAATTAACAAAAATTCGAACAAATTTAAATGTCCCTTTAATTGCCAATTGATTTTGTTGAATTTTTATACAATGAATCAACGAATAATTCAATCTTGTAGCAGAATTGTATACAGGACACATTGAGTTTTTTTGTTCTCGTATTTATCAATTATTGGATAATAGTCTGGGGGCTTTGAGGTGGAAACCCCAAAAATCCGTTTCTGTCATTTATCGATGAGGAGCTTCCTGGATTCGATTCACTTTTCTTCTTTTTACGTTTACGTTTGTTTCAGTTTGTGCAATATTCCTCCATTTCACTATATTCTGAGCTACTTTCAGAACTCATATCACTTAGGGACCCTCACTATATTTACTGATACACACTGGTTGTGTTCTCTTCTCAACTAACCATTGAAGTGTGTAAAATATATAATAAATATCCTTCGCTGTAGTTTACATACCTACCAAAATATTCCTGCCGAACGCACACTGCGCCCAAATTGATGTACGCCCCTTAGGGTTGGGCCGTTTGAGGTGATTTTTTTTTAAATATTCGTTATAAAATTCCTTATCGAACCCTCTTTCTCGATTTTTGCTTCGGATCTTCATTTTCGCGGAACTTGACTCCAAAAATGGGTTTACATGGAAAAAACTAGATTTTTCGCATAAAAAAGGTTCTACGGAACACGAGATTGAGATTTTGCCGGACTTTTTTATGGGGAAATGCTCGTCTTGGAAAACCCCCGTTGCTCTTAAAATGACCACAATCATCCAAAAATTTTAACATCAGAAATCGTTCTACTGAAAAATGGGAAAGTATTGGAAAATATTCTCATGTGACAAAAATTATTTGTACACACTCGGGGAATCCGCAAAAATTTTTCCAGAACTTTTGGGCACATTTTTGGACATCTATTGCGAGTTTAGATTTTTAATGGTGAACATCTCTCTATGTTGCCATTTTTTTGAATGTCCAAACATGTGCCCAAAAGTTTTTGCGGATTCCCCGAATGTGTACAAATAATTTTTGTCAGATGAGAATTTTTTCCAATACTTTCCCAGTTTTCAGTAGAACGATTTCTGATATGTGAAAATTTTTGGATAATTGTGGCCATTTTAAGGGCAACGGAAAATTTCTCCCCGAATTCTAAGCGGTCAGTCTTGTACGGTTTTCCAAGACGAGCATCTCCCCATAAAAAAGTCCGGAAAAATCTCAATCTCGTATTCCGTACGGTCATTTTTGTGTGAAAAATCTAGTTTTTTTGGAGTCAAATTCCGCGAAAATGAAGACCCGAAGCAAAAATTGAGAAAGAGGGATCGATAGGGAATTTTATGACGAACATTAAAAAAAAATCACCTCAAACCTAAGGGGCGTACATCAATTTGGGTGGCCAAAACCAGTCGTCTACTCGTCATAATAAAGTGTGTTGGATTGATTTGGAGCTTTTTTATTCGTACTCTTTAGAATTTGAAAGACTACTAGATAGATGTAAATTTTTTTAATAGTTCATTAATCAGTTTACTGAAATTAAATATTGTTTTCATAGAGCAATATAAAAAAGAAAAAGCCATTCATTTGAAAAGAAATAAATGTTATAAAGCCGTTTGGTTAAGAGGATTATATACCCTTTAACAAATATCTTGGTTGGTGGAAACAGCAAAGTTTAAAAAGGAGACAGACAACCCACCATATTGGTTACGATATAGAAGGTACACTCACTGCGAAAATTTTATTTCAATTGTTATCAGTATCGCTCGAGGAACGGTACGGTTCAAATCACATATAGTTGGGAAACTGACGCCTCCGTTTTAAAGATGCTCTATACAAGTCGCGAAAAAACATGAAATCCTATGTAAAATGACGCCCTTTGATCCGAAAGTGCGAAATGTGTCAAAACATGACATTTTTGAAAAAAAAATTTTCATTAAAATAATATTTTTTGCAAACTAGTGCATAACTTTGTTAATTGATGTCCGATCGTTATGAATTTGAGATATGATATTTTTCAGTACTTTCCTGACCTACTTTCATAACAATAAAAAATATATGACGTCACGTAAAAGCTACGTAATTTTTTTACGCTAGAATACACAAAATATCAATTTGCAGCGTAAAATGGTGAGTCGATGAAACTTTTTTATCTTTGGAGATATACAGGGTGTCCCGTTGGTAAACGGAAATATTTTAAAGGTAGGTAGAGGTTAGAAAGGCGATTCTAAATAACCCATATACAGGGTGTCCCAAGACGTACTGTACACAGTCCAACCATAAGTACTATGGACCGAGGCCATTTCATATCTGGTATTAAAAAATGGCCTGTTGCGTTTTTGACGGATATACAGGGTGATATTTGAAAATATGTGAATTATTCTACGTTAAGTATCTCTAAAAGTAAAAATCTCAGACCAATCAAATTTGGCATACTGAGTGTGCCCCTTGATATCAATAAAATAGGTTTTAGAAAGATTTTAATTTCAGGTCCGAACTTAGTTTTTTTAGATTTTTATTTGTTTTTTGAAAACAACACCCTGTAAGCCAGATCAGACAATTTTTATTTTTCTCACTTTAAAGATTAAGGATGATACTAAGCAACAACCAAAAAAAATTGAACGCTCAACTTTTTGTTTTCTGAAGAAAAAAATAAAACTTTGAAAAATAGTATAATTTTATTGGATTCACATTCTTCTTACGACTGATGCGGCACTACATTGATAGCAAATCATCATTTTTGAACAAAAATCATAAGGTCAGTTCATTTTACTCGATATAAAGTATTAATCAATCAACTGTTCAAATTCCAGGGCCGTATTAATGTTTTTAAAGTTTTTATTAATCCTGTAAAAACAACACCCTGTAAGCGAGTTGTATAAATTTTCTTTCTGTAACGTCAAAGAAAAAACTATTACTTTTGATTATTGTGCAAATGCAAGTAGGCTTTGAATTCGCTTTGACGTCCATTTTGACAGTTTGTGAAAGAACGTGGTGAGCGACTGACAGAAAACCAAAAAGAGAGTATTTTGGAAATGGTAAATAAAAATGAGAAGCTAAGTACCCGGCGAATATCCAGTATTTTAAATATTTCTAAGTCCACAGTTTTCAGGACGTTAAAGAAAGATCTCCTCCATCCATATCACCCCCAACTGGTACAGAGACTACAAAAAATAAATACGGCCCTGGAATTTCAACGGTTGATTGAATAATACTTTATATCGAGTAAAATGAACTGTCCTTATGATTTTTGTTGAAAAATGATGATGTGCTATCAATGTAGTGCCGCAACAGTCATAAGAAGAATGTGAATACATTAAAATTATACTATTTTTCAAAGTTTTACTTTTTTCTGCAGAAAACAAAAAGTTGCTTGTTCAATTTTTTTTAACTGTTGCTTAGTATCATCCTTAAGCTTTAAAGTGAGAAAAATAAAAATTGTCTGGTCTGCCTTACAGGGTGTTGTTTTCAAAAAACCAATAAAAATCTAAAAAAAACTAAGTCCGGACCTGAAATTAAAATTTTTTTAAAACCTATTTTATTGAGCTCAGGGAGCACACTCAGTGTGCCAAATTTGATTGGTCTGATATTTTTACTTTTAGATATACTTAACGTAGAATAATTCACATATTTTAAAATATCACCCTGTATATCCGTCAAAAACGCAACAAGCCATTTTTTAATACCAGATATGAAATGGCCTCGGTACATAGTACTTATGGTTGGACTGTGTACAGTACGTCGTGGGACACCCTGTATAATGGGTCTCTTGGCTTCCATAACCAAGTTATCAATTATGCATAATTATTCATTTGGCCAGAACTTTTGAATCACTTAGTATATTTTTCCATTTTTGGCATACAGATTACATTTCTCACGAATAATGTACTGAAATATTGACAGCTATGAAAATCCAGGTTCGGCTTTAGGAAAAATTGAAATATATTGAAAATATCAAAACAACACCCTGTATATCATAATTTTAATACTTCCATTTTAGATTTGAATAGAGGGAAAAAAACTGAATTGAAACAAGTTGTTGTTTTTATCCCGCCACCGATTCGAATTGGAAAATTTTGAAACTGAAAGTAAAATTTTCATGTAATATAGAAAAAACATATTATGAAACTCATTTTTTTCATTTTTTCACAAATTCACTTCGCGTCATTTACCTATTTCTTGTTTATTCGGCTTAAAATAATTTTACACTATACTGGTGTACCTGCAGGCCCGTACTTAGGGGAAACAATTCAATTAGGTATTTATTTTTTAAACGCCCAGTATAAAGTAAAGCGGGACAATAAACGCTCATAGTAACTATGAAACTAACAAACATTTATTAATAATTAACGAAATGGCTCAAAATGTCCACTATTTTGTTTTATGCACTTTCTTGCACGTCTCTTTTTTTTTGAAACTGAAAGTAAAATTTTAGAAAGAAAAAAAGAGAAATTATTTTTTTATCGTTTAATATCCAAAATGGATTTATTTTCGACATTTAGACAGTCCTATATTATTCATATTTGTATTATTTGTCCGTTTTAACACCATTTTATGTAATATTGCAGATCAGTACTATAAACAAAATATTAAATTGATTACTTTTCGATCGCCTCGTATTATTTTATTTTAAGACAGTGGATTATGCAGTATAGGGATACATGAAATCCAAGGTGTATTCTAAAGAAATAAATAATAGAGAAGAACTGCTTCAAAGAATTGAGGAAGCCTGCGAGGAACTGAGAAACAATCCATTTATTATAAAAAAAATCATTAAGGGACAGCATTAAACGTGCAAGAAAGTGCATAAAACAAAATAGTGAATATTTTGAGCAATTTCGTTAATTATTAATAAATGTTTGTTAGTTACTATAAGAGTTTATTGTCCTGCTTTACTTTATACTAGGCGTTTAAAAAATAAATACCTATTTGAATGTTTTCCCCTAAGTACGGCCCTGCAGGTTCACAAGTACAGTGTAAAATTATTTTAAGCCAAATAAACAAGAAATAGGTAAATAACACGAAGTGAATTTTTAAATTTGTTAAAGAAAAAATGAGTTTCATAATATGTTTTATCTAAATTAAATGAAAATTATACTTTCACTTTCAAAATTTTCCAATTCGAATCGGTGGCGTGATAAAAACAACAACTTGTTTCAATTCAGTTTTTTCCCCTCTATTCAGATCTAAAATGGAAATATTAAAATTGTGATATACTGGGTGTTGTTTTCATATTTTTAATGTTTCAATTTTTCCTAAAGCCGAACCTGGATTTTCATATCTCTCAAAAGTGAAAAGTGTAATCTGTATGCCAAAAATGGAAAAGATATACTAAGTGATTCAAAAGTTCTGGCCAAATGAATAATTATGCATAATTGATAAAACACCCTGTAACTCGGTTATGAAAGCCAAGAGACCCGTTATATATGGGTTATTTAGAATCGCCTTTGTGACCTCTATCTAGCTTTAAAATATTTCCGTTTATCAACGGGACACCCTGTATAACAACTATGAGCGAGAACAATGTTGCCAATAGAGCAAGGAAACTTTACTCTATTTAATTTACGTATTATCATTCAACCCTTCATGATAATGACGGTTAGTAGTGTCAATCTACCTGTGTTAATCTTCCGGACTGAAGAGATAAAGATTTAAACGAAGAATTGATATACCAAAACGCTTAACAAATAATTAAGTATTAATTAATAAACTTAAGACAGTTATTAGTTTTAGATACCTATAAGTATTATTTTCAAAAGTATATAAAATACACAATTGCAAAGTAAAAATCCGCCAAAAGTTTATAGTAAAAATGACAGAATCTTACGATAAAAATGAAATTAGTCGATTACATTTTATTAAATGTGTTTCTTTTCACTGTGCTATTGAAAACTGAAAAATAATTTTATTTATATGTACCTATATGTATTATACAGGGTGTTTCATAGTTAAACCGACATACGTTAACTGTAAATAGAGGGTACTTAGGTGATTCCAAATAACCTTGGTTAATGGGTCTATCGCCTTTAATAACCGAGGTACGGGGGTTTCATCCATTTCGGCCAATATTTTGATAAGCCGTAACTTTAGAACCACCCTGTAGATTTCTCTCATATTTGGTACAGGTATAGTGTGTCAATAGCCCAATCCTATAGTGTAAGAACTACCATTAAAATCCAGATCCGGATTAAGAAGAATTTGCAAAATTTGAAAATCCCCAAAACAACACCCTGTATATCAGATTTTTTAAAATTGGGATAGATATTTGAAAAGAACGGAAAAAAATGAGTAAAGTGAAAAATTTTTTCAAGTGCACATCCCATTCTACTACTGGAGTTTTAACGTCAAATTACATCAAATGCATTTTTTTCATTTTCACAAGCAGTAACTTTCGAAATACCTGGTAGATTTCTTTCATATTTGGTACAGGTCTCATTTTTTAGTAGCACAATCGTATAATGTAAGGACTATACTACAGTTAAAATCCAGATACGGATTAAGACAAATTTGTAAAATTTGAAAATCCACAGCGCAACACGCTGTACATCAGATATTTTTTAAATTGGATCAGATATTCGAAACGAATGGAAAAAACTGAGATATTCTGACGTATTTTTATAAATGCACATCTCGTTCTACATATTACTAAACTTTTAAAGTAAATTCAATTAATGTAATATATATTGTCATTTTCATAAGCCATAACTTTGGAAACACCCTGTAGATTTCTTTCATATTTGGTACGGGTAGATTGTTTAAATAGCCCAATCGTACAATACAAGAACTAAAGTTAAAATTCAGATCCGGATTAAGAAAAATTTGTAAAAGTTGGTAATCTCTAAAATAGCATCCTATATATCAGATTTTTTTAAATGTAATCAGATTTCTATTTAAAAAAAAAAGAAAAAAGATGTGTAATACTGAAATATTTTTATAAGTGCACAAGAGCATTCTACAAAAAAAATACAGATTTAATTTTTCGGCTTAATTCCGGATAAAAAACTCATTAAACTATCAAGTAGGCTTTGGCAATAACACATCTTTTTTCTTTTTTCAAATAGGTATCCAATTACATTTTAAAGAATCTGATATACAGGGTGATATTTTAGAGATTATCAACTTTTACAAATTTTTCTTAATCCGGATCTGAATTTTAACTTTAGTTCTTGTATTGTACGAATGGGCTATTTAAACAATCTACCTTTACCAAATATGAAAGAAATCTACAGGGTGTTTCCAAAGTTATGGCTTATGAAAATGACAATATGTATGGCATTAATTGAATTTACTTTAAAAGTTTAGTAATATGTAAAACGAGATGTGCATTTATAAAAATATGTCAGAATATCTCAGTTTTTTCCATTCGTTTCGGATGTCTGATCCAATTTAAAAAATATCTGATATACAGCGTTGGGGATTTTCAAATTTTACAAATTTTTCTTAATCCGTATCTGGATTTTAACTGTAGTATAGTCCTTACATTATACGATTGGGCTACTAAAAAATGAGACCTGTACCAAATATGAAAGAAATCTACCAGGTATTTCGAAAGTTACTGCTTGTGAAAATGAAAAAAATGCATTTGATGTAATTTGACTTTAAAACAGTAGTAGTAAAATGGGATGTGCACAAAAAATTTTCACTTAAACTCATTTTTTTCCGTTCTTTTCAAATATCCATCCCAATTTGTTAAAAATCTGATATACAGGGTGTTGTTTTGGGGATTTTCAAATTTTGCAAATTCTTCTTAATCCAGATCTGGATTTTAATTGTAGTTCTTACACCCTCTATTTACAGTTAACGTATGTCGGTTTAACTATGAAACACCCTGCATGCACATTTAGATTTTATAAATTTCCTCCAAATTTTGTAATATTGAAATTAAAATGTACTATTTGTAATTTTAATGGTTGTACCTTGTTTAGTTGAAATAATAAACGTATTTACAAAAACTATCTAGCTAATTTAATTATTGCAAGGAACACAATATAAACACAAGTCAGATATAAACCCAAAATCCATCACTAATTAACTTACCCTTACTTAATTTCTATTCAAGCAATTTTTCGTTCGTAAATTTCTATCGAACAAATTTCCGTTCGGGCAATACATCTAAAACCGATTCTTATAGACGTAAAAAAGTATGTAAAATGGAATTCGACCACGAAATTACAGACCTTGAAACTGACCCCTACGCGCGATTCAGTTATGCCAGATTAAATTGTCTTGAGCTTATAGACGCATTCCGCCAGATGGAGCAATTTGTTGCGAGGAAATTATGGTTTTTTTTCAATATTCCTAAATGCACATTTTTAAAGATTAAGAGCTGAAATTTGGCAGACATATTGATTATAGAGTTCTTGAGTGCCATAAATTCACCTTTCTGGATACTAAAAGCACTAGAATAATACGTATACACAATTGTGTCCAAATTTGAACCATTAATATAACGTAGTTTAAAAGATACGAGTCTGCAAAAATTACGGCTGGGTCTATACTCCTCTTAAGCACAGACCAGTTGAGTAAAATGAGGTATTTTCCCAGTTGGGTAATTTCTTTGTCAGTTATTTACACCAATACACCGACTATAATTAAAATTTTAATTAAATTTACTAGTAAGGAAAAATTTCCAAATCGCGACTGAGCTGTTGTCTTATTCCTAAAAAACTAATTTAAATTTTGTAATTATGTTGTTTACAGTGTGGTATAAACTGGTTGTTGATGTTATCAAATATGGACATTTTGATGTGTAAAAAACTAGTTTTTTTTAACTTGCTACCTCATAGTTGGTTCTATATTTGTCAAAATTTATAACTTTTATATTTATAGATACTAGTGATAATTTGAGACAGGTGTCGAGTTTGGGGTATTACCGAACCACATCTCTTAATGTGTTAATTACAGTATATGGTTCGCGCTAAACAGTTCGTATAAATTGTTAACTTCCTAATTGAACGATATTTGCCTTGAAATAATTACTACCAATTTCACTCTTGTATAAGAGAGCTCGGTATTCGTGCAGTGCATTATTGAAAATCACTTTGTTATTCCATTCAATTTTTTTTTTGGAAGAACAATTTACCCAATTTAAATACCTAATGAAATCCTGAGAAGTAAACACACAGAATATCAAAGCAGTAGTGTTAGAAATACCCATAAAAATGAGTACTAAGGAGGTTGTTTTTCCGTTAATTTTAGTGCAACTTGTTTTGTTAATTTTGTTTGGTGTTTTTGGAGAATATTCTACTAATCTTCGGGACATAGATAAATATCCAAGTAAGTATTATTTAATTAATTTTTTTGATTATATTCTGACTGTGGTAGATATTCATTAAAAAATTATTTATCTTGTATGCTAAATTAACTGTAACATATATTAGTAATTCCTGATGGATTATCCGTTTTTAAAAAAAACCTTTTTTCGACTGTAAAATTATAAATGATTATAATTAGCTTGTGCCCTTAGTTTTTTATTGCTTAATACACCATGTATTCTGTTATATTTTGACTAATTTTCTTTCTTTTATTCACAAATTATTAAAAATCCCTTCTTAGAATACCTCTTAAAAGAAAACCAATCCTCATATTTCATGTTTCCCTTGTCAAAAATTTGAGCTAAGCGTGGACTGTTTTCATTGCCTCATATAGACTTTTTAACCCGGATTTTGGTCCACCATTTTATAAATGATTATTGTTTCATTTTTAGAATATATCAAACCAAACTTAAGTCAAAGTCAAATCTCAAATGCTTTTTCTACTTTTTCCATATAAACTGACACCCTGTTGTACTACGTTATGAGTTGACTTCTTATTGAGTACTCACATCACAAAAGTGACTACTCCCCAAATTTAAGCAATAGAATATTTCGTGGACTCACGATAAACTAACAATTAAAAAACTATGTTTATTTATAACAAAACTCAAGAAAGAAAAAAAATAAATGGTAATGGATAAGTTCATCTAACTAGCAAAATAAAGTACCAAAAATGAAAAAAATTACGATACAAGATGATACACAAGAGATGAAAAATTAAATGAAAACAACTTGGAAAATACATTGTAGAACAGTGCCGATAATTTTTGAAACCAAATAAAATAATAGTAGGGTGAAACTCATTGGAAAAGGAAAAGAATATGACCAAAATGATAGGAAAAATAATTTACGGGCGATCTGAGGTTGGGAAGTAGAAGGGGGGAGTTTTTAAGGGTAGAAAACCGTTTATCTCGATTTCCGGCAAAACTGCAAGTTCTATGAAAAAAAGTTAAATGGCAAAGTTGTAGGCAATAAAAAGATCTACAACTTCTGTATTTACACTTTTTCACATAACATCAAAATTTATGTGAAAAATTCAAATAACCAAGTTTTTGGTTTTTTATTTTTATCTATTACAAAAAAAAACAATTTTTTCACGAAATTTGGTGAAAACTTACCTTTTTATGTCCCAAATACACTCTAATTTTTTTGTTGCAAAATATTTATTTTTTTAACCTTATTTTGATTTAATATCGAAAAAGCACCATAATTTTCAATCGAAAATTCTCACGTCAAAATATCTGCTTTTTTAAAAAACTCGATGGGCTTTTTGTTAGTTGAAATCTATACTTTTTGATGGTTTAAAAAAAATACATTACTATGGTAAATGTTCTCAAAAAATGCAAAGAAACGAATAAAATTCGAATCCGAATTTTTTTTTAATTCATCATGTACAATTTTGAGCTATTTATTAAAATTTATAATTTAATTACCCGAAAAACGTAAATGTAACACGGAATCCTACTTTTTTTGAGTAATTAAAGTATACATTTTAGTAAATCAAAATTGTACATGATGATTTAAAAAAAAATTCGGATTCGAATTTCATTCGTTTCTTTGCATTTTTTAAGAACATTTACCATAGTAATGTATATTTTTTTTACACCATCAAAAAGTAGAGATTTCGGCGAACAAAAATCCCACCGAGTTTTTTAAAAAAGCAGAGATTTTGACGTGAGAATTTTCGATTGAAAATTAGACTGCTATTTCGATATTAAGTCAAAGTAAGGTTAAAAAAATAAATATTTTAAAACAAAAAAATTACAGTGTATTTGGGACATAAAAAGGTAAGTTTCACCAAATTTCGTGAAAAAATTTTTTTTTGTAACAGATAAAAATAAAAACCAAAAACTTGGTTACTTGAATTTTTCACAGAAATTTTGAGTTTATGTGAAAAAAGTGTGAATACAAAAGTTGTAGATCTTTTTATTACCTACAACTTTGCCATTTACCTTTTTTCCATAGTAGTAGTTTTGCCGGAAATCGAGATAAACAGTTTTCTACCCTTAAAAACTCCCCACTTCCACTTCCCGACCCGAGATAGCACGTAAATTATTTTTTCTTTCATGTTTGTTATATCTCTTCCTTTCCAATGGGTTTCATCCTACTCTTATTTTATTTTACTTTTTACCATTTTCAAAGGCATCTGCACTGGTCTATTGGGCGGAACCTCGATAGAATAATCAATTTGCTATGTAAAAGAAAGCAAATTATACTATTATATTATAGGTATATATTATATTATTATAATCAATATAATGAAGACAGGTTACGCATATTCACAGTCAATAGAAATTTTAGATTTTTTATGTGCAAGATATATAAAAATGAAAATAACGGAATAATTAAAAATTAGTATACCATTAATGACTTTTGTCACTTGAGATCTTGAAGGTACATAAAAAAGTATAGTAGTACTAACAATACAATTAATGAATACATATTAAACTATACAAGGATTTACAGAAAGGTAATTAAGCAGGCAAAAAATTCATATTTTCATAACAGAATTTCTAATTCTCAAAATAAAAATAAAGAAAGCTGGAAAATAATAAACGAGGATAACAGGAAAAACAAATAAAACAAGTGTCAATGAAAACTTAGATCCTTACGAATTAAACTCGTTTTACTGTTCCATCGCAGATAGATTGAGTAGTAATAAAAATCCTTTGGATTATTTACAAAACATTTTTAGTTTTTTTCTTCGGCCTACTGATTATCTAGAAATAAAACAAATAATAAATGAAATCAAGAATAAAAATTCTTCTGGGATTGACGAAATTAATATTAGGTTTATCAATAACCTCCCAGATGTAGCTCTAAAAACATTTGCAAATTTAATAAACTACTCATTTGAAAGTGATAGTCCCTATTTATAAAGGAGGAAATAAAAGTGATTACGCCAACTTTGGGCCTATTTCTCCTTTGTCTTCATTTTCCAAAATAATCGAAAAAATTGCAAAAAAAACGTCTGATTTCATTCCTTGACAAAAATAAAACACTAAATAACAATCAATTTGGCTTTCAAACAAACAAAAACACCGGTGACGCAATTTTTCACTTCTTGGAAAAAATATATATTGGCATAAATGGTGGTTTCCCGACAACTGCCGTATTTTGCGATTTTTCTAAGGCATTTGATTGTGTCAGCCATAATATATTACTTGAAAAGATGACCCGTTATGGCATAAGAGGTATTGCATGGGAATGGTTCAAATCATACTTAACTTTTAGAGAGCAGCTCGTTAGGAATTGTGGCACAAAGTCGAAAACCCTCGCTCTCAATATTGGTATATTCAGGGCTCCGTTTTGGGCCCCATACTATTCCTACTATACATCAACGATATTGTTAACCTGCCCGTCAGAGGTACGTTTACCTTGTTTGCCGATGATGCAAATTTAAGTTGGTGGGATGTGCCGTTTGAATCACTGCAAGACACTATTTCGCAAGACCTATTCATCCTAAATGTGTTGTGCAAATAAAACTACTTTTAATATTAGCAAAACCAATATCTTTAGAGGTGCACTAAATGAGGTTAAAGTAAATGATACCACAATTACTGAATGTACTAATACAAAATTTTTGGGGGTTGTTATGGATCAACAAATTAAGTGGGACTCGCATATTTACAGGCTAAATAAAAAAATTTCAAGCGGTTGTTACGCTGTAAGACTTATACGAAACTCCTTAGGAATCATCACATTGAAAAAAGTATATTTTGTCCTAGTTGAATCACACTTGAGATACGGAATACCCTTCTGGGGATCATGTCCTGGATACTTGTTCGACTCAGTATTTGTATTGCAAAAGAGAGCAAAGATATCTATGTAACAAAGATACAAGAGAACACTGCAAACCATTATTTGTTCAATTCAAAATCTTAACACTTCCCTCAATATATATTTTGGAAACGACATCGCTAATAAACAAGCATAAAAATAACTACACTGAAATTCCATGATTTATAATGGTACTAAAATGTACAATCAGTTACCCACGGAAATTAAAAATATATCTAGTGCAAGTCTATTTAAACGAAAAGTCAAGCATATTGTTACAAATCCAGGCTACGCCCCTGGTATTTGAAACGCCACTGGATATTTTTGGACAGTGACGGATATGAAATATAAGTTTTTAGTTGTCAGTTGTATTTTTTGAGAATAAACGTTTTGCAAAGTTCTTGAGTTATTTTCATAAAATAACGAACCCCAGTTTCGTAACAATATTTTACTTGAAAGGGCTTATTATGCACTCGAAGAGTACCTTTTGGATTCATTCTGAAACATTTTCAACTGTACTTGTGATTGTTAACTTTGGGTCATTCCATGTGAAAAGCATATCAAATGTCACTCGACTCTCCGCAATCGCGCTGCTTTTTTGACACCATAGACTTACCCTGGAAATAAGTGATTTCCCAAATTTTCAGCCTAAAATACCACAAGGAAATCTTTTAGGCTCAATTTTAAATTTGGTCAAAATGGCAACGAGAAAAAAAATAAAATACGCTTTCCTTCGTATTTCTCATTATCGGGACAAAAAAAATACAACAAAGACATTTCTGACGTAAAATTTTCCGTAGAACACGGTCACGCCAACCATTTTCAATAATTCCCCTCGGAAAAGCCAGACAATGAGGAAATTTTTATTTTTTTATTTTGAAATTCACAGTAGATATTCTTAGAATCATGCTTTTCTAAATCCATATACTCGTGCTTTACTCTTTATATCATTTTCATGAGTAATATGCGATTTATATATATAGTGCATTCTGTGAGTCGGAAAATACCTCGAAAAATGCAAATAAATTTTTGACGCCCCTAAAGTAAGCCCCCCCCCATTTTCGAGGATGTTGAACACGATGGTGGGCCTTACAATTCTTTTCTACTTGACTCCACTCCCCAACGGGCAAAAAAGAACCCCCAAGTGGTGATTCGCAAGGCGGATTCTTTTTTTTTTATTTTTAAATTTGTCAAATACATACTCTCCGATTTAGCTAAAATTCATAGTACATATTCTTAGAATCACGCTTTTCCAAATCTATATACTCGTGCTTTAATCTTTATATCATTTTCATGAGTTATATACGATTTATATATATAGTGGATTCTGTGAGTCGGAAAATACCTCGAAAAATACAAATCTGAACGCGATGGTGGGCGTTAAAATCCTTTTCGAGTTGACCCCACCCCCCAAACAGCCAAAAACCACCCTCCCAATTGGTGATTCGCGGATTCCGCGTCTTTCACAGGAAAAACTAACGCAATCACCCATTTTAGAGGATGCCGAACACGAAGGCAGTGGTTATCATTCTTTTAGAGTTGACCCCACCCCTCAAATTGCCAAAAATCACCTCCAAAGTGAAGAAAAATTTGTTTTTCGCTATACAGGGTGTTTCATTGGGAGAGGGTAATATTTTAACAGTGGATAGGAGCGACTGAGGTGATTCCAAATAACCCATATTTTATGGGTCTACGGTCCCTTATAGCTGAGATACAGAGTGTTTTGTTCATTTTGGTTATTTCTTCATTGCCTCCTGTGCTTTGAACCACACTGTATAATTTTATAATATTTGGTACACATACTCTATGTGTCTTAACAAATTAATTGAGATATTATTAATATCGAAAAGACAGGCCCGGCTTCACTAAAAATTGACAAATTCGTTCCACTGATAAACAACACCCAGTATGTTAAATTTTCAAAAATATTTTACCATATCTAAAAAGAGGACAAAAAATGGAATTTAATGATATACTTTTTATTTTTGCACATATGATTTTACTACTCATAAATTGATAGGATCTTTGATATTTTTGGGGCACCAACGTGCTTAATTAATCCTATTAAGTTGTAATCAATATTATTTGGCCTAATTAACTATTTTGTTTAAAAAAATTTTATCGTCATCTAGGCCTATGAAAACAGATTTACAGGACCCTACTAGGAACTAAACGTCACAGATTTATTCAACACCCATTTTATTTATTCCCTTATGAAAAATTGTGTAGTTTGGAGTAGAAGAGTAAAAGAAACTATAATCAAATGTTTATAAATGATTAAAGTTACGTCAACAACACATGAGTCGAATAAATAAAAATCATTTTTAGTTAAATAATATCTAATTAAATTATAAACAAAATTAAAAAATTACACAACACTTAAAAGACTAAAAAAAAGCAAGTTTAAAAAAATTATAATAATTGTTCGAAATGACCCCTGTTCTGTTGAATGCATGTTCGCTTTATAATTTGGTTTACAGATTTTCGAATGATGTTTTCGTTATTTCTAACGTCTTGGCAGGCGTTTACTATTCTTTCAATCAGTTCTTCCCGGGTATTTATGTGACATGATTAAACTTTGGACTTTAAAAAAACCATATATCTTCATTATAAAATTGATGTGGCATTTTTTAAATAATCCAACCAAACCAAAAACTACAAAAATAATGCAAACCTTGTGAAAACTTAAATAAAAATAGATTGACACAGAGAACTCTAAACTGTCAATTCCATGAGCATCTAGATTTTGTAATTTTTTATGTTTTCATATTATTTCTATTAAATTTCACAAATACATAGATAGCATATTACCAAACTTACTTAATTAAATAAAGAACGCGTTTTCAAGTACTTTTATCCTTTACAAAAATTAGATTTTAGATTATTTAACACTCCTACTCTAAAATACACAATTTTTTATATGGCAGGTTAAAAAAAATAAATAAAATGCGTGATGTACAGCTAAATCTAATGTGATATTTAGTTCCTGGTTTCTGCCTTTCGGCTTCATCAGTTAGGCTTTTCGAATCCAATAAATAAAAATTCTAAACTCGTACAAGTCAATAGCTATATCCGCTATAAGATATGTGAGTAAACCAGTAAGGAATTTTAATTTATTAGATTCGACATCCTAAGACCGGTTTCTGCCTTTCAGCTTCATCATGTCGAATCTAATAAATTAAATTTCCTTACTGGTTTACTCACTTTGTATTAATCTCTGAAAGGGATAAAAAAGAAGAGAGTGACATCTTGACTAGATTCAGTCAAAATTTAATGTCAATACTCTCTTCTTACCATAGATGGTAGCACATCTAAAAATTTATGAGTAATAAAATCATATGTGCAAATATAAAAAGTATATCATTAAATTCAATTTTTTGTCCTCTTTTTAGATATGGTAAAATATTTTCGAAAATTTAATATACAGGGTGTTGTTTATGAGTGGAAAGAATTTGTCAGCCGGGCCTGTATTTTCAATATTAATATCTCAATTAATTTGTTAAGACACATAGAGTATGTGTACCAAATATTATAAAATTATACAGTGTGGTTAAAAGCACAGGAGGCAATGAAGAAATAACCAAAATGAACAAAACACTCTGTATCTCAGCTATAAGGGACCGTAGACCCATAAAATATGGGTTATTTGGAATCACCTCAGTCACTACTATCCGCTGTTAAAATATTGCCCTCTCCGAATGAAACACCCTGTATACAAGAAAAAGATTTTTCACCCTTTTGGAGATGGTTTTTGGATCATTTGGGGGTGGTTTTTGGGTCGTTTGGCGGTGGACTCGACACAGTGAGAAGATCCAACATCACCATCGCGTTCAGCATTCTCGAAAACAGAAGATGACGCGGGTTGTCTCGTTTATAGCGAAAAACAAATTTTTCACTCCCTAGGGGGTGATTTTTGGCCATTTGAGGAATGGGGTCAACTCTAAACGAATTGTAACCACTGCCTTCGTGTTCAGTATCCTCTAAAACGGGAGATTACGTTAGTTTCCCGTTAAAGACGCGGAATCCGCGAATCACCACTTGGGGGGTCTTTTTTGGCCGTTTGGGGGGTGGGGCCAACTCGAAAAGGAATTTAAGGCCCACCATGGTGTTCAGCATACTCGAAAATGGTGGGGGGCTTATTTTAGGGGCGTTAAAAATTAATTTGTATTTTTCGAGGTACTTTCCGACTCACAGAATGCACTATATACAGGGTGGTCCTTAAGTAATTGTACATAGAAGTATGGTAGATTCCTCACTTTAAAATATTACGATTTGACCCAACTTGCTCTAATAAAATGTTGCTAATAAGGAATATACAGGGTGTTAAAGGATAAATTTTAAGATTTATTTTTTGCAAGAACTTTAGCGTTTTTGGATATTTATACATAAAAATTTGGAACAGGGGGTTTTTGGGCACGAGAAATCAGAATCTGGTGCCTACTTCGATGTAATTTGTAGAGGGCGCTAGTTATGCCACATTTGTGTCATAAATGTGCGATACACTTTTTTGCTCTTTAAGTTAGGGCTATTTTTGTAAAAGAATATTAAATCCACGCTATTTTAGTAGAAAAAAAGCATACTTGTTGTTAACCTTAAAACTTAACGGGTTACGAGATTTATCGCATTTTAGGGATCAGCTGCATGATTACACTGATAGGCAAAAAAAATTTTTGTCTGGCCCTGACACCATTCTTGCTGATTCTCATGTAAAATGATCTCCTGAATCCGAATATGACCTTAGTTTTCTCACATCACTCACCGTTTTCGGGGGGTGGCTCACCTATTTTTATCGCTTTTCGATAATTTGGAGGGATGAAAAAAAAACAGTGGCTGATGGGGGGAAACTGAGGTCATATTTGGATTCAGGAGATCATTTTACATAAGAATCAGCAAGAATGGTGTCAGGACCAGAAAATTTTTTTTGTTTTGCCTACCAATGTAATCATGCAGCTGATCCCTAAAATGCGATTATCTCGTAAACCGTTAAGTTTTAAGGTTAATAACAAGTATGCTTTTTTTCCACTAAAATAACGTGGATTTAATATTCTTTTACAAAAATAGCGCTAACTTAAAGAGCAAAAAAGTTAATGGCACACTTATGCGACAAATGTGGCATAACTAGCGCCCTCTACAAATTACATTGAAGTATGTACCAGATTCTGATTTCTCGTGCCCAAAAACGCCCAGTTCCAAATTTTTATCTATAAATCTCCAAAAACGCTAAAGTTATTGCAAAAAATAAATATTAAAATTTACCCTTTAACACTCTGTATATTCCTTATTAGCAACATTTTATTAGAGCAAGTTGGGTCAAATCGTAATATTTTAAAGTGAGAAATCTACCATACTTCTATGTACAATTACTTAAGGACCACCCTGTATATAAATCGTATATATACGATTTATATATCGTATATATACGATTTATATACAGGGTTATATATAACTCATGAAAATGATATAAAGAGTAAAGCACGAGTACATGGATTTGCAAAAGCATGATTCTAAGAATATCTACTGTGAATTTCAGCTAAATCGGGGTATATGTATTTGAGAAATTTGAAAATAAAAAAATAAAAATTTCCTCATTTTCCGGCTTTTCCGAGAGGAACTATTGAAAATGGTTGGCGTGACCGTGTTCTACGGAAAATTTTACGTCAGAAATGTCTTTGTTGCATTTTTTTTGTCCCGTTAATGAGAAATACGAAGAAAACGCGTATTTTATTTTTTTTCTCGTTGCCATTTTGACCAAATTTAAAATTGAGCCTAAAAGATTTCCTTGTAGTATTTTAGGCTGAAAATTTGGGAAATCACTTATTTCCATAGTAAGTTTATGCTGTCAAAAAGCAGCGCGATTGCGGAGGGTCGAGTGACATTTAATATGCTTTTCACATGGAATGACCCCTTTGTATGTTTTAACTTTAATTTTAAACTACTTTTATATATGAAAAAGAAAAACATTTTTAAATTTTTACATTTTTTGTTATTATAAGTAAGTGGTTGTAATGTTTTATTTTAATAAGTTTTTCATCTATATAATTCCTGTTACTTTGTTTATGAAAATGTTATTTTTTCGAAACAATAAAGCAATTCTGATTCTGATTCTGACTTAAATATTAATCCTGAAAAAAACTGTATATAATTGTCTAAATATCAAATATATCCATGACAACAGTTGAGAGTTTTTATAAACCTTTGTCTGGAAATTATTTTCTTTTGATACTAAGGTCTTGCCTTTTAAATGGTTTTTAGTTCAGGAAATAAATGATAGTTTGTAAATCAAGCGAATGGTGTAGTGGTTAACCAACTCAAAGCCAGCGCGTCGCAATTAGGGACTTCCAAATTTCAATCCTGTTTATTATCTAGACTGTGTAATTTCTTTGAAAATTTAGTAGTACAGTTTTTAAATAAGTATCATTAAAATGCTTTTAATTACGAATAATTTATAGTTGTTTATATTACGTTTTAATTTCAATGTGGTCAATAACTGTTTGGACTATCTAACGAATAAAAAAAATTTGTTTTAAAAGTCTAAAATAAAAACTGAAACAAATCGTGTTCAGAGCGTAATACTTCAGCGATTTTTCGATTATACAGTTTGTCCGATAATGAATTTTTTATTAGGTGTCAGTCGTTTTCTAATTTTGAAAAAAACACAATAGAAGACGAGATATATGGATTTTTCTCTTTTCTTCCTAGTCATAACTAACGAACCACCTAGTTTTCTATTAATAATAATATAACAAAATTTTTAAACAGAAAATTTTGGAATGTACTATTACCTGCGTCATAAATCAATAGCCTATTTAATAGTGAGACTGGATTTCGGACATCTCTAAAACTAAAACTATATACTGTAATATTATAACGTATTATTTAATTATCACCGGCACACAAAAAAAATTATGAACCAGAGGGTAGACCCCACTATTCTTAGGTTTTTGGGGTCGCTGAAACCGAATATGACCATGAAAAATAATTTCAATTGCCCGTTTTTCGCTAGCACCCCCTCTGGTTCAATTCAAAATTTGAACCTCTTTAAGGGGCGGTAAGGGGGTGCTAGCGGAAAAACGGGCAATTAAAATTAATTTTCATGGTCATATTCGGTTTCAGCGATCCCAAAAACCTAAGAATAGTGCGGTCTACCCTCTGTTTCATAAATTTTTTTAAAAATTTTCTTTTATAATATAGCTATTATAACACTAAAAGTAGTGCTATAATAGGCCATAACGCGCATATTATAGCACGCCTTTTCACAGTTGGTAGCATAATTTCCTACATGTCAAATCAGCTATCGGTTGACTCTAAATTTGCCTCTGAATGACTGTCAAGTATAAATGTCAAAAGTATAAAGGTAAAAAATACATAATCTAACTACAAAGAAATTAAGAATCATTTTTTAATAAACATAAAAGTACACATTATACATAATTATCAATTATACATATTTTACCTTTATTGCGAGATACATCTTATCTTCAGCTACGTTTATAAATTTGTTAATGTCTTCTGGTTCTAAAATTTTTGATTTTTTTGGAATGTAACCTGTAAACACTCGTTTTAACATAGCTTGCAATTTATTAAATTTTGATATATCAACATTTTTGTATAAATTTAGACAACATCTTAACATTGAGTAAGTCGTCCATAAGGTAGATGATTTAAATTTTTGGCGTTAGATTTCAAAATATGCAAGTAACACATTTTCTGAGATGTTTTCAATATTACTTTCACGACCCCAATCTTGAAACTGATTATATGCTTTCTCATGCCGAGATTTGTCGGGAATTAAATTACCTATAGGTACTATTTTCCGCAATTTTTCGAATTTTTGGTGGCGTACACGACATTTCATCACTCATTTTCACATAGGTTTTACAAACTTTAAAATACAAGAAATGAAAAAATGAAAATTCAAACTTGAAATGACTGTCAAGTATAAATGTCAAATCATTGTTACCAACTGCTACAAAATTAAGGAACTACGTTACTATTAAAAGTACGAAATATTTTTAATTATATAATAAAAATAGGCGAAAATTTTAAAAAATAGCGTAAAGAACTCGTTTCATAATCCGTTTATTGTATTCGTTCGTTATAATTTCGAACTCATACAATAAACGTCTTATGAAACTCGTTCTTTAATATACTATTTTGTGTGCCTGTGTTATTATCAAATACTATTAAACGAGCAAGGTTTGTATGTGTGTGTGTATGTGTGTGTGTGTGTGTGTGTGTGTGTCCAGAGGATCTCGAAATCCACTCGTCAGAATTCAATGAAACTTTCAGGGTAGACTAATTCCTATCTAAATCGACAGAAAATATAGGTCTCATGTCTATGAAAATTCGATCTTCCGAGATATTTACAAGAAAAGTTAAGCTTTTAGTTTTATTTCCTAGCAACGACAACTTGTTTCTATAGTAATATACTATAAAGGAGAGAGGATATAACGTCACATTCCATAGGCGTACTTTGCAAAATAAGTGTCTATAATATAAATAAGGTCACAGCATATAAAATATATATACCCACTTCGTAGATTAAATTTTGAAGTTATATTATTTACAAAAAATAAAAATAAACTTTATGGATCTGACACTTTAACATTGAACGAATTAAATTTAACCAATAAATAACAAGGAGGATTATATGTTGGGATTAAACTGTTTTTAATCTCTTGGCATTAAAAGTAACGCTTCAGTACTTACCTAAACTCAAAGATTAAAAAAAAAGTTAGTTCAAGAACTATCTATAAAAGCCACTGTCTTCACTAAAACTACTGGTATCACTATAATTGTCTTTTCTGAGGTTTATTATTATAGGTTCTATTAAATTATCCATTGATAGTGGATATACTTTCCTAAATGAATTTTCCACCTTTTTAACATGATCAATGCATTTTCCCCAATGTTCTCTATTTACATCTGAAAATGCCTTCAAAAACAAATTTCGCACATCAGGAAATTTAAATGTTTTATTGGTTTGAGAAACATAACCTTTTAATAATTGTGACCAGATCAGTTCAATGGGATTTAACTCTGCGTGGTACGGAGGCAATCTGAGAATTTTAATTAGTTTTTCTCTGGCCATCTCATCTATAATATATTTTTTGAATTTTGAATTTGAATTACTAATAATTCTTCCTTCAAGGATTTAGGAGGACTGATAATATTTTTAGAATGAAGCCATTTTGAAATATATATTATCACAAAATTCCGAATCAATTAAAATACATACGATACGGCTATGAATAAATAAAGTCTGACTTATCTGTCAAAATAACAGGTTAATTACAGTAAAAACCATGGAAACAAGATTAAATCTAGACAAAAACTATATTAGGCCGATCAGATGTATTAAAATTTAAATTTTAACTAAAAATAAGCATTGAAGGATGAGGTGAAAATAAAATTTCTACCTCTTGAACCTGTACTACGTTCTGCAAATTAAATA
The DNA here is from genome assembly GCA_949320105.2 of Crepidodera aurea. NCBI lineage: Eukaryota > Metazoa > Arthropoda > Insecta > Coleoptera > Chrysomelidae > Crepidodera > Crepidodera aurea. The sequence goes on from OX439476.1 coordinate 29,357,574, forward strand.
CTGCACCCCTTTCTTCTGTATAGTATAGTAGTAAAAAGGTTTGACTTTATTTAATTTCTGGCGTTTAAATCTGAAAGAATTCAATTTTAAATTTGCCGCTTTTTATCCATAATGACCTACAAATTTTGACAACTACTGACACGCACATCTCTGGTTAATTGTTAAGAAAATGGGACCGGCTGGGATTTTCATGAAATTTTCGCAGATGCTATAAAACATGATAAAATCAATATACTTAGCAATAGACATTTTTGCGCGGAAAAATATTTTTCACATTTTTTTATTCTACAAATGCCCAAGTAGCAATTTATAACCAGAATAAACCTGAAAAGTATAGAAAAGGAAAGATTCATTTGACGGACATAAATAATTTGCTTGTCAAATGACAGCCATCTCATAAATTCAAAGTTGAAAATACAACGTTGCCAATTCAATTTCAGAAATCATGGGTTTAGGTAAATATTTATAGGAACGTTGAGTAACACTGTTAAAATGGACACTTGTCAAAATGTGACACCTGTCAAAACGTGACACCTGTTAAAATGTGATACGTGTCAGAATGTAACAACTGTCAAAATGAACAAATCTCAAAATGAACAAATATCAAAATATGATACCTGTCAGAATTAAATTAAAATTCTCTATTTTCATCGTACATTTTAAGGTTGATTGTGACTTTCTATTTTCCAAGAACAAATTGTCATGTAATGTATGAATGAACTATTTTTGTAACTGAAAAACTTTGAAAAAATATGATATGAATATCTGCCACACGTCGAGAGTCTGGTCACAGGTTTTTGTGGAGGTTTTTACCCAAGTATGAATATCAGACCTATAATTTTCCTTCATTGCAGATCAATAAATAATTAAAGTCAATTGAACATAGAGTTTTTCTTATATACTGATAAATAGAGTGAGCTTAGCGATCTTCTGTTGACGGGATCTGTGCCCTACACGCTGCAGTTGCCCGCCCCGGAAACGGGGCCTGTCCGCCGGCGCCGTGACTATTCGCGAAGATCAAGCGTCAGTAGATGTTGCCCTAAAAGGGTGAAATCTCCGGAAACTAGGCAACTTTTAATGCATTTAACTAATCTCTGTGACAAGGAGTTGATAAACGTCAACAACAGCTGCATCCAATTGAATATTAACATTGAGAGCTTTTTTAATTTCCCCGCCTACTTTCAAGCCAATCGCCAATCAACTTTTTATTTATCTCCCTTTCAGTAGTTCAAGTAGATGTCGCCCACTCCGTGATTTTCGCGAATTAATTAATAATTTGTCAGGTTATAAATATACTTAAATTATATACTCATGTGGCTGCTTAAAAATGTAGATTTGAATATTAAGAGCGAAGCTCGGTGGCCCGATATTATCTACCTATATATTAATTTGCAGCACTGTTTTAATTTCTGTCTTTATATCATAAATACAAAAAACTATCACTAGTAATCTTCCTAGAGCTTGAATTACTATCGGAAATATTTCCGAAAGCATGAATTTGTTAAAAGTTATCCCGAGTCGAAGACGAGGGATACTTTTTTACAGGTGATTTCCCATTTCGGTCGCTTTGAAAAGTCTACCTCTTTTTGTCCCATTTCGGCCGCTAGACCTTTTCATGCGTTTCGGGTAAAACGGATACGCTGCATTTCGGCCGGTCGATGTAACCATGGCAACCATGGGATAGGCGAATTGGGTGCCGACCGTATTATGTCCTTAAATCTCATAGGCGAGTTGGATACCAGCTAAGGGCGAGTTGGGTACCGAAGTAAGAACCATTAGGTGTTTACTAAGCGGGCATGCACATTGAAAAAAACTAGCTGCAAGGATTTCGTCAAAACTGAACAGTGTTTTTTTTTTAATTTTTGTGGAAAATGAAAACTAAGCTTTATTAACTTTTCTCTATGAGGAAATGAAGATGTGATAACCATCACAAAATGTGCGTTGAAAGTTTGAATAGACACATTTTAAAAAGGAAAGCTGTGGAAAATTTAACAGAGCGCCCTTTAAAAATAATATGGAAAGAATTAATAGAACATGATGTTGATTCTATCACTATAAAAGATCTAGATAGAATAAGAAAAAATATCTATTGGGCAAGAAGAGCGCTCCTACCAGCCACATTGGCTAAGTCTCAGATGTATGTTCATAAATATATTTGAGAATATTTTTAAAACTAGCAAAGGGGAAGATTTTGTAATGAAGAATGACAATAAGAAAAACATCATCATGTTTTCTTGCAAAACAAATCTAAAATTTTTAAGTAGTGAGCCCTTATCCCTTCGGCACCCAATTCGCCTATTTATGTCTTCGCACCTATGTCAATTTACACTTTAAAATGTCCTTAACTGCGGTGTTTTCCCACTTCGGCCATGATTATCTCTAATAGAAAACCAATTTGTACCTGAACTTTATTAGAATGCATAATTATTACTAGAAAAACCAAATTATGGTAGATTTTCCTCGAAATGTTCAAAAAATAATTTGATTTGATTTTAAAAATATTAACTTAATAAATGCTTTGAACAAATTCACATACAATAAATTTGAATAAAATATTGTGAACCTTTAATAAAGATTTTGTATTTATTAGATTTGTTTGTCTTTTAACTGTTTGTATGTTGTGCTAAAAAATTTAACAAGTTTACAATACGGTCGATAATCTTAATCTTAATTTAAATATGCCAAAAAGGGTCACTGGCCGAAATGCAACTTTTTAATCCAACGGCCGAAATGGGAACGGCCGAAGTGGTACTAAACCTTTTTTAAAAAAAATCATGCTTGAGGAGATATTTCCAGATAGTAATTCAAGATCGTGGGAGATTCGGTAAGAACATTTCACACCAAAGTAATATAAAAAATTATAACATGACATTTTCGTAAGATATCTATTTATGGCACAAATGAAACGTTTCTTGAATTTTAGTTACATGAAATAATTAATTAAATTTTGCTACTAAAATTTACCGAAAATATATTTTTTGCAAATATTCGATATGATAGGGCCACTTTTTTTTTAATTTATAATAATCATATTAAGTTTCCATATACAGAGTGTCCCAAGATTTTTTTACAGGCTATAACTCAGGAACTAGCAAACAGATTTTTTTGAAAATTGGGTAATCATTTTGGGACCTACAGTAATTTCATCTGAGGTATACAGAGTATCTGTGACGTCATCACAGAAGCAGGGACGTCATCGTAATGAAAAAAATTAAATGGAAAGGGGGAATCAAACTTAGCTCAAATGAAAGGGTTTTTTATTTCAAATTCAACGGTGTATCACAATGAGGGTACCAAAGTAATAATTTTACCAAATTTTCAATTGTTTTTTTTCAATTTTTCAACTGTTTTCTTCAGCTTACAAAAACTAGTTAAAAGTAAAAATAGGTCAATCAGAAGTGAAGTGATTTGAGCACCTTTGCAGCGGTTTCCCGGTACAGCCTTGTATTTGCTAACCTTTTAAACCCTGTTTGATTTTTTGCTTTCAATAATGTGGACTGTATATGTAGGTACAAGAATTCTTTCTCCCTTCTCTCCAGTATCACCAATAAAACATCAGGAATTTCATAACACCTTTTATTTTAAATTTCTTTAACGAAGAACAAGAACAACACATAAAAAACAAATAATAACATGTACTATAATTTAATTATAAATAACTAGTGTGATACCTCAACTAGTTGAGCAATTCACTGAAGTGAATGTTTAAAAAATGAATTTGGAAATTTGTGCGATCCAAACTATGCGAGATGTGAGTGAAGACTGATTACGATGTTAACTAGACGAGAGGCTGAGCGATACTAAATAAGATTACGCCAACGCGCTGCTTGCTGGTAACCACGAAGCGTCCAGACAAAAAAATTGTTTTTCGTCTATCTAATATTCTAACCGTCGATACCAAGGTTGAGTGTCTAGACTGTTTTTTTATTGTTATTTACCGCATCGGCTTGTGCGAGGTGGCATGTTTCCACGGCGTTGCCAGATTTATGCAATACTAATAATCGTTATGCAAATTACGATTTATGTTCAATTTTTGATTGAAAATTGAACAAGAAGTAAATTTGGAAATGATAATTGCGGCATTTTAAATATCACTGGTTATTGTTGCAAACAAACATTAAATTGAAAATTTGGTAAAATTATTACTTTGGTATCCTCATTGTGATACACCGTTGAATTTGAAATAAAAAACACTTTCATTTGAGCTAAGTTTTCCATTTAATTTTTTTCATTGAGATGCCGTCCCTGCTTCTGTGATGACGTCACAGATACTCTGTATACCTCAGATGAAAAAATTGCTGTAGGTCCCAAAAAGATTACCCAATTTTCAAAAAAATCTATTCGTTAGTTCCTGAGTTAAAATCTTGGGACAAATTTTTTAAATAATCCGGACTTATCGCATTGTATTGGGGTATCAAAAATATAAACTTTTCCCAAGTTTGAGCTTAAAAAAATGAAAAGCGCGCCCACAGTGGTCAATTTACCATTGTATGTGAAAAAAGCGGAGTGCATAGAATAAAATGGTTTTTCGTGTGCTATCCCGCAATTTTAACCAAAAAAAATGACGAAACCTATATATCCGACGTAAAATTTCCCGTACAACACGATCCCGCCATTAGTTTTCCCTCATTTCCATGAAAAATTCGGAAAATCGGAAAAATCTTTTTTTTGTTGAAAAATTCATATCTCGATTTTTTTTTCACCAAACCAACGGGAGATTCTCATAAAAGGTGGGTATTTTTTGAGGGTATACTTGGAATTTTGTGGTTCAGCCCAAAAAGTTTCGAAAATCACTATAAATGAGCAAATAAATTATTTTTAATACTATATAGGCACAGTACGTATATATAACTGTTTATTAATTGCTACAAATATGCATATACTTACACAAAATATATTATATATATACAGTGTGTCAAATTAAGTTGGCACCATATGGAAAACTTTTTTATTATTTGTTTTACGAAAAAAAGTTATTCTTGATAAAAAGCTGTGCAGATATAAATTTTTTTTAGTCGTGTACGAGGTTTGTCAAAAAATATGAATTTTGCTCAAGAGAAAAGTACTTTTAGTTTTGAAATATGAAAAAAAAGTTACTAAAAAAAACTTGTTTCTAAATACGTTTTGCGTCAACTACCGATTTTGAATAAGATATTTCAACTTTAAGAAAATTTTCATTTTTAACATTATTTGATACACTCCCGTAAGTGGCAATTTTGAATTCATTGAAAAGGCGTAAAAGGAACGAAAATACAAGAATTACGTACCAAGTTTTGTTAATATTGGTCGATGGTGTGGTTAGTATGTCTGAAAAAGTTGACAACAAATGAAAAATTCCTATTATTGATTTTTCAAAAAAAAATATTCTTCATAAAAAGTTCTGCATCACATTATAATCAATAAGCAGGAATTAAATTTGCAAAATATTTAGTGGTATACAAAGAAAATCAAAAAATTTTAATCCGGAGAAAGTTTTTGCTTATAAAAGGAGGTGTAGTATAACTTTGTAAGGTCGCTGTGAACATTCTTAATTTTTCAATGAATTCAAACAAGTTTTTTTAATAACTTTTTTTCATACTTCAAAAATAAAGGTACTTTACTCTTGAGCAAAATTCATATTTTTTGACAAACCTCGTATACGACTAAAAAAATTTGATATCTGATGAGTGCATTTTAGGTTTTAGAACATGCACAACTTTTTATCATGAATAACTTTTTTTCATAAAACAAATAATACAAAAGTTTCCCATATAATAATAATAATAATAATAATAATAATAATAATAATAATACCACTCGACCATTCACTGTTGGGTTCTAATTAACAGTGCTGTTCCTAAAGTGGCGCTGGGAAACAGTAACAAAGCCTACACAGAACACGAGGCTAATGACCAGAGTAGTCGATGCCGGGGACACAAAAGTAAAAAAAAAAAAAAAAAAAAAAAAAAAAAATAATAATAATAATATGGTGCCGATTTAATTGTTCACACTGTATATTGTTACTTACCGCTAATTAGACAAATCGTTCCATGCGAAACGTAATGTGAAACACCTAATTTTTTGTCTTTTTTTGTTTTTGTGGCGACCTCTTTCAATTCAGCCGGAAGCATAAAAACCTTGAACGTCAGTTGTGTTTCTATTAATTTTTTTTTTCCTAATTAATGGCACTGGCAATAAGCCAACAGGCCAGACAAGTTGTTCCATCAACAAAAGTTAGTACTTTTTTGACTAGTTTAATTAACAAACTCAATATTTGTCTACATTAAATAATTAGAAATAAAGGGTTAGTATTATTGCCTATATATATATATATATATATATATATATATATATATATATATATATATATATATATATATATATATATATATATATATATATATATATATACATCTCACTATCTTTGAAGCGTCCCTATAAAGATGAAGCATGTAGCGTCCATCTTCTGATACTCATATTTATCGAAAGTTTCTTGTAATATACTCTGACAATTCATACAGCAGGGAGACCAAAGATACTTTTTGAAGTAAGAGATGAAGACGTTAAATATTTATAGTTCCACTCTATTTACATTAAGGCGTCTTTTCATTAGTATATCATCTGGGCGTCTATAATATACGGTACCACTCTCATTTCATAGATTGTCGAGCGTCCTCGGTGTATACCGACATCTATTCATTGAATATAAGAGCGTCCTGCGATGTTGCCAGTACAAGTGAGGATAGTGGGAAGAGTTACTCATGCGAGCTTTCGATATTCTCTTTGAAATAAACTCAAACAAACTCGACATTTGGACACTTAATATTTTTTTGCCGTGCGTCATTCTGATGGCGTTTGGCACACAACAGTTTCATAACTATGTAAGTTACGTATTTGTGGTTGTCTAATTGAAATTTGAGCAAAAACAGAAAAGTACCACAAGGTCACCAAAATACACTAACGGATACAGGATCAAATTATAAGAACAAGTGCACCTCTCGAGCTTTTTTAAATACTACCGCACGAGCTTTTTTTTTACCAAACGCACACCGACTCATCTACGACCGCTTTGAAGGCGGGGCCGAAGGCCCGGCATCAGATGTTCCGGGAAAGTTGTCCTCGAGTGACTCGAAAATTACTCGTGGTCAGGAGAGCGGGTAGAACTTTCAAACTGCCGTAATTTTTGTCCGATCCGGTTGAGATTTGGGGTGGGAGTACAAGATTTTTTGACCCCCACTCCCATGGGTAGAGTTGGTCAAAAATTATTTTGTTCGGACGCAAAATGTAAACTTGGACCCGATCGGGTTCCGGAAATATTGGATCCCCCACTTCCGGCCAGGCCTGGAGCCTGACCGGGACATTTTTTTTTCGGAATTTGTAGATTTATGAGTACGACTGTTTAGGGAGGTAATAAGTAAGGCGAAAATCGATTTTTGTTACGCCCCCCCGTACGTCCAAAAAAAGTGACTCTCGAATTCCCAGGAAAAAACCCAGATATTCGTTGGGGCCGATCATGGCGATCTTCAGAATGACAAGTCGCCCCCCCACACACAGATCGAATTCAGATACCGAACAATTTGTTCAGTGAAAATGTATTTTTTTGTCCGAACTTTTTTTCAGGTCTGGATCAATGTCATTGGAGGGTCAAATTAAGAAAGCCTAGAAAAATTCATACAAAGATTTTCGGGGTCGTTGAATCTGAATCCGAGGTCCGGCTCATCAGATCAGGCTCAAGGTCACTTGAGGGTCAAATTGAGGAAACCGTTTGGGAAAAATCGGAAAAAAATGACCTGATGAGGTCAAGCGGACCTCGGATTCGGATTCAGCGATCCTGAAAACCTTTGTATGGCTTTTTTCCGATTTTCCTAGGTTTCCTTAATTTGACCCTCAAATCACCTTGACCCCGACCTGATGAGGTCAAGCGGACCTCGGATTCGGATTCAGCAACCCTCAAAATTTTGTATTAATTTTTTAAGATTTCTCCCAGAAGGTTTCCTAAATTTGACCTTCAAATGACATTGACCCTTACCTGATGAGGTCAAGCGAAGCTCGGATTCGGATTCAGCTACCCTGAAAATCTTTGTATCAATTTTTTCATATTTTTCCCAGAATGTTTCCTCAATTTGTCCCTCAAATGACCTTAACCCTGACCTGATGAGGTCAAGCTGTCTCTGATTCGGAATCAGCGATCCCGAAATCTTTTGTATGAATTTTTCAGATTTTTCCCAGAAGGTTTCCTCAATTTGACCCTCAAATAACCTTAACCCTGATCTGATTCGGAATCAGCGATCCTAAATCTTTTGTATGTATTTTCTCAGATTTGTCCCAAAAGTTTTCCTCTATTTGACTCTCAAATTACAATGACCCTGACATCGGATTCTGATTCAGCTACCCTGAAAATCCTTTTATGAATTTTTTCAGATTTTTCCCAGTAGGTTTCCTCAATTTGTCCCTCAAAAGACCTTAACCCTGACCTGATGAGAATTTGGTCAGGTCAGGTAACCAGCGATCCTGATGAGGTCAAGCTGACCTCTGATTCGGAATCAGCGATCCTAAATCTTTTGTATGAATTTTTTCAGATTTTTCCCAGCCGGTTTCCTCAATTTGACTCTCAAATTACATTGGCCCTAACCTGATGAGTTCAAGCTGACCACTGATTCGGAATCAGCGATCCTGAAATCTTTTGAATGAATTTTTTCAGATTTTTCCCAGACGGCTTCCTCAATTTGACTCTCAAATTACATTGACCCTGAACTCATGAGGTCAAGCGAACCTCGGATTCGGATTTAGCAACCCTGAAAATCCTTGTATGATTTTTTTCAGATTTTTCCCAGAAGGTTTCCTCAATTTGACTCTCAAATGACATTGACCCTGATGACCTGATGAGGTCATGCCTGGAGCCTGACCGGGACATTTTTTTTTCGGAATTTGTAGATTTATGAGTACGACTGTTTAGGGAGGTAACAAGTAAGGCGAAAATCGATTTTCGCTACGCCACCCCCCCCCCCCCGGACGTCAAAAAAAAGTGACTCTCGAATTCCCAGGAAAAAACCCAGATATTCGTTGGGGCCGATCATGGCGATTCCCAGAATGACCAGTAGCCCCCCCACACACAGATCGAATTCAGATACCGAACAATTTGTTCAGTGAAAATGTATTTTTTTGTCCGAACTTTTTTTCAGGTCTGGATCAAGGTCATCGGAGGGTCAAATTAAGAAAGCCTAGAAAAATTCATACAAAGATTTTCGGTGTCGTTGAATCTGAATCCGAGGTCCGGCTCATCAGGTCAGGCTCAAGGTCACTTGAGGGTCAAATTGAGGAAACCGTTTGGGGAAAATCGGAAAAAAAAACATACATAGGAAACCTAGAAAAATGACCTGATGAGGTCAAGCGGACATCGGATTCGGATTCAGCGATCCTGAAAACCTTTGTATGGCTTTTTTCCGATTTTCCTAGAAGGTTTCCTCAATTTGACCCTCAAATCACCTTGAGCCCGACCTGATGAGGTCAAGCGGATCTCGGATTCGGATTCAGCAACCCTCAAAATTTTGTATTAATTTTTTAAGATTTCTCCCAGAAGGTTTCCTAAATTTGACCTTCAAATGACATTGACCCTTACCTGATGAGGTCAAGCGAAGCTCGGATTCGGATTCATTTACCTTGAAAATCTTTGTATCAATTTTTTCAGATTTTTCCCAGAAGGTTTCCTCAATTTGTCCCTCAAATGACCTTAACCCTGACCTGATGAGGTCAAGCTGTCTCTGATTCGGAATCAGCGATCCCGAAATCTTTTGTATGAATTTTTTCAGATTTTTCCCAGAAGGTTTCCTCAATTTGACCCTAAAATAACCTTAACCCTGATCTGATGAGGTCAAGCTAACCTCTGATTCGGAATCAGCGATCCTAAATCTTTTGTATGAATTTTCTCAGATTTGTCCTAAAAGGTTTCCTCAATTTGACTCTCAAATTACAATGACCCTGACCTCGGATTCTGATTCAGCTACCCTGAAAATCCGTGTATGAATTTTTTCAGATTTTTCCCAGTAGGTTTCCTCAATTTGACTCTCAAATTACAATGACCCTGACCTTGGTTTCTGATTCAGCTACCCTGAAAATCCTTGTATGAATTTTTTCAGATTTTTCCCAGTAGGTTTCCTCAATTTGTCCCTCAAAAGACCTTAACCCTGACCTGATGAGAATTTGGTCCGGTCAGGTAACCAGCGATCCTGATGAGGTCAAGCGAACCTCGGATTCGGATTTAGCAACCCTGAAAATCCTTGTATGATTTTTTTCAGATTTTTCCCAGAAGGTTTCCTCAATTTGACTCTCAAATGACATTGACCCTGATGACCTGATGAGGTCATGCCTGGAGCCTGACCGGGACATTTTTTTCGAAATTTCTAGATTTAGAGTACGACTGTTTAGGGAAGTAACAAGTAAAGTGAAAATCGATTTTCGTTACGCCCCCCCTTACTTCCAAAAAAAGTTACTTAAATTACCAGGAAAAAACCGAGTCGCGGACGACTTGGAACCACCAAGATATTCGTTGGAGCCGATCATGGCGATCTCCACAATGACACGGAGGGGCGGGACCTGAAACTTTTTTTCGAAATCGGGAATTTCATCATATGGGTCGGATAGAGAATTGAAAAATAAGACAATTTTGAAGAGTGGTGTTACTCCCCTTCCCACCTAGAATTTTTTAGCGGTGTCCGTCTCGGTCACGAATGGTTATCGGAGACATGTTTTGTTGCAGGTTGTCAACTGACGTCGGATATAGTTGGGCGTTCCCTTAACCTTTGTAATATGAAAAAAAAATTGCCAATATGTATCGATCGATTGTAAAAAGTTAATCTGAAACGCACTACCTAATGAATATTCTAGTAAAATAAGCTGAACTTAAGGTTGTTATGGAAGGCACTGTTGTCTAATCTATAGGGCGCCTGGCAATCGAACGAGTATATGAAGTAATCGTATATCATGTATACGAATTGACGCTGCTAGCGACCCGAACGTCAGGACCTGTTAACTAATAATATACGGCAGCTGAATATTTTCCTTCATTTGGACACCGAAAAAGCGTCCACCAAAATTTTGTCATGAGGGTTTTCTATAAGTCAGGAGTCATCTCGCAAATTTTTACAGGTGGATGCAATAGAGCGTCCGTATACGGGCGCTTTAGTCACGTGGACGCTCTAATCAATGTAAATCGGTAATGTATGGACGCTCTTATGATAATGAGATATAAATATATATATATATATATATATATATATATATATATATATATATATATATATATATATATATATATATATATATATATATATATATGTAACCCTACGTTCCGGCACCAAAAACGACCTTATATAGACGTTGTGGCACCATATAAAACGTTGTGGCACCAATTTTTGGTGCCACAACGTTTTAAGTCATTTTTGGTATCTTGAGCACCCCAGGATGCCCCACAGCAATTTTCAGGAATGTGCCACTTGGACCATTTATATGTAAAAACCCCATTTTAGTTCATCTGTATACTCCCCAGGGGTCACCCCGACTCGTCTACAGCATACGCTACGTACAAGCACCAGGACGCGACCGAAGCGTTGTGGCACCATGAACGAAAGTACGTTCAAGCACCTTTTAGTCGTGTTTTGTGAATGCGATGTAAAAATAAACAACTTGATATTTGCGGTGTAAGCTTAAGAGATAAATCTTGCTTTTGGATTGCGATTCATGCTTTAATAGGTAGAATTATAATTTTTCATAAATTATTTTATTAAAAATAATATAAATAATAACATGTGGGAATTATCAAGAATCACTAAAAAATTTTCTCCACGGCCACTACTGAATGTAGTTATTCTGAAACCACTTATAATAACAGAAAAGAAACATTCTCGCTCTTGAGATTGAAAGAAAATTCTGAAACATTTGTCTCTTATGTATTTTATACGTACTTCATTCTATCACTGGAGATACTCTTTATTCCATAATTGTTTAAAAAATAAGGTTTGCCATGAATGTCGAATTAGTTGACGTGATCTTAATATTGGTTTGTAAAAACTTTTAATTTATTAAATGGAGAAGAAAATCAAACGAATCAGATGTAGAATTTGCTACCGCAAAAATCCAAGCTTGAATATAAAAATACTACCTCCACAATGTTGAGAGATTGAGGTTTCATTTTAATATATTTATTGATTATAATTATTTACTTATTTAGATCCATTGAATCTTTTGAATTTTTTGTCCTAACTTAGTAATAAAAAAATTAAATTTATGTAAATATCCGCAATTTATAAATTTATGTATAAAAATTAGGTAATAATTTTAAAAAATTAGAAGCACTTTAAAGTAAAATTAAGTTTTTAAAAAATTGGAAAATTAATAAAAAACAATTTTTGTCTAACGCCTCAACCTCCGAGGCGACTACTTCTTTTCAAAATAAAATTGAAATAATATATGGTGCCAAAAGGATATATATTTCAAGTTATTATATTATATAAACTTTGTGACACCATGCAGGAAGGAACATTTAGGCAACATTTAGAAGCGTTTTGTGAATTCCGCGTAAAAACTAAAAAATTGTTGAAAAATCTTTACAAAAACTTGGTAGGTATTTTAACGGATTGCGGTGCAAGCTCTTTAATTAAGAATTATATAGATAATAACATTTGGGTATTAAAAACCCCTCTTTTATCAAGAACCACTAAAAAAATCTTAATTTTACGAGAAAGTTATTCGTTATAAAAAAATCATGTTTGTCAAATAAAATAAGATTCGTATATCACAATTTTAAGTTACATGTAGAAAATCAAGAAAATGTGTAAGAATATTAAAAAGTAACTAAGATTATTTAGTATTTTAAAATGTTTATATAAGTAAATTTTTACATCAAAAACCCTCAAATGGAACCTTTACTTACATCAATATCTACGGAATCTCTAAAATTTTATTTTTTTGCAAAGAAAGCAATAACAAAATGAAATAATATAATTATTGTTCACTTATACTTAGAATATATTAAATAGTGCAATTTTGTTTAAACAATGTGGCTCATTTTAAAATATTAACAATTGTGCAATTTGTGTCAATTAATAAATAATTTCGATAATTTTTCTCATTTAATTAATTTCTTATTACATTTGTGTTTTTACAAATGAACTAAAATTTGGATTTGCCAATCTTATTTGTCAATAAGACTAATTTTTATGTTTTAAAAATTGAAATTTAATTTTTAATTTGAAAATTTATATTTATATTTTATTTTAAATGATGCATACAATTTTTTCAATTCCTAATGGTAATGGTAGTTTTCTATTGATACATTTTTACTTTTTAACACACCGTACAGGTATTCTAAGATTTGGATATTCTGATCTTATTTTATGAACTTTAGTAAGATTTTTTCTAAAGAATAAACTAAAATAATATTTTTTTCCACTTTTCGATTCCATTTGTGGATATTCTGTATGTTCTAACCTAGATCATTTTTCAGAATACGCGATTTTGGCAAAAATTACAAGACAAATTAAAATTACTTAATAGAAATTATTAATTAAAAGGACTGATTCAACAGTTTACGAACGTTTAATAATATTTTTTATTAATTAAAAGTCTCATTATAAAATTGGAATAAATATTAAAATATGCATTGCCAGAGAAGGATATTGACCAAAAGCTCGCAAAGTCGCACAAAATGTGATCTCAATTAAACTTGGCATTTAAGTACTTGAATGGGTGTAGAAAACGATAAAAAAATCTTTGCTAACTTCACAATTTCGAAAATAAAATCGAAAACTTGCTTTTTCTTATATCTGGAAAAAAAATAAAAATTTCGAAAAACTAATAGCACCAAAAGAGCGAAAATTGTATTAAAAATTATGTTATAAGTTATTTAAAAAAAAAATGTATTACTGTAAAAAATTATTCAAAATAAGAAAGCAAATTTGAAAACTCTACGCGCACCGAGCCGTTGAATATGCATGCAAGGCGTTCGGAAAAATTAAAGTATTTTGTCTAAAATGTACGCAAAGAAAAAAAGAAAGCATTTTAAAGAGGAGACTCTAAGATTTCTCAGGAATCCATTAATTTTTAAATTTTTTTGTGTTTTCTCATAGAAAATTTGACCGGTAGTTATAATTTTTAAAATTCTCACTGATTTTTATAAAAGTGAAGATATCTATTAATAGAGGCATAACAAAAAAAAATCCTTGTAGATTTATCATTATTATACTTTTACTTTTGATTTAAATATAATTAAAATGATGAACATTATCTGGGTTTAGTAAAATTTATGTTTTAAAATTTTCATTTTTTTTACAATATTCATTCGACGCAATTTTTATTTTCAAAATAGTGTTTATATAAATCAGAAATTTTTATTTTTTTAATAAAGTTAAAAATAATTTAGAAATTGATTTATATAAAATAAAATTTTTTATAGTAATACAAATTCTTTTTAAAAATAACTTATAATATAATTTTTAGTAAAATTTTCCGGTCTTTCACGTGGTGCTATTAGTTTTTCGAATTTTTTTTTTTCGAGATATAATGGAAAAACCAAATTTACGATTTTATTTTCGAAATTGTAAAGTTAGCATACACTTTAGAGCAGCAAAGATTTTTTTATCGTTTTCTGAACCGTTTCAAGTACTTAAATGCCAAGTTTCATCGATATCACATTTTGACGAGGTCAAACTCTCTGACACTGGGCTATTGGTTATTTGCTAGAATAAAAATGTACTGTTTGTATGCTACCTATATGTAGGATTAAAAGTTTTTTAACTTTTTGACTTTAGGTTGTTTTATAGAAAATTTTGTCATACGCATTAATTTGTTAAAAAATATTTTTTCAGATTTTTCGTTATTCTTGTCTAACGCCCCAGCCTCATTAAGCGTTCGAGGCGAATATGTCTGTCCAAGATAAAATTGAAAAGTGTATTCTGAAATAATATATATGGTGCCAGACAGCATATACAGTCAAAACATATATAAGGTGTCGGTAGAACCTCTTATCTCTCTACAATTCCGGGTTTGTATACGTCGATTCAGTTTTTGGTGCCAGTACGTAAGATTACCGGTATATATATATATATATATATATATATATATATATATATATATATATATATATATATATATATATATAGATATATATTTTATGTTTTGTTCATAGAAGTTTTAATGATTATTTTTTTTTTGTTTTTTTTTTTTCCACTTAAGGCTTACAAGTATAATAGTTGGGGTAGCATTGCTACTCACATTTTTATATTAGTATTTTTACAAAATTTGTATAATTTGTTATAAATATTTAAATTATCCATGGTCAACAGAATTTGTAGATTTATTGGTAATTGAACTTTTTCAAGAATCAAATGTTGGTAAAGCAAATTTATTTCATTGGAATTTAACGGACATTCTAAAAATATATGTTGTAAATCGGCTACAACTATCATTATCTACTAGACCAATTTTAAATTTATGGGCGGGGTACAAGCCGTGATTGCTCCGTATTCGGCTAATTGTTCTAATAAAGGACCTATTGCATGAATGTTCGAACCAGGGTTTATTACGGATTTTCGGTTGAATGCTTTTAAAAAATTTTCCAGAAGAAGATTCATAGAATTTTTGTTGCCATTGTTTTACCATTTGGAATTTTAAAGTCGGCATAATGTCGGAAACTGGAATTTTTATGTTAAGATAATTATCGGACTTAACTGCCTCCTTGGCCAGGATATCTACTTTTTCGTTCCCTATTATCCCAATGTGGGATTTTACCCATGATATGAAAATCATTTTTCCTTTATTTTGGGCTTCACTGTATAACTGTAGAATATCTAAAAGTATGTGATTAGAATTTGAGTCCAATTGGTTTCTTTTAAGCTTTTCAATTGCACTTTTGGAGTCACTAAATATGACAAACCAGTTTTCATCTTGATTTATACAAATTTCTATTGCTAATTTAATAGCTATTAACTCAGCATTAAAAATAGAAGTAAAGTTGGGAAGTTTGTAGGAAACACTTATATTTTTGGATGGATAATATACTGCACATCCTACGCCTTCTTTGGTTTTAGAGCCATCGGTGAAGATTTTTTCATGGTGATTCCATTTTAAAGTAGAGTTCCTATGAAAAGCTTGTCTTAAAACTAAAGTGTTTTTATTGTAGAATAATGGATTAATATCGATCTTAACTGGAGTATAAAAATTTGTGAATGGGTATGACCAAATAGGGATTCCATTAGATTGATAGATTATCTCTGCTAAATCCAAGTTTGAAGTAAAACTTTCTACTAATAATGGCACCTTCTTCTTATCCCAATATTTATTTGTAAACACCTGGGCTGATAAACTTGCCAATTTTGGTAACAATTTTAAATTTTGAGATCTAGCTTTAAATAAAAATTTATCACTTATCAATCTTCTTCTTAGACTTAATGGTGGTTCGCATGTTTCTACTTCCATAACATTAATTGGTGTACTACCTAGATATCCAATACTAAGTCGTAGACATTTATTTTTTATTTGTTCAATTTTCTTGAGATGGGTTTCTGCCGCAGAATGATAAGAAATACTCCCATAATCTAGAATTGATCTTACTAACGATTTGTAGAAGATTAACATAATTTTCGGATCTGCCCCCATGCGTAGTGACTTAAAGTTTTCAAAATATTAAGACCGTTTTCTGATCTTTTAATTAACTGGTTAATATGATCTTTCCAGTTTAATTTATTATCTAATATAACTCCCAAGAACTTTGTGGATGATTTGCATGGAAAATTATATTTTGATAGTTCTATATATTGGGAGCATTGATATCGTGATCTTTTAAAAGTTACTACTACAGATTTTTCTTCTGAGATAGATAGTCCATTAAGGAATAACCATTTATTTATTCCAATGACGCCCTCATTGAGTTGAGAGTTACATGTTGTTATTGATTTGTTTTTCGTATAAGCCATCATATCGTCCGCAAATTCTCGAATAGTGATATTTCTTGGAATGTTTGATCTTAGGTCACTGGTATAAATAACGTAAAGCAACGGGCTTAAAATTCCTCCTTGAGGTAAACCTAAGGATGTTTCACGGGGTTCCGAATATATATTGTTAATTCTGTAATAAAGTCTTCTATTTGAATACAAATAATAAACATGTTTGGAAATGCAAATTGGTATACCAAGTTTACACATTTTTTCAAATAATATACTTAAGTTTACATTGTCGTAGGCACCTTTTATATCTAAAAAAATTGCTGCTAAGGATTGATTGTCGGAAAATGCTAGTTGAATGTCTGTAATAACATTTGCCAGATTTTCTGTGGTTGATTTTTGTTTCCTAAACCCAAATTGTGAACTGTGTATTAAATTATTGTGTTCTAAATAATACTCTAACCTCGATTTAATCATTCTTTCGTAACTTTTTAATATACATGAAGCTAGTGAAATAGCTCTGTAAGAAGAAGCTACATGTTTAGGTTTTCCTGGTTTAGGTATAGGAACAATAATATAATTTTTCCATTCAGGTGGAATAGTTAGTTTGCTTTCCCAAATATTGTTCAGAATGGATAATAAGTAATTTTTCCCACTTTTAGGTAGATTAAATAACATTGGATAATGTATATTATCATAAGCTGTATTATTGGGTTTTTTTAAGACCATTTCTAATTCATTCAACGAGAATTCTTTTGTTAAATAATCAGTTGAGTGGGCAGTTGCTCCTGGATTTGAACTGTCTGGAACGTTCAGAAACGACGGATCTAAAGAAACGAAGGGCGGTGTCAAGTTAATATGAAATTCCTGAATCCAGTCATCTACATCAGACGGGATTTGATTGCTTATTTTCCTATTTTTATACTTATTAACATTTTGCCAAATGTTTTTAATCGGCAACATTCTATTAAGGTTAGAACAATATTTTTTCCAGCTATCCTTTTTAGTTTGTTTAAATGTTTTCTTTGCTATGGCATCATTTTTTTTTGTATTCTATTAAATTCTCTAATGTAGGATTACTAGTGTACTTTTTATAACTGTTTTTACGTATTTGAACTAAATGTTGACATTTTTCATTCCACCAAGATTTATTTTTGTAGGATATTTTGTTTTGTTTATATTTTGGTATGGAAATTTCAGCTGATTCATTTATATTATCTAGAAGCTCTTTATAATCATTTTTTTGGCTAGAAGTAAATTTTTCTTGACATAGTAAATAAAACATATCCCAGTTTGCGCATTTGATATTCCATTTTCTTGAAGAAATTATGTTATTGATTTTAGGAGACATTGATAGATAAATAATACATGGTAAATGATCTGATCCATATAGATCTTTTAGTGTCTTCCAGTTTAATAGATGTTTTATGTCAGGGGAACATATTGTTAAGTCTATCGCTGAAGGTGTATGACCATAACTTCCAATATAAGTAGGTGAACCATCATTCAAATACACTAGGTTATTTCTGTCTAATGCGGTAAGTAATGCTGATCCAAAACAATCAGTATTAACACAGCCCCATGCTATATTATGTGCATTAAAATCTCCTGCAAAAATTACTGGAGGTTTAAATGAGTTAAAGAAATTATCCCATAAATTAGAAGAAATTTTTGTTTTTGGTGGAATATATAAGGATGCAATAGTGATTTCAATTTGATCATTACATTTTAGCATTATAGATTTTTGATTACAATTTGGTAATTGGACTGATATCGGTATTTCTTTAAATATAAAATTAGATTTTATTAAGATTGCCGTTCCGCCTCCGCTGCGGTCTACACGGTCATCTCTTACAATATTGTAGCCAGGTAAAGTGAAATATTTGTTAGATGTAAATCTTGTTTCGGATAAACACGCTATATCTATTTTTTGTTCACATATTAAAATTTGTAAATTTTCTTTATTTGAAATAGCCGATCTAAGATTCCATTGACCCAGGATTATTTTCTCCATCGTTGATAACATCACAAATGTTTTTTTTAATAATATTAACAATTTCATTTTCTTGTATATCTAAATTATCTTTAATTTTCAAAGTTCTTATTGTTGATAGAACAACCTGTAATATAACTTGTGAAACTTCTTCATCACTGAAGTTATCATTTTGTAAATTAGAACGATATTTTTCCGATGTATAAATTCCTCCTGAAGTTGATGGGAGGTTAATTGGGGCTACCATAGACTTATGGGTAAGAATTAGGGGGTCTGGAGTCAATGGACGACGTCTTTTATTGCGCTTGGCTGCAACATCTGATTGATGTGGTGAACACCACTGATTAGGTGCGAATTGTAACTGATGTTGGGAATATGATGATTGAGTAAATGATGGTTGGGAAAATGATAATTGAGGAAGTGATTGTTGGTGAAACGCTTGAGAAAATGTGGGTTGAATAACTGACGATTGAGGAAATGATGAGCGAAAAGATGTCTGAGAAAATGCGTATTTTGGTAAGTTTGTAGAGTTAACTTTTTTATTGTTACAAGTGGTCAGATCATTATTATTTAAAGTCCTCAAGTCCCTTTCAGCTTGGGGAGGTGAAATTTTAGTAGCTGAAGCATAGCTTCTCTTAGGGATGTTACTGTTGGCATCTTTAAACGAACAATTAGATTCCGACATATAAATTTTAATTTGTTGTTGCCTGTCAAATTCTGGACAAGATTTAAAATCATTTGTGTAATGTGAACCATTACATGAAAAGCAAGTAACTTCATTTGTTGAATCACATGTAACCGTGTCATGATTCTGAGCGCATTTGAGACATCTAATTTTACTACGACATTGACGACTTATGTGTCCGTATCGGTAACAATTATTGCACATAACTACTCGTTGTTTATAAACTTCGACCTCGTATAGAACTTTATTTATTACAATATATTTGGGTAAAGATTGACTCTTAAATGATACTAAAATAGTACTTGTCGGTTTCAATTCTAACTCATTATCGGAATTTTTGATTTTCCGTTTCATTCGTTTGACGTAATCGACTTCCAATTTGCAGTGAAAATCATAGGGTAATATCTTACTTTTTAAATAATCTTCTGATAAATCAGATTCTATTTGCTTAATAATTCCTAATCGAAATAATAAAAATTTAGGTATGTAAGCAACAAGATTATGTTTTTCCAAAGCTGTGGATTTTAACAAAATATTAACACTAGAATGATCTTTCAATACTACTCTAATTCTGTTTTTACCAATTGATTGTATTTGTTTAATTTTATTGTCTATTTCAGGATGTGAAGTTAGGATTATTTCACCTATTTTAATTGGATTTAATTTGCCGGTAAATTCTTCACTGTTATTTTCAATATAAACATGAAACGGCCCCGTATCAGACGACTGATAAGAATAGATGTTATCGTGTTTTTTATTTCTTTTATTTGAAACCAAATTGGTATTTGACTCTAAATTATCTGTTTGCATTGAATTACTTTCATTGTTTTCTAAGTTTTTATTAGGTTTATTCAAAAAATCTTTTTGTATTTGGGTAATATTTAAAATAGAACTTATAGAATTTCTACTTATCTCATTAGTTTGTATCCCTTCTGGTGGATCGGGGGGTTTCCCCCCTGAATCGACATCCATTTAGAACTGACGTGTCAGCCCTTTTAATTCCTTTATTTAACTTTTCACTATAACTATTTTAATGAACTTAAATTAAATTGTTAATCACTTTAAACGCGCGAGTATTCTTCGATCGTACCTTCTAGTACGGGAACTGAACTCGAACTGTGTGTTTCTATTAATTGACTTTAAAAATATAACGTTCAATAATATCGACTCAGTTAGAAGAAAAATATGTGTGCATTTATTTACAATCAAAAACAGAAATCAAAATTTGCGATTGCAGTGTGAAATATTTAAACAGAAGAAAGTAAGTGTAATGTTTATTATTTTTATTATCTTTCAAATTTTATAATTGTTATTTATTATGTAAAATTATTTCTTACATTATTCTGTTTTTATTATTATAAATTAAAAATATATGTTAAATTAGTTGAGTACTCTGGACTTTTATTTTAAAGTTTTAAATATCGATATTTAAGAAAATGAAAAGGTACCTTTAACACTTTTTGAATTCTTTTAGCAAAACTTTAGTTGCTTGTTTGCAAATCGACGCTGTGGTCCAAATGATTCTACCAGGTTTCAATCAGGAATACGGGATTATATTCTACAGGATAAATTTTAAACTGGATACAAATTCAGGAAAAATTGCAGGAACTGGATTTACTTCAGGAAAGGATGAAGAAATGTTGATTGGAAAGTCTATTTTATTTAAATTCCAAAATCTTCAGATGAAAAATTAATTCTAACCTCACTTTAGAAATTGACAGGTAAATTTGTACAATTATTTCATCCATCTATAATGGCTTTGACATAGATTTTCATTTGTTTACGTTACAAGCATTGAAGTGGACACTTCGGAGGTTTTTAAGCAAAAAGCCTCACTTGACAGCGAAATTTGGTTTTTATGAACTTATATGTCACAGCTTCCTAGATCGGAATTTGACATAAAAACTTAAATAAATTATTATAATATAAAAAAAAATACTTTTATACATCTTTTAACCATTACCAAATCATTCCTTAGATAAAAAGAATGATTTTGGTGTAAATTATTTGCTATTTTGACTAATATTAAAAATACAGTAAGGTTTTTCTGTTTTCGTTATTATCGAAGTTATAATTCTATTAAACTCTATTATTATTGTTTATTTTACAATAATATTATGATTTTAGCAATTCCCACGCTTTGTTTTCTAATTTTCATTGACTTTCCCCTAAATTTAGATTAATGATTTGTTTAAATTTGAATATTTCATTTTGAGGTTATGTGGAAAATTTCTTTTTCACATAGTGTTTAAAATAATAACTTTGCAGACTTGTCTGAGACTAGTCAGTTTTGATTTTTACTATTGTATTATTTGCCAAAATATTTGTAATTGTCTTAAAATCGTCGATGAAGGTTGCTTATGGGGTTACTGCGTTAATATTAACCTTCAGAAATCTAACATTTTATGAATTAATTGCTACTTCAAGATTGATTTGAAATTGTATTTAATTAAATACGTTCTATATAATGTTGGTTCAGATTAAAATAAATGATTATTTAATGTTATTAATTTGTAAAATTTGATGATTATTATTATTCAACAAAGTTAGGCATTTCATTCATTTACACCTTGTTTGACCGTTACAATATATATAATATATTTTGTGTAAGTAGTTATAGTTGATGCAATAAATAAATATGTATATGCATATTTGTAGCAATTAATAAACAGTTATATATACGTATTGTACCTATATAGTATTAAAAATAATTTATTTGCTCATTTATAGTGATTTCCGAAACTTTTTGGGCTGAACCACAAAATTCCAAGTATACCCTCAAAATGAGGGGGAAATGGGGGAAAACTAATGGCGGGATCGTGTTGTACGGGAAATTTTACGTCGGATATACAGGGTGCGCCAATTATTCCCACTCGATCTCTAGCACCGAAACTAAAAGAGATATCAACAAGATTTTCTGTAGGGGTAGACAGTGTCACCCGGACTACAATTTTAAAATATTTTGATGTATACAGGGTGGCTAATTTTTGTGGAATCAAAATTAATTTGGTTTTTTTAAATTGAACACCCTATATACGATTATGTCTTCTGATTCTACTTAATATTAGATTTACGGTAGTTTTTTGTATTTGTAAATCCGACGCGGCGTTGACAAGTTATTCCTATTTTAAGCAGATTTAATGAAAAAACAGCACTTCAGAAATATTAGCACAAAAACCACATTTTTTAAAAAATTCCTCAAAAAAGCTACTATGATGTAAATGAAACATGCACCTATCACAATAATCACACAACATCTTCACCTGTTGCACAGGGTGTTTGCCGATGGCGTGCAAATAGTCTAGTTTTCAAATGGCAATAACTTAATTTTTTCAAATGGGACACCCTGTATATTTTTCTTCAGTTAGAAGCTCTCCCTAATTCGCATTAAAAAAATATAGGGTTTTGCACATCTAACTTTACTATTTACTTAATAATTGACGTTAAGTGACAAACAACATATTTTACACAATTTTTAATAAGTACAAAATTTTACAAAGTTTAATCGTAAGAAAACTACAATAGTGAAAGTTAAAATTTATAGTAGGTGTTCAAAATGTCTTCCATTTTCATTTATACATTTTCTTGCCCTTTTTTTCATTGATTTACGCACATCTCTTAGCATTGCAGGGGTCACCTGTCTAAATGCTGCAGTAATTCTTTCTTTCATATTTTCTTTTGTGGTAACCTCTTCTTTGTAAACAATATTTTTAATAAAACCCCACAATAAAAAATCGCAAGGTGTAAGGCAAGGCGATCTAGTAGGCCAATTTATAAGTCCTCCCCTTCCTATCCAACGATCCTGCAATTCCCTGTGTAACCAATTGCGAACATCTAATAGGTAATGTGGTGTGGCACCATCTAATTGAAACCACATTCCGTTGCGATAATTTTGAGGCACATTTTGCAATAAGATGCGAAAATCATGTTCTAAAAAATCTAAAAATATAGCTCCGTTTACAGTCCCATCAAAGAAATAGGGACCAATTACATAATCACCTATTATTCCCGCCCACACATTCAAAGACCATCGATACTGTGATGTGGTTCTAAATAAATGTTCATTGTGGTCCGAATAATAATGGAAGTTGTGTCTATTTACACAACCGTTCTTATGAAACGTGGCGTCGTCGGAGAATAAAACTTTGTTTAAAAAGTTATGCTCTGTATTTATCTTGTTTATTAACCATCTACAGTATTCCACTCTACGCGCGAAATCACGTGGTAACAATTCTTGGTGAAGCTGGATATGATAGGGGTGATATTTATTATTTTTTATTATGCATCTAATTGTGGTATTGAAAATATCTAACTGATTGCTTAATTGTCTTGTGCTTATATTGGGATCTTCAACTAAACTGATCATTACCTTATATTCGTTGTCAATAGTAACAGCTGTAGTTTCACGTGAAGGTTTTTCATACTTGACGGTTCCTGTTCTATCAAATCTATTCTTTAAATTCTCAAAAGTATCCTTTTGTGAATGACGTCTTTCTGGGTATCTTTGACGATAGACCCTACTAGCAAGAAACCCATTTTTTTGACATTCACCCAGTATCCATATCATATCAATATTTTCTTGAACACTATAATTCTTATTAAAATCCATTTTTTATACACAATACCGATTAAATATAGTAGACGTGATACAATACAAAATTTGATGTTGACAATTAATGCCATAACAAAATATACCTACTGTCATTTTCATAGGTAACTTGATTTCTTATTAAAAAGTGTGTAAAATATGTTGTTTGTCACTTAACGTCAATTATTAAAGTAATTAGTAAAGTTAGATGTGCAAAACCCTCTATTTTTTTAATGCGTATTAGGGAGAGCTTCTAACTGAAGAAAAATATACAGGGTGTCCCAATTGAAAAAATTAAGTTATTGCCATTTGAAAACTAGACTATTTGCACGCCATCGGCAAACACCCTGTGCAACAGGTGAAGATGTTGTGTGATTATTGTGATAGGTGCATGTTTCATTTACATCATAGTAGCTTTTTTGAGGAATTTTTTAAAAAATGTGGTTTTTGTGCTAATATTTCTGAAGTGCTGTTTTTTCATTAAATCTGCTTAAAATAGGAATAACTTGTCAACGCCGCGTCGGATTTACAAATACAAAAAACTACCGTAAATCTAATATTAAGTAGAATCAGAAGACATAATCGTATATAGGGTGTTCAATTTAAAAAAACCAAATTAATTTTGATTCCACAAAAATTAGCCACCCTGTATACATCAAAATATTTTAAAATTGTAGTCCGAGTGACACTGTCTACCCCTACAAAAAATCTTGTTGATATCTCTTTTAGTTTCGGTGCTAGAGATCGAGTGGAAATAATTGGCGCACCCTGTATAGGTTTGGTCATTTTTTTTGGTCAAAATTGCGGGATAACACACGAAAAACCATTTTATTCTATGCACTCCGTTTTTTTGACATACAATGGTAAATTGACCACTGCGGGCGCGCTTTTCATTTTTTTAAGCTCAAACTTGGGAAAAGTTTATATTTTTGATACCCCAATACAATGCGATAAGTCCGGATTATTTAAAAAATTTGACCCCAATCAGTTGGGCTGGAATAACTCTAATATGAAATTTGTATTATTTTACAGTGAACGGAAGGGTGTATTTTTATAATTTGACACTTGACAGAAATAATATCGCTGTGGTACCGCTCCAAGTTTTTTGGTTGCAACAGTAACAAGCTGAAACGAAAGCTTCTTATTGGTTAAAAAATGTTGGTGTGAAATTTTCAGTAGTAATACCCCTAGGGCCTTGATAATACCGAGATAATTTTGTCATAGAGAATGCTGAAAGCGTGTTGCTTGATAATGGCCCGAGGCCGAAGGCCGAGGGCTATTATCCTTAAGCAACACGCTTGAAGGATTCTCTATGACAAAATTTTGAGGATTTATCAAGGCCCGAGGGGTATTCGATAAGATAATTTTTTACTTTGTAGATTTAAACATTTTTAAACTAGTTGTCAGTTTGACGTTTAATTAATTTTTAATCAAAAACTTGACTTGCTGAAAACACCAAACTGAAAACACCACATGTAGGGTGTTATCGCTGTAATCCATAGCTGATTGGATGAAATTTGACACATGACTCTAAATTAAGTAATTTGATTGGTTACAATAGTTAGTAAAAAATTATCAAAGTAATTTTATAATAATATAACAAATGTGAGAAAATCGTCTATTAAGGGGAATAGATCAGGCAAATCAGAGTTAGAGACAATCATTTTCTGCAGGGTTTTTGTGATTGGAAATGGTAAAGGGGCTTACAATGAACGTAAAAAAAGTTAGTCCAACAAGAGGGTGCTAAAGGGTTAATTTGAGGGAGGTTGAAAGGGGGGCAAAATGGCATTTTGCCGTTTTTCGCGAAACTTGACGTGTTATCAAAAAATATCCAATGGCAAAGTTGTAGATCTAGAAAAAATGTACAACTTCTATGTGAGTTGGTTAGCAAAATATCATCGTATATGGTTCTTTAGGAGCTCATTTTTTTTTGTTTTTACGTGAACTTTTTGAACATGCTGAAAAATTGAAAAAACTCAAAAAATTATTTTTGCAATAACGAATTTTTCAGTAATTGTTGATAATTTGTTTAAATTTATAATAAAATTAAAAACTGATTATTCCATTGAATTCTACAGAAAAAATAGAAAAAAAACTTTGTTTCATTGTTTTATTTGAAATTTGATTTCTATTCCGTACTGTTATAAATATTCAATTGTAATAATGAAAATGCAGATAAACATAAAAAATTTCTAAAATCTTTGATTTATGAAAAAATATTTTAAATAGTTACATGAACATATGTTGGTTTTAAAATATCCATTCTTTTGTTTTTGCTTGTCACCTCGATTAATACAGGTCTGACTTTATTTCCACCTTTTCTCCCTATTTTCCTTATGTCCGCTATATCATGTTTTTTTTCAATTCATATTTCAGTCTTGTCCAGTACTTCTTTAACATTTTCTTGTAGAATTTCTGTCTTCATTTTTAGTTTCCTCTTATCCATATATTATTAGGTTTTTTCTTCTTAGATGTTTAATTTTCTTATTTTCTCTCCTTGTTTACTGATTTTGTTGAGGGATCAGATGAAGAGACCCAGGCTGTACATCAGTCGGCCGATGTGTTGAAGGCCGCTTTTTTAAACTATGTCGTAGCTTCTAAATGGGCTGTATATTTAGGATTTTTTTGTGTCTTTCCAACTCCAATAACAAAAACAAACACCTTGTAGTTAACGATTTATTAAAATAACGAAGAAACAACGCACAAATTAACAATAAAGGTACATGGTTAATTTACTAAACCATATTAGTAAATAACGAAAGAACAACGTACAAATTGACAATAAAAGTATTTGTTTAATTTACTAAACCATATTAGTAAATAACGAAAATAAATCACATCATTCAGAAAATATGTAATTCGTGATACGCGTATGAGATGTTTTGTCTTTGAGTGGTGATGAAACACTCATTAAAAAAATTCGCGTCTCGCTTGTGTATATCTTTGTGCGGACGTGAGAAGTCGTTTACCGGCAATGGCCGTCATAGTAGTTTGTTGTGTCCGTCTTTTTCTCTCACGTTGGAGAAAACGAAAATTAATTTGGTTTTAAAGTGTACGTGACCTAATCGTAGCTGCAAAAATCTATTAAGATTTCTGCATGTCGTACGATGTTGTCAGATTGTTGTCGAACTGGGCTACGTGTCAAAATACATGTATGATATGTTTACAATATTTGATACGGTGTTGTCGGTTTGAGATTATATGTTTAATTTTGTTGTTGAAAATTAAACAGATTTTAATAAAGCAAGTTCATCTTTAATGTAATCTAGCTTTTGCTCTATTCTCTTGTCTCTTTCTTCTTTTTGTTAGTATCTCTGTTCCATGTTTGTGAATTTCTCTTAATTCATTTTTCAGCCAGAAAAACGAGCTGACCAACACCTGATTTTTGATTGAGGTTTATTCGACTATTTTGATGGAATAAGAAAAAACCAGATTAAAATTAATGTTTTTAGATGAGCTACCATCTACGATTAGAAGAGAGTATTGACAATTTTTAAAGCAAAAAATTCCCGATGTATTGGGGTTGCATACCCAATTTGCATTGTGTCACGAGGGCAGAAAATGAGCTTTAGCAGCCCGAGGCTATTAGCTGCATGAGCGAACGAACCGAAGCGAGGGCAGCTAATAGCTAAAGGCTAAAGGCTGCTAAAGCGTTTTCTGCATGTGTGACACACAACTGTTTTTCGCCTACCAAAAAAAAAAACAAAAAAGTAGGAAAATATAACAAAAATCTTTAATTTTATAAATACAGACAGAATTTAATGAGCAACTTAAGTAATAAAAATGTACCAATTTATTTATTATATATTATTTCCAGTTGTTAAACAATTCATATGACTTTTCGTACCGTTGCGCGTTGTCTTGTTAAGTAACAAATTTAGATAAAGATTACTACCTTCTTCTTGCAAGTCTGGTGGAGTATTCGTAAATTCTTCATCACTGCCTGAATTACTATTCATTTTCACTAATTCTCATAATAACTAATTCACATAATCACAATTATTCAGAATCAGAACGTATTTTTATTTTAAAGTTTAATTCTCTTGATTCTACACTGACGTTTAATGAAAATGTATGTGAAATGTCAAAGTCAAAGGTGAGTTGATAGTGAAAATCGTGTTCTTTTTGATTTTTGCGGCCCAAGGGCCGGAAATATTACTTTCGGTCTGATTTTTAGGGTTGATATGATTCATTTTCAGATTCGACATCCTAAGACCGGTTTCTGCCTTTCGGTCGTCAGTTAGGCTTTTCGAATCCAATAAATAAAATTCCAAACTCGTACGAGAAAAAATTTTGTTTATCTGAGTCCTCAAAAAGGTATACTTCCACAAAATTTCATCAACACTAAATTATTTTTGCGGAAAGTAAAAATAAAAAACTAAAAAAAAATTTTTTAATAATTTTTTGCATTTTTTCGAAAATTTTGAGGTTTTGGTAAAAAATGACTCGCATAGAAGTTGTACATTTTTTTTTACGTTTATTGTAAGCCCCTTTACCACTTCCAATCACAAAAACCCTGCAGAAAATAGAGGATTTTGTCGCATTTGCTATATTATGGTAAAATTACTTTGAAAATTTCACACCAACATTTTTTAACCAATAAGAAGCTTTCGTTTCAGCTCGTTACTGTAGTAACCACAAAACTTGGCGATAGTATCACAGAGTACTCCATCTAATAAGAGGCGAAAGAAAACTAATGTGTTCAAGACTTTCTAAAATATAATTAAAAAAATTTAAAAATAAATAAAATTATAAAAGTAGTAACTTAAAACCTTAAAAAGTTAAAACAAAAAATCATGTTAAAATATTTATGAAAATAATTTTTTTTTAAGTGGGATGAAAGCGTTTTAATTGTTCTTAACACATAAAATAATAACATTAACACCATTTTTCATTTTTAAATATATGCATACAGGGCGTTTAAAAATTAGAAGTAAAGCCCCACACTGAAGTGGTATACAGGTATTCAAGTAAATACAAACGCAGGCAATAATTATTTAAGAAAAAATAAGTTTTGATGAAATGATTCTCACAATTTAATATTAAAAATCAATAAGATTTAAAAAAAAAAAAGTAAAAAAAATCATAAAACACCCTATATCTCGGTTATAATGACCGTAAGACCCAATAAATGTATACTTAAAACTATCTCTATTAGCCATTAAAATATTTCCGTTTTCCAATGAAACACCCTGTAACAAGAACGTGCAAAATTTAGCACGTAGTACGTTTAATTCATTTTGATAAATGTGGTAACTAATGACAATCTTTGCATTTTTCCGGGACTTAAAAATGGGTATAGTTAATTGGGCACTTAAGTTTCAGAATCATCTTTTCCTTATTTATTAGTTCTAACTACGGCTCGCAGTGACAATTTCGATTTTACTTCAAGTTATATTTCACCTTTAGCTTTCTTTATGTATAACTTTTTTAAAAAACTGTAAATATTGTTCTTAGGACTTGCCTATTCGGATATTGTTCTGGATGTCAATTTTACATCTACAATAAGGAAGTTGTACAACATTTTTTAATTTTTCTTTATTTTTATTACAGCGTAAAATCTTACTAATTAACATACAAATTTCTAGTTCACTTTGTTAAGGGGGGGCTAAAGTTTCTTGAAAATAAAAATGAGGGAATGATTTTTTCGACTTAGCAACAAATAAAAGGCAAAGAAATGTATGAACTTTTTACGCCAGCACATGATGGGCATACTAGGCATATCAGCAAGTGGATTTATGAATGATTTACAAGTTATATCATCATTTGTGAATTTGCTTTTCGATGCAAGCTTACCTTTTTCTTCCCCATGTTCTGTAAATAATTAAAAAAAAACTCAAATACCTAAATAACAATAAAGAATTTTAAAAGCTGAAAATGACGATGACAAGTTTTCAGATTGATTAATGAACTAAAAGAGTTAAGCAGAATTTAGTCTTTCGTGGGCATCAGAATATAGCAACTGCCACGAATCAACTTTCTGGGAGAACGTTCCTGCCCCCAATGTTGATAATTTTTTGAGTTTATTATGTTTGTTGGGTTCTTCAATAGTTTGTGGGGCGATATTAGTACCCTCCTCGTGCAGAAAAGTTGTTCTTTCTTTCATGAAATGAGGTCAAAGGCAACTATTCTTAAAATGTGCCATTATCAACTTAAATGCGTTTAAAAATACGAAGGAGAAACATTTCTGCAGGAGGAGGTACTAATCAGTGGCGGATCTGGGCAGTTTTTCAGGGGAGGGGCATCAGTTAATGGAAGTTTGTAACCAAAGTGATTAAGTGATAAAAATTTGGGATGTTTGAGTCTTTGAGAAAATATTCAAAACAACGATTAATTTTGGTTTGTATAAGGTGTGTTTTCTTCTTGTTTATAACCAATAAAAAGGTTTACTTGCATATCCAGACTCCAGTTGTTGAACCAATATCAACTATACAGAACTCAGATCCGCCAGTGGTACTAATACGCTATCGAAGAATCCAGCAAGCATGATAAATTATCAACATTGGCGGCAGGAACGTTCTCACAGGAAAAGTTTAAATATGATACCATAATTACATGAAACATATAATTGATCATGCAAGGCTTTATCTGTTTTAAGCAAAGTCTTGTCTTTAATATGAACCAACCATAATAAAATTTGATGCTTGCAGTCCAAAGATATTAAGGAATTACTGCCTTCCTGTCGGGTTAAAATATTTTGTTGCTATAACCTTTCTCCCCTTCTTAAGGGCGCGGTCTTCCTGTGTATAAAATCCTATGCTGCAGACCAAAAGTTAAATCGACTGATTTCCGAATGTAATAGGATTTAAAATATAATTTTCAGACAAATTAAAGATAAAGGTCTAACTTAGGTAGTCTTACTATTCTAAATCGATAAATTTATTATTTTCTATGAAAACGACAGCTTCAAAATCATCTAATTTTTTTAACCTTAAAAGTGGCATTTAACAATCTATATATCCTCGATTCTGAAAAAATAAGAAAAATAAACATTAACTTGACCTAAGTTAGACCTTTATCTACAATGTGGTTTAATCAGAATACATCAAAATACTTTAATTTATGAAATCAGTCGATTTGAAATTTTGAAGTCATTTCAAATTAATTTGAAAGTTTGGTAAAACAATGGCGTCTAAAAATTCTTTACCCATAGGTATTCAGTATATATATATATATATATATATATATATATATATATATATATATATATAATTATATATAGATCATATAGGTTTTAACACTGTAAGAAAGATGGTGCCCGAAGCAAATCAAATTTGCAATGGATGCCAACCCATCAGCTGAGATATTTAGCGGGGTGATACCATAATTAGCCCAGTTGTGAGATACTTTGACCTCTCATAAAATGTGATATCGCTTTAAAAGGTGTAGAAAACGATAAAAAAATCTTTGCGGCTCTAAAGTGTATGCTAAATTCGAAAAACTAATAGCACAACTACGTGAAACAGCAAAAAATTTTACTATTATTTATATTTCAGATAACATTTGTTCACTTTAAATTTTATTTTAATGTAATATACTTAAATGTTTCTTTTCAAATTATATTGCTAATTTTATATTTTGTTTGTTAACGGTTTCATTTTATTCATTGAATTGTTTTCATTATTCTACAATAAATTATTGATATTTTGTAAACTATAAACGTCACTTATAGCAAATTTTATCTCAAACTATAAAAATGCCATTTTTGGTTTTACTGTACAACTCAAGAAAATCAATAAACTCTGTAGATTTTTTTTATCTCTAATTTTTTCCAAAAATTCAATTTTTTTCCCATTTCATCGTATTCCTATCTGTTATGGTTTAGAATATAGCAATGTTGGCACATAATAAAAGAAACATGCACTCAAAACACAAAAAGAACGCTGCAATTGTATTTATTGTCTTTGTAAATAAAGTAAAGTAAAGTTTTTGCTCTCCAAACATTTAAAAAAACTTTAATCAGAAAGGAACATTCTAAGTACGCCGAATATAATAATATATTATGAATTTAAATTTTCGCGGGAACTCACAGCTGTTGGTTGAAACTGTTCATTTGGCAACGTGGGTTAGCTAACGTTTCGTCTGAAAGTTGACGAGATTTTAGAGCATGTATATTTTTTATTACTCTGAACACGAGATGCTTGTTGCGCATGTCGTTTAACTGTCATAACGCGGGAATTTTTAAAAATAATTCAAAATTATTTGTGTCGATATTATATCTATCCATTAGAATAAAAATATATAAAGTATTTTAGAAAAGAATTAGAGGTAATATTATAAAGTAAACGATAAGAATATATATTGAGATGAATTCCGTAAATTATACGATTTTACTTTTTTTTTAAAATTTATTTTCCATTTGTCCACTTTGACATCTTTCAAACATCTCCTCTTCCCAAACCAAAAAAAAATCAACATCCCATAGCAACCCTGTCAAATTTTAAATACCCCTACACATAATTTTAAAATAACTAAATTCCTAAATAACAATTGACAACATTTACATCATTACAATATATTCAAAATAAATGATATTTTGTATGACTTTCATAATAAATTAATTTTTACTTTTTAATAGTTAGTATGTGTAGGAATCATGATTTTTCATGTTTCAAATTATTACTTTCCATGGAACACTTATTTATCAAATTAAAAAAATGTAATAATTTTGTGTATAGACCAATATAATGAAAAAATTAAATATGCGAATTTTGTCATGAAAATCGGTATATGGGGTTAAAATAATATTCTGAACAACTTTTGCTAATGTTTTTCGATATCTCTAACGCGAAGCAAAATATTGAGAGTTTGAAGTTCTGATTTTATCTGATTATCTTAAAAAATGTGACCCGTCACTTTGTCCAATTGTGCAAAAATTTAAAAGAAAACCTAATTTTCAATCGAAAAAGTTGGTTTACAAATTTTCAATTGTTTAACTTTATCAGACTGCTCGATTTCTTCGTAAAACCTCGGCTTTAAGATGATATGAAAAAAATATTGTTCGTATAGAATTTCAATTCGTATAAAATCTAAAAATAAATATTTTGCTTTGAAAATTTACAGCTGCTTATTTAAAACACAAAAAAGAACGTTTTCACAAAAAAAATATTTTTCGGTCTTCCGTGCAGAAACAATAATATTGTAGACCAAAAGTTAAATCGACTGATTTCCGAATGTAATAGCATTTAAAATTTAATTTCCAGACAATTTTTTTTAATCTTTAATAGTACTTTTATCAACGCTGCTTTGTACACTCTATGGAATATTTTTTTCAAAAAATACAGCAGTAAGATTTTTTTAGGCTTCAAAGAACACTAAACGACAAAAGAATTTAACAGTGTAAACTGTAAACACACTGAAATCAAAACAAATCCCAAGTTCACACACGCATGCGCAGGCAGCAGGACTCTTGTGCAATTCCGGACCTTTGCCATTTATCACTTCGTGAATATTTTGGATTAGTAAAAAGGTAAAAAGTTAATATCTATAATACGGTAAGCGTATTGTATTATTTGCCTCAGTAACCCGAGTTAAATAACGCCGGCGCCGTCCGATTGCTCACGAAATCTTTTCCGACCTTACACCGGCTTGGCGGATAATTTGAAATTTGAGATTGTATAGGTACTGTGATTCTTCCATGATTGAGATGTTCACAAAACCATAGCATAACGAGTGTTGTCTGTATATACCTTTATAGAGACAACGGCATAACCTATTACAGTGGGATGCGAGATTTTGCATTTTTTAATTCTATTTAGGTCTTAGTTAAGGATTAACAAATTAAACATTGAGCTATAGTCAATATTCATTTTCAAAGGTGTAGAAAATAATAAGCATAGTTCAACAACAAAAATATAAATAGATGATAAAGCTTACTTTTTATCAGATAAAATCAAGGATCTCGGGTTTAAATAGTCTTCAAGAAAAATTCGGGAGAAAATTTGAACCAATAAAACCGAGGAAACAATATTGCTAAAGCGGCTTACTCCTTTGATACAATTATCTAGGAGTCTAGGGCCACCGTGAGCTGAACCAAAGTTCAAAGGAAGCCTGCCGCCTTGACTTAATGAGTAGCTCTTTGATCTACAAAGAAGCGCCGATGCAACTTGACACGTGTCGATAGTTATCATAGCTATATACTAACTTTGAAATGAGCAATAACATCACTCTGTATCTATACATTTGAAAAGGGCATTTTATTTCGAATTGTTTCCGACTTGTAAATATCTTTGACATGTTCACCTAAATCGTAATTATTCATCGTTCGCGTGGTTAATTTTTCTTTCGTTTCTCACATAAGTAGGTACTTCATAACGAGGAACAAATAACTGAAAAGAAAATGTTATTTGGCAGTAACAAATTATTTTAATTTTAGGAATTAAAAGAAAGATCTTATGGAAGTATCGTTTTCATTGAAAGGCTCTGTATAAATAAAATATACCTACAAAGAAAATAAATGAAAAATAAAAAGTTAAGATTATACATTTTGATGATACTAAATATTGTTCTCCCCTTGTATTAAACATAATAAACAGTGAATTTCTAGAATGATTTCTGTAACGAGAAAATTTCAAAGGAAGGTTTCTGTAACTATTTTGTTTAATTTAAGCATTTATCACGAGATACCAGCACCTCCCGGGCAGCATCTTATTTGACATAATTTGGCTGATATTTGACGTACAAGACCGCGCCCTTAATCATATGTCAATAGGTATTTATTTCTACGAGTCAAGTTTAAAAGGGTTTCATATAATAGAAATACACTTTTAAATTTCTTTGCAGCACTTTCAATTAATTTTTTACTAGACTTTTAAAAGTAGCAGTCCAAAAGTTTTTTTTGTTTTAACCATTTTTTGTTTTAAGTACTTTCCTAGTCTCTTTGTGATTATACAACTCATCATAAATTTAGCCAATAGCAGTTGGAATTTTTACTTAGTTACCATGTATTGACAAGCGAATATACCCTTGACGACGTTGTATAACCGTTTTTGATTTTCGCATCCTTCCATCTTGAAAAGTTTGTCATAGTAACAATAAGTTTGACGTTTATAATGAGCAAACGTCACCAAAAATAATTATATAATTCGTTATATAATCGTATCGAATATCACGCGAGCATAAGAAAATAATCGATTATACTTCCTCCTCGCTCGACGTATTTCTTTTAAAACACCACTCGAGCTCCGCTTTCGTGGTGTTTCGCCAAATACGTCTCGTGACTCGGAAGTATAATCGATTATTTTCGAAGCTCTTGTGATATTACCACTGATTATAATTTAGTATTAATAACACTTCGAAAGTGACAAATATCATACGAGTCCCGTCAAAGTTCTGTCAATCGGTGTGAGTAATTAGTAGTGTTTAATTTTCAGACAATTAAACATATAAACTCATTCAACCGGCAACGTCGCAACCGGCAACGCCGCACCAAATACATTTGCAAACTGCGCTCAGACACGAAGCATCAACAAATAGTTTTTTTTCTAGTTTTTTTCCCATTACGCTACGGCTGACACGTAGGCCAATATTTACCGCGCAGAATCTATAACGAACTTTCTAGGCTTATGCTACAGGTGTCATGTCCGCCCTGAAATTCATAATGACGTAATTTGAGTTAATCCTTGTCTTCTCAAGTGGGAGAGAGAGACAGACATAAAAAACTTACATATCTAACAATCTTTCTAGAACAATCGCGAGCCGGGAAGGGATAAAAATTTGAAGCGACAAAATTTCGCAGATTCTTAAATCAGTGTACATCGACGCTCCGGGGCAACAAGGCCTCGTCAAATCAGTGGGACTTAGCTGCAATCAAGCGGTCCATTTTATTTTAAAAATATTTCGTTCTCACAGTGGTACATTAGCTGCGTATCAGGCTGTCCACTTTATTGTTCATTTTATATTCAAATCTAAACTCAGTGCTTCGTAGTACAGCAAAAACAGTGTCTATCTATCACTCACTCAGACCACACAAAAAATATTTTCTGACTGATGCGGTCTTTTTAGTTTTTTACCTATGTGCTAGTGTTTGTTAAGCACATAAGGTACTTATAATACTTTGTTCATTGATTACCAGTTAATGTAATCCTTTGTTACGTTGTTGTTTATTTATTCATTTATTTAACTTAAAATAAATCGTTAAATAAAGGTGTTAGTTGTTTTTGTCCATGGAGTGGGGAAGAAAAAGAAATACAGTCCACTTAGAACTACGATGCAGTTTAAACAGGCGATAACACATTGTTGGTCGTCCTGGGAAACTGGCACAACATAGGGTTTATTCCAGAACCCTCAACAAGTAGTGAAAATGAAAAGTGATGAATTTTTGATTGAAATATCGGCGGCTGCTAAAATTACCTGTTGCCCCAAAAATCAAAAGAAAGGTAGGTACACCGATTCATACAACTAATTCATGTTTGTTTCTTCACTACTTGAATTAGTTGTATGAATAGGTGCACCTACCTATTTTTTGATTTCAGGTAGATAAATTCCATCAAAAATATCACACGACTGTGTAATATTGCTTCTTATTTTCAACTTTAACGGGGCTCGTATCATATTTATCACTATCGAAGTGTCAAAGCAATTCGGTAATTGCCATTTTCTTAAAAGCACAATAAAAGATTATTTTTAAAATTTTATTTTAATTCCTAAAATTAATATACCCAATGATTAAAATTTTATAAAAAATAAATAAAATTAGAATATTAAAAATGTTGGGGTCATAGGAAAAATAGTGTACATAACTCCAGAAATCTTTTTCTGATTTTTAATTAATTAAAAATTTAGAAATTGATTTTGATATACCAGGTGTGATTCCTCACTCGACCATTCACTGTTGGGTTCTAATTAACAGTGCTGTTCCTAAAGTGGCGCTGGGAAACAGTAACAAAGCCTATACAGAACACGAGGCTAATGGCCATAGAAGTCGAAAAAAAAAAAAAAACTCCATTTCTTGCAATCGTTACGTTTCCGCTAAACATTTGTTACGTAATATAGTACGCTGTGTCTAGGTGCACGCTGACGTGTACAAAATAAACTGGCAACTCTGTTTATTCAGTACATTTGTTACAAGCAATGATCGATGTTAACACCTGTCTAACTGAAAACGTTTTTATGTAAACCATAAGAAACAGCTTATTGTGTTCATGGTCCTATGAACATATTTCCAAACTTTAAGTTATTTTATTAGGATATAGTTGATTTACTAAGTTTATTACGTAATAAAGAGAGGTTATTGGCGGCAAAACATTACAATTGTAATAAAATTAATGGGATGCCAACTATTGGCAAGCAAATTATAACAGATTCCAATTTATTGACATGTGTGCCAATGGTTAATTACAAGGT
The DNA here is from genome assembly GCA_949320105.2 of Crepidodera aurea. NCBI lineage: Eukaryota > Metazoa > Arthropoda > Insecta > Coleoptera > Chrysomelidae > Crepidodera > Crepidodera aurea. The sequence goes on from OX439476.1 coordinate 29,395,097, forward strand.
ATCTGTATGGGTACTTACCAATTATTGGCACCGATTTTATAAAGGAAATTTATTGTTTAAACATATAAAATCTGGTCACCGAGCTTCGCTCTTAACATTCAAATCTACATTTTTAAGCAGCGTATATATTTTAAGCAGAGTATATAATTTAAGTATATTTATAACATGACAAATTATTAATTAATTCGCGAAAATCACGGAGTGGGCGACATCTACTTGAACTACTGAAAGGGAGATAAATAAAAAGTTAATTGGCGATTGGCTTGAAAGTAGGCGGGAAAATTAAAAAAGCTGTCAGTGTTAATTTTTAATTGGCTGCAGCTGTTGTTGCCTGGTTTTTGGGGATTTCACCCTTTTAGGGCAACATCTACTAACGCTTGATCTTCGCGAATAGTCACGGCGGACAGGCCCCGTTTCCGGGCAACAGCAGCGTGTAGGGCACAGGTCCCGTCAACAGAAGATCGCTCAGCTCACTCTATTTATCACTATACGAGAAAAACTCTATGTTCAATTGATTTTATTATTTATTGATCTGCAGTGAAGGAAAATTATAGGTCTGATATTCATACTTGGGTAAAAACCTCCACAAAAACCTGTGACCAGACTCTCGACGTGTGGCAGATATTGATATCATATTTTTTCAAAGTTTTTCAGTTACAAAAATAGTTCATTCGTACATTACATTACAATTTGTTCTTGGAAAATACGAAGTCACAATCAACCTTAAAAAATGTACTATGAAAATATCGAATTTTAAATGTCTCTTTAAATTTTCTTGTAAAATAAAAAATTGAAATCTATGTTAATAGTACACGTGTACAATCATTCATTCTTTTTCTTTCTCTCTCTCTATGATAATGAAAACTTAAAATATTAAAACTGTCCGCATAATAAAACAGTAGCCCACTATCGGGGAAGGGAAGAACCTTTACACGATGTGCATAAAGCATTTCTACCCGCCAAAAAAAAAGCTTTAGTTTAGGTTAGATCTTTGTAATAAATAAAGAAAAGTACGATACGTGTGACATTTTGACATTTGTTACATTATGACAGGTGTCATATTTTAACATTTGTTCATTTTGAGATTTGTTCATTTTAACAGTTCTTACTTTCTGACATGTATCACATTTTAACAGTTGTCACGTTTTGACAGGTGTCACATTTTGACAAGTGTTCATTTTAACAGTGTTGCTCAGCGTTCCTATAAATATTTACCTAAACCCATGATTTCTGAAATTGAATTAGCAAAGTTGTATTTTCAACTTTGAATTTATGAGATGGCTGTCATTTGACGTTTACCCAGAGATGTGCGTGTCAGTAGTTGTCAAAATTTATAGGTCATTATGGATAAAAAGCGGCAAATTTAAAGTTGAATTCTTTCAGATTGAAACGCCAGAAATTAAATAAAGTCATACTTTTTTACTACTATACTATACAGAGGAAAGGAGTGCAGTATTTAATTTGCAGAACGTAGTACAGGTTCAAGAGGTAGAAATCTTATTTTTACCTCATCTTTCAATGCTTATTTGTAGTTAAAATTTAAATTTTAATACATCTGATCGGCCTAATATAGTTTTTGTCTAGATTTAATCTTGTTTCAATGGTTTTTGCTATAATAAATCTGTTCTTTTGACAGATAAGTCAGACTTTATTTATTCATAGCCGTATCGTATGTATTTTAATTGATTCGGAATTTTGTAATAATATATATTTCAAAATGGCTTCATTCTAAAAATATTATCAGTCCTCCTAAATCCTTGAAGGCAGAATTATTAGTAATAGTAAGGCAACATAAAAACAAATTCAAAAAATATAATATAGATGAGATGGCCCGAGAAAAAGGAATTAAAATTCTCAGATTGCCTCCTTACCACGCTGAGCTAATTCCCATTGAACTGATCTGGTCACAATTATTAAAAGGTTATGTTTCTCAAAACAATAAAACATTTAAATTTCCTGATGTGCGAAATTTGTTTTTGAAGGCAGTTTCAGATGTAAATAAAGAACATTAGGGAAAATGCATTGATCATGTTAAAAAGGTGGAAAATTCATTTAGGAAAGTGGATATATCAATGGAAAATTTAATAGAACCTATAATAATAAACCTCAGAAAAGACAATTATAGTGATACCAGTAGTTTTAGTGAAGACAGTGACTGTTAAAGATAGTTCTTGAACTTACTTTTTTTTTAATCTTTGAGTTTAGGTAAGTACTGAAGCGTTACTTTTAATGCCAAGAGATTAAAAAAAGTTTAATCCCAACATATAATCCTCTTTGTTATTTATTGGTTAAATTTAATTCGTTCAATGTTAAAGTGTCAGATGCATAAGGTTTATTTTTATTTTTTGTAAATAATATAACTTCAAAATTTAATCTACGAAGTGCGTATATATATTTTATATGCTGTGATCTTATTTATATTATAGAAACTTATTTTGTAAGGTACGCCTATGGAATGTGACGTTATATCCACACTTTTACTGTATTCCTCTCTCCTTTATAGTCTATATTACTATAGAAACAAGTTATTATATATATATATATATTTTTTATATATTTTTTTTTATATATTTTATATATTATATATATAATATATATATATATATATATATTTTATATATTATATAAATATTTTAAATATATTTTATTGTGTCGATGTAGTTACCATTAACTAAGGAGTAATTATTGATTGGAAAATGTAACATTTTAATTAAATTAGGGGGGTGCCAACTATTGGCATGATAATTGTGATATATTTCAATTGTTAGCATGTGTGCCAATTATTAGTTTATATGACAGAATCGGCCAATACTAACTGCCACACGAAACTACTTGGACACATTAATCCCAAGTACTTACTGCCCCACCTGCAAGAAAGTTGGGGATTGTTTTAATGACCGGAAATTCAAAAACAAATATTTCTAATTTGTATTGGATATTTAAATATTTCTTATTGGTCGGTATTTAGGAAAACCAAATTTGATTATAGTTGAAAGAGTAGGGATAAATTTAAAAGAAGATGAATATTTTCAGTCAAGGTAAATGTCTTAATTTTCGACACCTTAAGAGGTTTCTGCTAAATCATATGGTAATAAAATTTTAATATTAGAGTTATAGTGTCATAACGTCGACTGTGGATTGTTATGATATTGATTATTGCTGTCCAACGTTTCTATTTCAAATACATACTTTATTTATAAAAATTAAATAGTTGAAAAGTTCCATTTGACCCAATTGACTTAAATAAGTAATGATAAGTTACAAACACAAAATAATAATCTCAGTGGCGTAGCTACAACATATTTATTAAAAGAGCATAACACAATGAACACAACAGTAATAGGTAGTTAAAATATGTAAGTACTCAAATAACCACTGAAGAAATCTCCAGTACATTGTAAGGCTTTTTCTTGCCATAAAGAAAAATATTGCCTTACAAGATGACGCTTTACTACGGAGATTGCTCGAGCGCCAGTTTTTTTATGTGGTATGCTCCACAACCCTTAGAAACGGCCTCTTAGGGGCACAGGTAACTTCAGATGGAGATACGGTATTCTCCAGGGGTCTAGTTGACTTCAGACTTAATTATTTTTACTTTATTATATACCTTTAATATCCCTGAAAAGAGGTAAGGTTGGTGAATATAAACCAGGAAATAAACGTGACACTTATATTGTTTTTAGCTACGTTACACTATATAAATTTGTTTTATTTCAAAGCCCACCCACTTTAACCCTGAACGAAATAATAATTCTTTAAAAGAAAACGTTCGATTCGGCTCTATTAAATACCGTAATGACGGAGTGACTCAATCAGACTTTATTGAAATTTATTTAAATTTTGAAATACACCGGAAGAGTTATTAAATAAATTAAATGATTAATTTAATCCGCATGAATGTTATTAACCCCTCGTAAGTATTTGAAGTTAACCGGCAGCGTTAATTAATTCTATTAATTCCAATAATTACTCAGGAGAGTTACTTAATACTATTATTCGGGAAACTGACTGATAAACTAAATAATCCTAATTAACCGGAAGTGTTAATTAATACTATTAAATTATTTAATTTAATTCGGGTGAGTTAGTTAGCTTTCTTATTTTACTAAAATAAACAGGGTAATATCAGATCGCGGGGATGGGGAGCTGATATTTGACAACGGCAATGCCGAAGCAACCAACAAGGCCAAGATCAGTCCCAAGATGACGGATTTCACGGACCTAAGCTTCCAGAAGCTGATATTGGACAACGGCAATGCCGAAGCAACCAACAAGGCCAAGATCAGTCCGGAAGCTGCAAACGCTAAAACAACCCGCTCGGAACACAGGTAGATATTGGACAACGGCAATGCCGAAGCAACCAACAAGGCCAAGATCTAATCCCAGAATTCCGAGTAACGCGTCGACCTATACTTGCAATTGGGGAGATATTGGACAACGGCAATGCCTAAGCAACCAACAAGGCCAAGATCTGATCCCAAAAGCGGCGCAAACTAATAAACGGTGCCCTAACTTTGCAATTGGGGAGATATTGGACAACGGCAATGCCTAAGCAACCAACAAGGCCAAGATCTGATCCCAAAAGCGGCGCAAACTAATAAACGGTGCCCTAACTTCGCAATCGGGGAGATATTGGACAACGGCAATGCCTAAGCAACCAACAAGGCCAAGATCTGATCCCGAAAGCGGCGCAAACTAATAAACGGTGCCCTAACTTTGCAATTGGGGAGATATTGGACAACGGCAATGCCTAAGCAACCAACAAGGCCAAGATCTGATCCCAAAAGCGGCGCAAACTAATAAACGGTGCCCTAACTTCGCAATCGGGGAGATATTGGACAACGGCAATGCCTAAGCAACCAACAAGGCCAAGATCTGATCCCAAAAGCGGCGCAAACTAATAAACGGTGCCCTAACTTTGCAATTGGGGAGATATTGGACAACGGCAATGCCTAAGCAACCAACAAGGCCAAGATCTGATCCCAAAAGCGGCGCAAACTAATAAACGGTGCCCTAACTTCGCAATCGGGGAGATATTGGACAACGGCAATGCCTAAGCAACCAACAAGGCCAAGATCTGATCCCAAAAGCGGCGCAAACTAATAAACGGTGCCCTAACTTCGCAATCGGGGAGATATTGGACAACGGCAATGCCTAAGCAACCAACAAGGCCAAGATCTGATCCCGAAAGCGGCGCAAACTAATAAACGGTGCCCTAACTTTGCAATTGGGGAGATATTGGACAACGGCAATGCCTAAGCAACCAACAAGGCCAAGATCTGATCCCGAAAGCGGCGCAAACTAATAAACGGTGCCCTAACTTTGCAATTGGGGAGATATTGGACAACGGCAATGCCTAAGCAACCAACAAGGCCAAGATCTGATCCCAAAAGCGGCGCAAACTAATAAACGGTGCCCTAACTTTGCAATTGGGGAGATATTGGACAACGGCAATGCCTAAGCAACCAACAAGGCCAAGATCTGATCCCAAAAGCGGCGCAAACTAATAAACGGTGCCCTAACTTCGCAATCGGGGAGATATTGGACAACGGCAATGCCTAAGCAACCAACAAGGCCAAGATCTGATCCCAAAAGCGGCGCAAACTAATAAACGGTGCCCTAACTTCGCAATCGGGGAGATATTGGACAACGGCAATGCCTAAGCAACCAACAAGGCCAAGATCTGATCCCGAAAGCGGCGCAAACTAATAAACGGTGCCCTAACTTTGCAATTGGGGAGATATTGGACAACGGCAATGCCTAAGCAACCAACAAGGCCAAGATCTGATCCCGAAAGCGGCGCAAACTAATAAACGGTGCCCTAACTTTGCAATTGGGGAGATATTGGACAACGGCAATGCCTAAGCAACCAACAAGGCCAAGATCTGATCCCAAAAGCGGCGCAAACTAATAAACGGTGCCCTAACTTTGCAATTGGGGAGATATTGGACAACGGCAATGCCTAAGCAACCAACAAGGCCAAGATCTGATCCCAAAAGCGGCGCAAACTAATAAACGGTGCCCTAACTTCGCAATCGGGGAGATATTGGACAACGGCAATGCCTAAGCAACCAACAAGGCCAAGATCTGATCCCGAAAGCGGCGCAAACTAATAAACGGTGCCCTAACTTTGCAATTGGGGAGATATTGGACAACGGCAATGCCTAAGCAACCAACAAGGCCAAGATCTGATCCCGAAAGCGGCGCAAACTAATAAACGGTGCCCTAACTTTGCAATTGGGGAGATATTGGACAACGGCAATGCCTAAGCAACCAACAAGGCCAAGATCTGATCCCAAAAGCGGCGCAAACTAATAAACGGTGCCCTAACTTTGCAATTGGGGAGATATTGGACAACGGCAATGCCTAAGCAACCAACAAGGCCAAGATCTGATCCCAAAAGCGGCGCAAACTAATAAACGGTGCCCTAACTTCGCAATCGGGGAGATATTGGACAACGGCAATGCCTAAGCAACCAACAAGGCCAAGATCTGATCCCAAAAGCGGCGCAAACTAATAAACGGTGCCCTAACTTCGCAATCGGGGAGATATTGGACAACGGCAATGCCTAAGCAACCAACAAGGCCAAGATCTGATCCCGAAAGCGGCGCAAACTAATAAACGGTGCCCTAACTTTGCAATTGGGGAGATATTGGACAACGGCAATGCCTAAGCAACCAACAAGGCCAAGATCTGATCCCGAAAGCGGCGCAAACTAATAAACGGTGCCCTAACTTTGCAATTGGGGAGATATTGGACAACGGCAATGCCTAAGCAACCAACAAGGCCAAGATCTGATCCCAAAAGCGGCGCAAACTAATAAACGGTGCCCTAACTTTGCAATTGGGGAGATATTGGACAACGGCAATGCCTAAGCAACCAACAAGGCCAAGATCTGATCCCAAAAGCGGCGCAAACTAATAAACGGTGCCCTAACTTCGCAATCGGGGAGATATTGGACAACGGCAATGCCTAAGCAACCAACAAGGCCAAGATCTGATCCCGAAAGCGGCGCAAACTAATAAACGGTGCCCTAACTTTGCAATTGGGGAGATATTGGACAACGGCAATGCCTAAGCAACCAACAAGGCCAAGATCTGATCCCGAAAGCGGCGCAAACTAATAAACGGTGCCCTAACTTTGCAATTGGGGAGATATTGGACAACGGCAATGCCTAAGCAACCAACAAGGCCAAGATCTGATCCCAAAAGCGGCGCAAACTAATAAACGGTGCCCTAACTTTGCAATTGGGGAGATATTGGACAACGGCAATGCCTAAGCAACCAACAAGGCCAAGATCTGATCCCAAAAGCGGCGCAAACTAATAAACGGTGCCCTAACTTCGCAATCGGGGAGATATTGGACAACGGCAATGCCTAAGCAACCAACAAGGCCAAGATCTGATCCCGAAAGCGGCGCAAACTAATAAACGGTGCCCTAACTTTGCAATTGGGGAGATATTGGACAACGGCAATGCCTAAGCAACCAACAAGGCCAAGATCTGATCCCAAAAGCGGCGCAAACTAATAAACGGTGCCCTAAGTGGTTAGTATTATAATAAGGATTTAATTGCGGACGTGAAAAAAAAAATAAAAGCTAAATTGAGATTTAATCAAAAGCAAACTAACTCAAGAAAACCATAAATGAATGAATTACTTTCGGTTAATTTTTCGGAAAAGATTATTAACAAAATTATAAATTAAATCTAAATTCTAAACTGCGAACTTAAATAACTCTCCTAAAATTCGGCCACGAAAAGAAATACAAATTAAATGAATCCCGTTCAATTAATTTTTCGAAAAAACAAATTAATAAAATAAAACTATAAAATCGGAATAAAAAATTCTAAATGGTTTCCCCAAAATTCGGACACGAAAAGAATCAAAATTAAATGAATCGCGTTCAATTAATTTTCGGAAAAACAAATTAATAAAATAAAACTAAAATCGGAATAAAAATTCTAAATGGTTTCCCTAAAATTCGGACACGAAAAGAATCAAAATTAAATGAATCGCGTTCAATTAATTTTTCGGAAAAACAAATTAATAAAATAAAACTAAAATCGGAATGAAAACTCTAAATAACTCTTCTAAAATAAAACAATAACGAATCTCCGCAATTGAATAGACTGTTCTCGAATTCCTAATTGATAAACCGGATCAAAAAAATATCAGAAAAACCAAACGTAAATAAATATTTCGCTTCGCTGTCTTAAAACGTTACCAAAATGAAACGCGTTTTCAAAACAAAATACGACGATTCTAATATCACGTCAAATACGGCTATAATTAAATACGAAAACTACGGAAAATTACGGAAAATTAAAGTTGTACCTCAGCTTTTATTAAAATTCGGAAACAAACGGCGACTCTACTTTTACCCGACTGCTAATTTCGGAAGTTAATTAATTAATGATTTTCTATCTTAAAATTCTTTCTCACCTAATCTCTGAAGAATTCCTACTACCGAAAAATCCCTTCCAAAGCGACTTAATTTACGGCGCGCGCAATACTATCTTCGAACGGCGTTTAGCCCGTAAAAGATTCAACAATATGTATAGAGTGAGCCAAATAAAAATCGAACGTTTTATTTAATTTTAAATAAATTTTCATTTAATCCCGAAATTATTCAAATTATTTAGTTTGTGAAAAATAACTTCATTACAACATAGTAGAGCCCGCGTTTATTATTTATTTTCGGTTCCGTAATTTTTTTAAGAACCTCGTCCACATTATACCAAAGAAGGTCATCCCTTCTGGGCCATTTGCAATCGAGCCCACTCTTCTCCATGTGTGAGACTTCAAATTCGAACTCTTTATTTTCTTTGTTAATATTTATACAGATAATGTTCCCTGGGAGTGCTTGGCCGTTATAATTCACTATAACATAGTCATTAATATGTAACTCTTCAGTATTCATAAATTCTAATGCTTTTTTTAAATTCTTTACTATTTTTAATGATGTTTTGGCTCTATTTTATCTTTTTTTTCTTTAACGTCATCTGTAACTAATTTATTATTATCTTTTTACTTGATGCTTTTTTAATTTTTTTTATTTGCAACTCTTCCTTTTGTCCTTTTGACCTCTTATCTCCTTCCGCTTTTGTTTGTTTTCTTCTTTTTTCTGTAGTTCCATGTTTTTTCACTTCTTTTCATTTAAAATATTCCTGCCATTCTGTGAAAGATGCGACCGCCGTTAGTGAAATTATTTGGTTTCTTTAGCTGAAAAAATTAATTAATTATTTCTCGAGAGGCAGTGGAAATGGGGCCTCAATTTTTTGTGAATAAAAGGGTAATAACTAGTACTTTTAGGTGCCGGAGGGCGGGAGTGGTGGGACAAGTAGGAGGGGAGATATGGGGGAAAACAAATATTATTGAAACGCTTGTAACTTCCTTACTAATTGTTCACTTGTGCACGGTTGAATTTCTCAGGCGCGGTAAATCTGTGCACGCTAAAATCCTACGTTACGGCGAATAGAGATGACGTTTTTAAAGATTCAAAGAAACACGTTAGTTCTGCACTGGTTGGACAAAGAAACACAATGGTGCGGCACTTTTAGAGTAAAGAAACATACCTTATAATACTGTCGAGTTTTATTTTGGCTGACATTAATAACTTGCCACCCCGCTATAATTGATCTCGAAATTGTAGGAGGAATCACATTTAACATACATTATTTATTCATCCGTACCACAAAGATGTCTTCAAATATATCTGAACCCAAAGTAGATATTCTGTCACTTTTGGTTGACTCTGGCAAGTAGGTGGCCAATAAAAATAGGCTTATTAAAATCCTTCATTTGATGATCTTTGTAAACGGGTCAATGTGTCTTATCATTTGGTATAGGGTCAGTTCTTCAACAGTGAACCACCCTTTTTTCTTATTATTATTGTGTCCTTCCGACTGAAACTAAAATTATGAGTGGGCCTGGAATGTAAAGTGCGCCTTAAATCCTTCAACTTTAGGTAATATTAGTGTGGTTAAATATAAAATTATTTGTACTATGAATAGTTAAATAAAAATTACCCTTGGTTCACTGTGGAACTCCAGCGGTACACAATGAACCACATCTGTGTACACAGTGAACCATGACATAGGTTATCAAGGATAAAATATATAAACATCTAAGAAGCTTGATCAACATTTAATTCAAAAATAAGCAACATTTCTTAATAATAGGAAAAAAATGTAGAATACAAAACTTTTGGTAACTAATTGCATCTTTAATTAAAATCTATGGAACGCCATTGTCTAACGCATGTTAAGTGCATCGAGAGAAACATAAAATTTGCAGTAGGTAAGATTGCTGTTGAATTGTTCCTTACAATGGTTCAGTCTAAGACATCCATAAGTGGTTCAGTGTGTACCACTCCGACTTTTTGATAAGAAAAAATTATCAAACCAAAATGTTCATTAATATGGCACTGGTTTTCACAACCAACTGGCCAGTCGATTTTATTTTAAGTTCTCTCTTTCGTGAATTTATGCTAGTATCTACATTTTAGTATTTATATTTGAAAATATTTATATTTGAAATTAGAGCTTCTCTTAAATGTTAGTAGATTTATTAGTATAGCGTAACGGTCAGACAAGGTGCAAACGAATGTGTAAGGCTTTTTCTTGCCACTAAGAAAAATATTGCCTTACAAGATGACGCTTTAGTACGGAGATTGCTCGAGCGCCAGTTTTTTTATGTGGTATGCTCCACAACCCTTAGATACGGCCTCTTACGGGCACAGGTAACTTCAGATGGAGATACAGTATTCTCCAGGGGTCACCACGAAGATAAGATCTGGTCCCAAGATTTCGGAAACTACACGTCGAACTAACTCTGCAATTTGGGAGATATTGTCTGGGGGTTTTTGCCGAAGCCACCACGAAGATAAGATCTGATCCCAATGCTTTTAAATTATTTCACGACAACCTAACCGTGCCAAAGCGTTGAAAATTATTACACGGCGAGCTAACTTAGCTATGGGGACATATTGTCTGGGGGTTCTTGCCGAAGCCACCACGAAGATAAGATCTGATCCCAAAGCTACTACTTCACGGCGAACTAACTCTGCAATTGGGGAGATATTGTCTGGGGGTTCTTGCCGAAGCCACCACGAAGATAAGAACTGATCCCAATGCTTTTGAATTTATTTACGCGATAGTCGGAACAATTAATGCGGTAACTAGTATTTAATTTCGGACGTGAAAAGGAAACCAAAGCTAACTGAGATTTAATTAAAAACAAACTAACTCAAGAAAACCATAAATAAACTTCGGTTAAGTTTTCGGAAAAGATAATTAACAAAATTAGAAATGCAATCGTAAATAAAATTCTAAACTGAGAACTTAAATAACTCTCCTAAAATTCGGCCACGAAAAGAAACCAAAATTAAACTAATTTTTCGGAAATTAAAATAATTAACAAAATTAAAAATGAAATTGGAATGAAAGTCTAAATAACTCTCTTTAAAATATTTACTGGTCCCTAAAATGAATAAACTATTCCTGTTTACTAATTCGGAAAAATAATGATATTTAAAATTAAATTAAACCAGGTACGCCACTGAGAATGAAAATTTAATTATAAAGGTAAGACCGCACTAGGCTGAACGGAAAGTTGACTTTTCTACCAACTCTGCATCGCAGTTCAGATACGCTGGTGCTAGTGCGGTATAGCAAATGGCAGCAGCGCGACACAATACAATTTAATTAGTGAATATCCTGAAATCAGCCTATCAGCCATCTTGCTCAAAAGACACCTTATATAACTGTTCAACAAAAATTTAATGTTGATAGACAACAACAAGCACAAAAAAGTATCTTTATTGCGTTAAAAAAATACATTAATAATTTACTTTAAAATATATCAAGTATGATTTTGACTAAATGATTTCTAGTACCAACACTACTCTATGTCAAATGTAAAGAAAACTAACCTAAAATATAAACAATATTTCGCTCCATTCCGCTGAAGTGCAGTTAATAGTGCGGTACCATATAGTTTGCATCGACGCTAAGCTGAGCTCAAGTGCAATACCGCCTATAGCGCGGTCTTACCTTAAGTAAACTAAATTATAAAACCGAAAAAATGATCAAACTACTTCAGCCAAATTATTCAAGAAATAAAAACGAGAACTAAAATAAAATCTCACGCAATTCGGTATTTTGATTTTTAAAATCTAAATAACTCTTTGTAATAATTAAATGAAATCTTTTACTAATAACTAAATTATTCTCAAATTAATACCGGCGAAACACTCGAACGAAAAGCCAATGATATATAAAAAAAGAGAAAGTCGGAACGGTACAAAAAAAAAGTAAAAAGTATACGGCGTCTTATCTATTAAAATAATCGGATGTGATTTCGGATCAAAACTAACGCGATTCTAATCTTTTTTATTAACACGGCAAAATCTAATGAAAAATTTACGGAAAACAATTCTAATAATGTATACCTCGGAATATTTCTTGAATTTTAAATGCGGCTGTTGGTTTCGGATCGCAGGAAAAGAATGATTTCTTATTTTCAAATTATTCTACGTGTAAGGTCTGAAGCACAGTAGATACAGTAGTTCCACTTAGCGTCGGCACCTTTGATATTGGTGTCCAGCAGTTTCATTTTTTATATTCGCACTGGTATTGACACTATTGACAGTAATGACATTTCTCCCCCCCACGATCCCTAACAATGCTCATATATACACTGCTCGATATATCAATTATTGATATAAACTGCTCGCTAAAATTCAGTCTATGCAAATAAGGTTGGAAACATGGAAAAGTAGTAAAAATTAATTATGCAGTTTTCAATGAGGTAAAATTCATTTAATCGGATGCACCCGAGATAAAAAAAAATGTTTGGTGATTCTTACGTATTTTTGTCTCCTGAACACGAATTTGAAGTCAAAAAGCGGAGGTCTCGAATGCTTTTTGAGATATAGGCCCGAAAAGTATGAAAACTTGTTTCTAATCTCACGATTATCTTTATTGCCACACTTATATTAACTTCATCTATACGTTTATTTCTAGTCGAGTTGAGATTTGGCATATATTTTTATATGAACAAAAAATGAGTTTTATGATTATGGGTCGATGTTATTCAAACGTGGTTTAAAGGAGTTTTTGGGAATGGAGTTTCTGCCAAAATTCAATATGGCAAATACAAAATTGTGGTTGAGTTGTGTGCTTATATAGTTTCATTCTGTTTAAAAAAGTTAATACAGCCATTCTATATTCATTGTTAAAAAAAAATGCAAGAGATTATTACGAAAATATTTATTTTTCCCATTTCAGTTGACATTTCACATTCCTAATATATAAGAAAGAAATTTATTGCATACAATGTACATAGTCAATACAATTTTTTTTTAAGAAAACAAGAACCAAGAATGCATTACACCTAATAAAAACATAGATAGATAGATATTTATTAATATAAAATTACAAGAATTTTACACTCGTCACAAAACGTTACAATTATTACAAGCTTAAAACTATAATTTACAATAACAATAACAGACAGACACCCACACAGCAAAGGATATTCCCAGAATATCCTCACAAGGTACCTATGTTCTTTTTGCAGAATATTCCTAAGCAAATATTCTGAGAACGATCATAGAATGGTATTGGATATATTAAAAAATTTAGCACATCTATAAAAAATATCTTCAGTTAGTAAAGAAGTTCAATATTGTTTCAGAAATTACTCACCTTGCATCATCTTTGGGAAACCTAAAAAAACTTAATTGGGGATTTTCCTCGAATTGCTTCGACATACTACACAAATTGTACATGGTTTTTTAAGCACAACATCACCAACAACTGTAGACATTTCGCTTTTACTATTTCGCACAAAACAAACAGAAAACACCACCAAATAATACAAACGAAAACGAATGAAATAATAAATTGAGCAACACAATTAAAAATGTTTTCATATTGCAATGTTGCCAATGTGAATTGTTAAATTATCATAATTCGAGATGCTATTGTAGAATTGTCACAAAAATGATCACTTTTCAATGAAATAAGTGGAACATACATAGGGATTGACGCCTCATTGATAAAATATCCTAAAACCAGAATTTGATGAAATAAGAGACTACTTTATGAAATGTTTATAACACTTCTAATATATTACACAGTAGATTGGATGAAACTTTTTAAATCCCGCAACTATGGAAGAGTGCCGGTCGTTCTTAAACTCGTCGTTTGCGCATTAGTCAGGAGTCGCAACTCCTGGCTAATGCGCGTTGAAAACTTACAACCAGAAATTGGCCGAAGTGGAATTACTGTATCTACTGTGTCTGAAGCCTTCCTCCTTTCTAGAAATTTTCCCACCACTTGCCTTAATTCACGCACGCGCAATCAATCCTTAAACGGTGTTACTTGTAAACAACTTAGAAAGAAGTTCCCGGTGAGCGAAATAAAAAAGTATGTACACGGTGAGCCAAATCAAAATCGAACGTTTTATTTAATTTTTATTTCATTTTCATTTAATCCCGAAATTATTCAAATTATTTAGCTTGTGAAAAATAACTTCGTTACAAATATTTCATTTGTCTAATAATAATAATCATCAAATTCTACAAATAAATAACATTAAATAACCATTTATTTTAATCTGAACCAACATTAGACAGAACGTGTTTAATTAAATACAATTTCAAATCAATCTTGAAGTAGCAACTAATTCATAAAATGCTAGATTTCTGAAGGTTAAAATTAACACAGTAACTCCATAAGAAACTTGCATCGACGATTTTAAGACAATTACAAATATTTTGGCAAATAATAAAATAGTAAAAATCAAAACTGAATAGTCTCAGACAAGTTTGCAATCGTCACATCTAAGTAAAAGTTATTAAACACTATGTGAAAAAGGAATTTCCACATAACCTTAAAATGCAATATTCAAATTTAAATCTAAAATTAGGGGAAAGTCAATGAAAATTAGAAAACAAAGCGTGGGAATAAACAATAATAATAGAGTTTAACAGAATTATAACTTCAATAATAACGAAAACAGAAAAACCTTCATGTATTCTTAATATTAGTCAAAATAGGATGCTGTGACATGAAAAAGTTCATAAAAACCACATTCCGCGATCAAGCGGGGCTTTTTCTAAAAGACCACCGAACGGTCCACATCGATCCTCATAACGTAAACAAATGAAAATCTATGTCAAAGCCATTGTAGATCGATGAAATAATTGTAGAAATTTACCTGTCAATTTCTAAAGTGAGGTTAGAATTAATTTTTATCTGAAGATTTTGGAGTTTAAACAAAATAGACTTTCCAATCAACATTCCATCATCCGTTCCTGAGGTAAATCCAGTTCCTGAAACTTTTCCTGAATTTGTATCCAGTTAATGTATCCTGTAGAACATAATCCCGTATTCCTGATTGAAACCTGATTTAATCATTTGGACTACAGCGTCGATTTGCAACCAAGCAACTAAAGTTTGCTAAAAGAATTCAGAAAGTATAAAAGGTACCTTTTCTTTTCTTAAATATCGATATTTAAAACTTTAAAAATAAACAATAAGGCCAGAGTACTCAACTAATTTAATCTATATTTAATCTAAAATAACAAAGACAGAATAACGTAAGAAAGAATTTCACATAATAAATAACAGTTGCAAAATTTGAAAGATTATAATAACAATAAACAATACACTTACTTTCTTCTGTCCAAAATATTTCACACTGCAATCGCCAATTTGAGTTCTGTTTTTTTTTATTATTGTAAATAAATGCACACATATTTTCTTTTAACTGTGTCGTTATTATTTGAAGGTTATAATTTTAAAAGTCGATTTACTGAAGCACCTCTAAGATTCAAGGTTTTTGTGCTTCTGGCTGAGGTGAAAAAGGCCACCCCACAAAAATAAACACGTTCTGGATAAGATTACGTCAGAAGGTAAAATTAATCTTTAAAAAAAAATAAAAAGTTACTTATCACAAAATAAATTAAAACATAGTACAAAGACAACAAAAGTAGGTATTTCACGCATTTCGTTCGTTCGTTTCTAGCGTGGAGGTATAAGTAACAATATATTATCCATTTTTGTTTTTTTTGTTTTTATTGTATATATTTATTATATATTATATAAACATTTTTTTTAAATTTTTTTCGTCAGAGCTTTAGATTTATCGTGTTTACATGATTGTATAAGATTTTATATACATCGAGATTCTTGAGTTGAAGGATATGTGTTAGATTAATAGGTAGTTGAACATTGTTACGAACTAGTTTGGTGTACAAATTTGTTATACTAATATGATTTAGTGAACATTCTAACAGCAAATGTTGTAGATCGGCTAACTCACAGCAGATATATTCAATCGTTGTCTTCTAATCCTATTTTCTTTTTATATATCGGCGTCATCATATGGTTACTTCTAATTCTGCATATAGTTTTGATAAATCTTTTATTGCTGATTTTACTAATTCAAGGAAATTATGAAAAATATAACTTAACTTAAAAATTTTAGTTTGGTATCAAAGAATCACGTAAACCTATTTACCACAACAACACGTTATCGCTGCCAATTGCAGCCTGAGGAATGATGAGGAATCTTATGTCACGTACGTTTTCAACTGTAATATTTCAAATTTGGTTAATGGAGGGGGTGGTTCACTGTTCCTGCATGGTTCACTGTTGAACAACTGACCATATTTGGATAGTTTCAATAATTAAAATTTTTTAAATTTTATTTTCATTTTAATTAAATTTCAAATAAAGCGTCCTTACCTTCTGTAACCCTATATAGTTCGTTTCAACGTTAAGTTCCAATAAACACAAAAAGTTTTTTTGAAAATAAATAACTAGAGCAGCATTAGCAGAAAGATAATATTGCTTTCAGCATTTACACGATGAAAAATGAAACTCAGTAGCATAAATAAACGACTTTAAAGAGGTTTCAACTGAATCCTATTTGAAACATAAATCAATATCAAAACTTCGAACTTCTCATCCAGAAATGGCTACTAACTTCTCTATTCTTACATCCCGTCAAGCGAAATTTATATATACTTTTCATCTACTGAAATGTATTTGGCAATGATGTCACATTTGTTTATTGTATAGTATAAGCATTGTATAAAGATTATATAGTAGTATCGCCTTACGGACTTGGAAGACATATGAAATTGAAGGCCCAAAATATTTAATTATCTCCCGAGACACCAGGGTTGCCAATGTGTGAGTATTTTACTAGTCTGTAAGTAATTTTGTGAGTAAAGGGCAATTGTGAATTGTAATCAAAAGGTCTATACTATCGATAATGGTAATTATGAAAAATTCTAATCTGATAATTTATTAAACCCGTTTAACTTTTAAAACTAAAATTTGGAATAAAAAGCACTAAGACTAGAGAGTCAATGTTAAATCGAAATATTTTTTTCTTAAGGGCGCGGTCTTCCTGTGTATAAAATCCTATGCTGCAGACCAAAAGTTAAATCGACTGATTTCCGAATGTAATCGGATTTAAAATATAATTTTCAGAGAAATTAAAGATAAAGGTCTAACTTAGGTAGTCTTACTATTTTAAATCGATAAATTTATTATTTTCTATGAAAACGACAGCTTTAAAATCATCCAATTTTTTTAACCTTAAAAGTGGCATTTAACAATCTATATATCCTCGATTCTGAAAAAATAAGAAAAATAAACATTAACTTGACCTAAGTTAAACCTTTATCTACAATGTGGTTTAATCAGAATACATCAAAATACTTTAATTTATGAAATCAGTCGATTTGAAATTTTGAAGTCATTTCAAATTAATTTGAAAGTTTGGTCAAACAAAGGCGTCTAAAAATTCTTTACCCATAGGTATTCAGTATTCAGTCTGTTACTCTGTTGGAATAAAGATCCGACACTCGTGGTTCCTCCACTTGTGTCGAATTCTCATTCCAACCTTGTTACAGAAGATACTATTATTTATACTTTATGAAATAAACTCAGTCTACAATATATCGTGCTTCTAAAAAAAAATAAGATTAAATGATATGTTTTTAAATTAAGAAAATGTGTAAAAGAATTAAAAAGTAAAAAGGATTATGTATTATTTTACACAAAAATTTTTAATAATCAAAAACCTTTTTTTTAGTTAAATGAAACAATTACTTATAATAATATCGATGCTATATCTTTAAAATTTTATTTTTTTTTACAAAAAAAAAGTTTTAATTTTTTTTATTAACTTCCTAGAAATATACAATCTGTCTTTTACAAAACAATAAGTACTTAAGCTTTAAATAAATAAAATATCAATTGCTGAAAGACCTCGGTCGATGGCCATTTGACTTTGTCAATAAAGTACTATTATTATTATTATTAATTATAAAATATCTTTAAAAAATTTCTGAAAGTTTATAAAGAATTATGTATTTTAAGAGCAGAAAAATGTGTGGAGATGAGAGGTTACGTAAAATAAATCAAATAGTGCAATTTTGTTTCACAAAGGCTAATTTTAAATTATAAACAATTATGCATTTTGTGTAAAATAATAAATAATGTTGACAATTTTAGTCATTTTATTAATTTCTTAGTTAATTAAGTTGTGTTTTTACAAAATTTCAAAAGAACGCCAATTCATTTCTCAATAGTAATTTTTACATTTACACTTACATTTTACACTTTACATTTTTACATTTACACTTACATTTTACACTTCACATTTTTACATTTAAATAATTAAAATTAGATTTTAATTTTAAATTATAATAGCGGTATCCATAAATAATCAATTATTTTAATAACAACCAAACCGATTATTTTTTTTATATTTATTAAAAAATATAATATCTAAGACCTTTTGCCATTTTTAATATTTTCAAGGTAAGTTTTTACAGTTTTAGTTTTTTGTTCGCAACTCCATTGACTATAATTATTTACTTATTTAGATCCATTGAATCTTTTGAATTTTTTGTCCTAACTTAGTAATAAAAAAATTAAATTTATGTAAATATCCGCAATTTATAAATTTAAAATTTAAAAAAATTAGAAGCACTTTAAAGTAAAATTAAGTTTTTAAAAAATTGGAAAATTAATAAAAACAATTTTTGTCTAACGCCTCAACCTCCGAGGCGAATACTTCTTTTCAAAATAAAATTGAAATAATATATGGGGCCCAAAGGATATACATTTCAAGTTATTATATTATATAAACTTTGTGGCACCACGCAGGAAGGAACGTTCAGGCACCATTTAGAAGCGTTTTGTGAATTCCGCGTAAAAACTAAAAAATTGTTGAAAAATCTTTACAAAAACTTAGTACGTATTTTAAGAACCTCTAAAACAAAATCTTAATTTTACGAGAAAGTTATTCGTTATAAAAAAATCATGTTTGTCAAATAAAATAAGATTCGTATATCACAATTTTAAGTTACATGTAGAAAATCAAGTAAATGTGTAAGAATATTAAAAAGTAACTAAGAGATTATTTAGTATTTTACTCAAAATGTTTATATAAGTAAGTTGTTGTCCAAACTAAAAATATATATATATATATATATATATATATATATATATATATATATATATATATATATATATATATATATATAGATCATATAGGTTTTAACACTGTAAGAAAGATGGTGCCCGACGCAAATCAAATTTGCAATGGATGCCAACCCATCAGCTGAGATATTTAACCCAGTTGTGAGAGAATTTGACCTCTCATAAAATGTGATATCGCTTTAGAAGGTGTAGAAAACGATAAAAAAATCTTTGCGGCTCTGAAGTGTATGCTAAATTCGAAAAACTAATAGCACAACCATGTGAAAGAGCAAAAAATTTTACTATTATTTATATTTCAGATAACATTTGTTCACTTTAAATTTTATTTTAATGTAATATACTTAAATGTTTCTTTTCAAATTATATTGCTAATTTTATATTTTGTTTGTTAACTGTTTCATTTTGTTCATTGAATTGTTTTCATTATTCTACAATAAATTATTGATATTTTGTAAACTATAAACGTCACTTATAGCAAATTTTATCTCAAACTATAAAAATGCCATTTTTGGTTTTACTGTACAACTTAAGAAAATCAATAAACTCTGTAGATTTTTTTTATCTCTAATTTTTTCCAAAAATTCAATTTTTTTCCCATTTCATCGTATTCCTATCTGTTATGGTTTAGAATATAGCAATGTTGGCACATAATAAAAGAAACATGCACTCAAAACACAAAAAGAACGCTGCAATTGTATTTATTGTCTTTGTAAATAAAGTAAAGTAAAGTTTTTGCTCTCCAAACATTTAAAAAACTTTAATCAGAAAGGAACATTCTAAGTACGCCGAATATAATAATATATCATGAATTTAAATTTTCGCAGGAACTCACAGCTGTTGTTGATAACAGTTCATTTGGCAACGTGGAATGGAATCAGTGGTTAGTTAACGTTTTGTCTGAAAGTTGACGAGATTTTAGAGTATTTATAGATATATTTTTTATTACTCGAGGACGAGATGCTTTTTGCGCATGTCATTTAACTGTCATAACGCGGGAATTTTTAAAAAGAATTCAAAATTATTTGTGTAGATACGTTATGCATTAGAATAAAAATATAGAAAGTATTTTAGAAAAGAATTAGGGAATATTATAAAGTAAAAGATAAGAATATATTCAAAATAACTGATTTGTTGTATGACTTTCATAATAAATTAATTTTTACTTTTTAATAGTTAGTATGTGTCGGAATCATGATTTTTCTTTTTTAATCAGTTATAATAACTATTAAATTGTCAATGTGTCAAATTATTACTTTCCATGAAACTCAAATTTATCAAATTAAAAAAAATGTAATAATTTTGTGCATAGGCATAGAAATGTAAATTTTCACTTCTGTTTTGTTTTCAAACATCAACTTGCTGTTGTCAAATTGGTAAAAAAAAAGTTCTGATTTTGGTAGATGTCGATCAATATGTAATCTTTCATATTTTATATTCAAATTCATTAATTTGAAAATTATAGAGATATATTTATTTTCAAATTGTTTGGGACTTCTAAATATCTTTGAAATGTTCACCTAATTAGAAAACGAGTAAGGAATTTAATTTATCAGATTCGACATCCTAAGACCGGTTTCTGCCTTTCGGCTTCGTCAGTTAGGCTTTTCGAATCCAATAAATAAAATTCCAAACTCGTACAAGTCAGTAGCTATATCCGCTATAAGATAAAATTTTTAGATGTGCTGCCATCTATGATTAGAAGAGAGTATTGACAATTATTAAAAGCAAAAAATTCCCGGTGTATTGGGGTTGCATACACAATTTGCATTGTATGTTGCAAAGCTTTTATTTGACTGATTCTAGTCAAAATGTCACTCTCTTCTTTCGTATCCCTTTCAGAGATTAATACAAAGTTAGAAAACGAAAGGCAGAAACCGGTCTTAGGATGTCGAATCTGATAAATTAAATTCCTTACTCGTTTTCTAACTTTGTATTAATCTCTGAAAGGGATACGAAAGAAGAGAGTGACATTTTGACTAGAATCAGTCAAATAAAAGCTTTGCAACACACAATGCAAATTGTGTATGCAACCCCAATACACCGGGAATTTTTTGCTTTTAATAATTGTCAATACTCTCTTCTAATCATAGATGGCAGCACATCTAAAAATTTTATCTTATAGCGGATATAGCTACTGACTTGTACGAGTTTGGAATTTTATTTATTGGATTCGAAAAGCCTAACTGACGAAGCCGAAAGGCAGAAACCGGTCTTAGGATGTTGAATCTGATAAATTAAATTCCTTACTCGTTTTCTAACTTTGTATTAATCTCTGAAAGGGATACGAAAGAAGAGAGTGACATTTTGACTAGAATCAGTCAAATAAAAGCTTTGCAACACACAATGCAAATTGTGTATGCAACCCCAATACACCGGGAATTTTTTGCTTTTAATAATTGTCAATACTCTCTTCTAATCATAGATGGCAGCACATCTAAAAATGTTCACCTAAATCATAATTCATCGTTCGCGCGGTTAATTTTTCTTTCGTTTCTCACACTTCATAACGAAGAACAAAATCACTTTATACGGGGTAATTCATTGAGAAATGCGCATACAGAAAGAGTAGATGGAGAACACCGAGGTGCTTCTAAATAACCTATGGGTCTATCGTTCTTTATAACCAAGATACAGGGTGATTTATTAATTTTCCCCATTTTTTCAATTAATCATAACTTATGAACGACTCTATACGTTTTTGTAATATTTGGTTCGTATGTTCTTTGTCTACAGTGGTGTCGATTAACATATTCCAAGTCCGGCCTTAAAAAGTTAATGAGCAGGTTTCGAATCGAAACAGTACCCTGCAGTATATTAATATTTTAAAATTTTATTTGGAAAGAGCAGAAAAAAATAAGTAAGACTAAATATATTTGGTGCTTCCGCTTACAACTTTTTTACTTATTAACTTGACTTAAATCTAGATGTTTCGATAATGAGGTGGCACAAAAATAAAAAAAAATTCTTCCCCAAATGGTACTTTTCTAGCTTTAATCCATAAAATCATCAACTATTTCTTATTCTCCTAATTTCTGGATCCCAACCTTATTGAAAAATCAAGAAAAAATATTATAAAGTATATATTTATAATTTTTTTTTTAAATTATTCATTTATCTGTTTAAGAATTTATTAATAAACAAATTCATTGATAAAACATATAATTTTTGTTTTCTTCTGTGTTTTTAGTACAATGCTTTTTGTGATCATTGTAGGCCCTTTCACTATTTATTTTTTATTATCCGATCGCTGGATTATAGTGATTACTTAAACTATAATCGCGATATGCCGGTACGTTAGAAGTTTTTTTGGTAGCAACAAAGGCGCCGCTTTAAAGCTGTTAAATTGGGGCAACTTTATGTATTACACGAACTATACACGTATTGCATTTGCCTTAGCGACCCGAGTTAAATAACGCCGGCGCCGTCCGATTGTTCGCGAAATCTCTTTCGACATAACCTATTACCGTGATTTAATTGGAGATTTGGCATTTTTTAATTTTTTACAGTTTGTACTTTAATTCTTGGTTTTTATAGTTAAGCATTTTGATAAAACTAAAAATACAAATAGAATTGCTATAATTTTAAAATTAATATTTCTTCAAAACACAAAAATATAAGTAGATCATAAAACGCACTTTTTATTATATAAAATCAAGGATCTCGGGTTTAAATAGTCTTCAAGAAAAGTTCGGTGAAAAAAAATTGCTAAAGCGGCTTACTCCTTTGATGCAATTGTCTAGGAGTCTAGGGCCACCGTGAGCTGAACCAAAGTTCAAACGATGCCTGCCCGCCTTGACTTAAAAAAGCGATTCTTTGATCTACAAAGAAGCGCCGACGCAACTTGACACGTGTCGATTCTGGAATAGTTGTCATAGCTATATACTAACTTTGAAATGAGCAATAACATCACTCTGTATACATTTGAAAGGTGCATTTTATTTCGAAAATTTAATACCAATTATACCCTAGTAAAAAATTGTTTCCTACTTGTAAATATCTTTGACATGTTTACCTAAATCGTAATTCATCGTAATAAATAAATAAATAAATCGTTTGCGTGGTAAATTTTTCTTTCGTTTCTCATATACTTCATAACGAGGAACAAAATCACTTCATATAAATAACTGAAAAGAAAATGTTATTTTGATATTATCAATGCCCCAGTAACAAATTATTTTAATTTTAAGAATTAAAAGAAAGATTTTATGGATGAATAGTTTTCATTGAAAGGCTCTGTATAAATAATATATACCTACAAAGAAAATAAATGAATAATTATTTATCATTATGTTCTTTATTGTTAGCTAACCACTTACAAAGAGCTATCGACCGAGGTCCTTCTGTCCATAAATGAATAATAAAAAGTTAAGATTATACATTTTGGTAATACTAAATATTGTTCTCCCCTTGTATTAAATATAGCAGACAATGAATTTCACGAATGGTTTCTGTAATGAGAAAATTTCAAAGGAAGGTTTCTGTAACTACTTTGTTTGATTTAAGCATTTATCACGAGATACCAGCACCTCCCGGACAGCACCTTATTTGACATAATTTCGCTGACATTTGACGTACAAGACCGCGCCCTTAAAGTATATTTTTTGCAATAGTTTGGTTTCTTGTTTATAATATGGATATTATATGATTGTTTTAGTTAATTTTTATTTTTTTTATTTATTAGTATTTTATTTTCTGGTAAAATTAATAAATTATTATATGTTGTTGTTTGATACTAAACAACTTTAATCTTTTTTATCTGATGCTGGTTAGACAGATATTAGTTTATTATATTAAAAAAAACTGTCTTGCTATTGATATTTTAAAGTTGTGAGTAATCCACCAAAGTTTTGAAAGTAAATAGGTAAAAGCTATTTGGCAACGCTGTCATCAAGAACTCTAGACGCACCAAGACAACCTGAGTTTCAGTGGAATTTTCCTGTTTATAGGGTTAATCAATAGTTTTAAGTAGATTTGCATTGTTAATTGAAGGTCACCAGAATCTGATGCCCTGTCCAATAATAAAAACTAAACAATAATTTTTCGTTGGTTTTGAATGATGTTTGTAGACCAAGTCCAAACCGATTTTAAATACCCGAATTCATAAAAAAATTCTTAGCAGTATGTGGATGGTCGGAAAATGTAGGGAAAATTATAAGTAAATTAAAAAAAATAAATTGGACAAATTAAAAGTTCTGGAAGGGGGTGGGTTTTTACGATTTGTGGCTGAAACATGCATCCTATCGAAAAAAGTTTAATGTAACATTTGTAGATAATTAAAAAATGTTAAACTTTTGTATTAATCATTTTTCAACATAACTTCAAAATTATTAAGAAAATCGTTAAAAACCGTTTTTTTAGTTTTTAATTTTTATCTCCCGCAAAAATAATTTGTTTATGAAACTTGATGAAAACATTCTTCTTTGTGTAAACCAGTAAGGAATTTTAATTTATTAGATTCGACATCCTAAGACCGGTTTCTGTCTTTCGACTTCATCAGTTAGGCTTTTCGAATCCAATAAATAAAATTCCAAACTCGTACAAGTCAATAGCTATATCTGCTATAAGATAATATTTTTAGATGTGCTACCATCTATGGTAAGAAGAGAGTATTGACATTAAATTTTGACTGAATCTAGTCAAGATGTCACTCTCTTCTTTTTTATCCCTTTCAGAGATTAATACAAAGTGAGTAAATCAGTAAGGAATTTTAATTTATTAGATTCGACATCCTAAGACCGGTTTCTGTCTTTCGACTTCATCAGTTAGGCTTTTCGAATCCAATAAATAAAATTCCAAACTCGTACAAGTCAATAGCTATATCTGCTATAAGATAATATTTTTAGATGTGCTACCATCTATGGTAAGAAGAGAGTATTGACATTAAATTTTGACTGAATCTAGTCAAGATGTCACTCTCTTCTTTTTTATCCCTTTCAGAGATTAATACAAAGTGAGTAAACCAGTAAGGAATTTTAATTTATTAGATTCGACATCCTAAGACCGGTTTCTGTCTTTCGACTTCATCAGTTAGGCTTTTCTTAGGATGTCGAATCTAATAAATTAAAATTCCTTACTGGTTTACTCACTTTGTATTAATCTCTGAAAGGGATAAAAAAGAAGAGAGTGACATCTTGACTAGATTCAGTCAAAATTTAATGTCAATACTCTCTTCTTACCATAGATGGTAGCACATCTAAAAATATTATCTTATAGCAGATATAGCTATTGACTTGTACGAGTTTGGAATTTTATTTATTGGATTCGAAAAGCCTAACTGATGAAGTCGAAAGACAGAAACCGGTCTTAGGATGTCGAATCTAATAAATTAAAATTCCTTACTGGTTTACTCACTTTGTATTAATCTCTGAAAGGGATAAAAAAGAAGAGAGTGACATCTTGACTAGATTCAGTCAAAATTTAATGTCAATACTCTCTTCTTACCATAGATGGTAGCACATCTAAAAATATTATCTTATAGCAGATATAGCTATTGACTTGTACGAGTTTGGAATTTTATTTATTGGATTCGAAAAGCCTAACTGATGAAGTCGAAAGACAGAAACCGGTCTTAGGATGTCGAATCTAATAAATTAAAACTCCTTACTGGTTTACTCACTTTGTATTAATCTCTGATAGGGATAAAAAAGAAGAGAGTGACATCTTGACTAGATTCAGTCAAAATTTAATGTCAATACTCTCTTCTTACCATAGATGGTAGCACATCTAAAAATATTATCTTATAGCAGATATAGCTATTGACTTGTACGAGTTTGGAATTTTATTTATTGGATTCGAAAAGCCTAACTGATGAAGTCGAAAGACAGAAACCGGTCTTAGGATGTCGAATCTAATAAATTAAAATTCCTTACTGGTTTACTCACTTTGTATTAATCTCTGAAAGGGATAAAAAAGAAGAGAGTGACATCTTGACTAGATTCAGTCAAAATTTAATGTCAATACTCTCTTCTTACCATAGATGGTAGCACATCTAAAAATATTATCTTATAGCAGATATAGCTATTGACTTGTACGAGTTTGGAATTTTATTTATTGGATTCGAAAAGCCTAACTGATGAAGTCGAAAGACAGAAACCGGTCTTAGGATGTCGAATCTAATAAATTAAAATTCCTTACTGGTTTACTCACTTTGTATTAATCTCTGAAAGGGATAAAAAAGAAGAGAGTGACATCTTGACTAGATTCAGTCAAAATTTAATGTCAATACTCTCTTCTTACCATAGATGGTAGCACATCTAAAAATATTATCTTATAGCAGATATAGCTATTGACTTGTACGAGTTTGGAATTTTATTTATTGGATTCGAAAAGCCTAACTGATGAAGTCGAAAGACAGAAACCGGTCTTAGGATGTCGAATCTAATAAATTAAAATTCCTTACTGGTTTACTCACTTTGTATTAATCTCTGAAAGGGATAAAAAAGAAGAGAGTGACATCTTGACTAGATTCAGTCAAAATTTAATGTCAATACTCTCTTCTTACCATAGATGGTAGCACATCTAAAAATATTATCTTATAGCGGATATAGCTATTGACTTGTACGAGTTTGGAATTTTATTTATTGGATTCGAAAAGCCTAACTGATAAAGTCGAAAGACAGAAACCGGTCTTAGGATGTCGAATCTAATAAATTAAAATTCCTTACTGGTTTACTCACTTTGTATTAATCTCTGAAAGGGATAAAAAAGAAGAGAGTGACATCTTGACTAGATTCAGTCAAAATTTAATGTCAATACTCTCTTCTTACCATAGATGGTAGCACATCTAAAAATTCTTCTTTGTGTTTTAAATAAGCTGTAATTTTTTCAATGCAAAATATTTATTTTTCGATTTTATACGAATTTAAATTAAAAAAACCTAATTTTCAATCGAAAAAGTTCACTAACAAATTTTCAATTTTTTAACTTTATCAGTGTTCATTTTTTTTCAAGTTTTCGAAACTGCATATTTCATTATACTAGTAAAATTTTAAAAGCACACTTAAGAGTGAGAATTTTAGAAATTATAACTTCCGGTCAAATTTTCTATGAGCAAAAAAAAAGTTAAAAACTAATAGCTTCCTGAGAATAAAATTCTTTTTTTACATTTTAGGCAAAGATACTTTTGTTTTTTCCGAACGATTTGGCGCGCGCACGCGTAGTTTTCTAATTCGTTTTCATATTTTTAATAATTTAGGTAAATAATTAATAATACAAATCCTGTACAGCATTAGAAATTGAGAACTTCATATAGAACGTCAATAGATGCCGCGCGAGACTAGAGCGTGATACTACTATGTAATCTTTATACAATGGTATAAGTGGTTAAGTGGTTTTTATTATCCAGAAAAAATGGTATTTTATTTTTACATTTTTAGCAGATGTTTCAGCCTACGCATTTCGTTGATTGTACTCCAGTTTAACTGGTTAACTAGCATATTTGAGTGCACTGACACTCTGTTGCTGTGTTTCATGCTGAATCGATGTATTTTTTTTCACTTATGGATTTCATAGAGATTTCGTGTTGAATTTAAGGTATTTGGCATCCACTGCTTTAAAAGGCGGCTCCTTTGATAATACTCTTTAAGCGTAAGGGCATCCTTTGTGTCTTCGAAAAAAACTTCACAGAAATCTTAGAGTCTGAGTTTTAGGATATTTAAATGAAGCGCTGTGCTAAGAAAATGTGTCGTGCATAGTCTGCCTAACCATTGTTCGATTACAACTTAGCTTGCACATGTTTTTATTTTTTTAATTTAAACTGTTTTCACTCTGGCTCCCGAGCTATAAACTAAAGGAGAACACTTATTTGCGGCCGTATAGACCCTGCATTATATCTCTTGTTCTTACTATACAGCACATCTTTCTCTGCGTAATGTAAATGTCAGGTAGGTAGGCTTTGTTTAATTGACTTTAAATCGCCAAGTTTTCAGCGAGTGTTGAATTTTTCTTAAATTGTTTTGTAGGTTCTTTAATGCCGATGTTGGGTTTGTGTGGGATACCAATAGAGCAATGTCATCAAGCATATATTGCCATCATTATGGTTCTTGTTGTTGGCAGATCTGCGGTAAATAAGAGGTATAATATTGGTCCTAGTACACTTCCCTGGGTAACGCCAGATTGAACGGGATATAGGTCGCTTTATTACATGCCCTGCTTCAATAGAAAACGGCTCTTTATTAAATATAATTCAAGCCGCTGATAGTGGGAATGAGGAAGGAACTTCTTTAGTTTGACTTGTAGGCCACTGTGCCATACCTTATCGAAGACTTGTGGCAAGTCATGGAAAGCTGCAAGGTAGTATTTTTGGGCATCCACATCTTATTAATGTGGTTGATTATTCGATGAACTTACTCTATTGATCCATATTTATTGCGGAAGCCGGATTATTTTCCTGTCTGCTATTATTTTATATAGTTTTTTAACGTACATCTTTTCAAAGATTTTGGAGATTATTGTTATAGTCTATTTTTATGAATGAGAGAGTATTAAAATAATAAAGCGTTCGTAATCCATAGGCGTACCACTTCTTTTAGTAGACAGTTAAAATATTTTGTGAAGTTATACCTCGAGTATTTTCGTATGAAATAACCTTTGTATAAATATAATAAATATATCGGGTGTACACTTATATTTTCACCTAA
This sequence comes from Crepidodera aurea, assembly GCA_949320105.2. Taxonomy (NCBI): domain Eukaryota; kingdom Metazoa; phylum Arthropoda; class Insecta; order Coleoptera; family Chrysomelidae; genus Crepidodera; species Crepidodera aurea. The sequence continues at coordinate 29,424,266 of OX439476.1, forward strand.
TTAACCTGCTTATAACTTCTAAGCAGCTGAAGGTAAAAAGTGCAATTTTTTCTAAAATATTTTATTTTTCCACAAGGTATGTTAAGAATATTGTGTCAAACGGGCTATGTAGGTATAAGGGTTTAAACTTTGACTTTTAAACAACGTTACGTTCATAAATAATAATTTTAATATAAAAACTACTTCTTACCTACAAATCCAAATCAGAATCGAAATCAGAAGATGAACTGTCGCAACCAATATTTACAATGAGTGGCTCGATCATTTCATCAGTAATATTGTCCAACTTCCACATTTTCTCTTCTTCTTTAATCATATGATTTACTGCCTTTTCCCAGTTTTCAGGCTTCACATTATTTACAGCCTCCAAAAACAACTGTTTAACATCACTCATTTTAAAAGAATTATTTTTTCCTGAAACTTCTCCCTTTATCTGTGCCCATATCAGTTCAATCGGGTTTACTTCGCAATGATATGGTGGTGATCTAACCACCGTCATCCCACGATTTTTTGCAATTTCATCAATTTCATATTTTTTTAATTTCTCTTTATGAAGGGAACACAAATGATACAGTTCTCTTCTCACAGAACCGGGATGGAACTTAATATTCTTTGAATTTAGCCAATTCTGTAAATCTTTTTTTAACCACTTGGTTGTGGGCATTTTTTCTGTAAGTCTCGAGTGATAACTTGCATTATCCATTACTATTATACAGTTCTGAGGAAGAAGATCTATCATTTGTTCGAATCACTCTTTAAAGACATCAGCATTCATGTCCTCATGGTAGTCACCGGTACGAGTAGATTCAAAAGTCAATAAACCACCTTTAACAAAACCGTTTGAACTACCGATGTGTACTATTATCAGTCTGCGCCCCTTTCCTGATGGTGGATTTAAACCAGTAGATAAATTATTTAAAAAAGCCTGTCTTCGACTTGTAACAGTTTCATCTTGCCAAAATTTATTTGATGTATGTCCCTCGTTGATCCATGTTTCATCTAAATAAAATATATTTCTTCTTTGGTTTCTCATTTCTTTTATAGTCCTTAGGTAATTTCTTCTCCATACTGCAATATCGCTTCTTTCTATTAAAATAGACTTTCTGGAATGCTTTTTCCATAGAAAACCTATTTCTTTTAAAAGTTTCCATAGTGTGCTTCGACTCATTTCAGGGTAATCCTTATCATCTCGAACCGTGGCAAGAACTTTGTCTACTGTCGGAAATTCTTTTCTAAAGAAGAACGCATGCACTTTCCTTCGAAGTCTTTCTTTCAAATGATTTTCTATTTGAAATTTTGGTTTTCCTGGAGCTTTACGTGCTGTTTGAAACTCGCCACATTTCTCTTCTTTAACAACTCTGTAAATCGTAGATTTCCCAACACCAAGCGTACTACTAACTAATTCCACTGTGTCATCAACACTTTTACATAAATGTTTGTCTGTAAATGATTTAAAACAATTAAATATTAATGTTTTTTCATTAACTGTTAAAGGACCGATTTTTTGTCGTTTACGCGGTACTTCCAAATTTTCCATGATCACACTAGAATTCACAATAGACTGCATGTTGCAACTAAACGACATTTAGTAAGCTGTCAAGAATACACAACTGGACCTCCTTACTAAACGGAAAACCTACAATCGCATTTTCGGTGAAATTTGTTGGTAAGGGATTTATCTACTTATAATTCGATTACTGTAAGAAATTCTTGGAATTAAAATAAAACAAAATTGGCAAATAGGTACTTATTGAAAATAATCTTAAGATAAGGCTATGTTATCTTTAATACACAGGCCTTTTGGCCTGTCTAAACCTTTTTCTATTGTTCTGTACAGCTTATGGTTATAAAAGACCAATAAAAGACGCAAAACTTGTATTAGCTCAGGTACATTTATGACAATTTTAGGAAATATTTAGATTATTCCGTAAAAATATTTAAAATGACCGTACTAAGTTTTGCATTGCATGTTTTATTACTCTCTCATGCATAAAAATAGACCATAGCAAGGTTATGGGTCTATAGGACGAGACATTTTCAGGATTTCTCCCAGGTTTTAAGATCATGATGATTTGAGCAACTGAGCAACTTTCCACGTATTGGGGAAATAGTTCCATCTCAGTATTGAAATAAATATTATAATAATAATAATAATAATAATAGCAACAGTATAAACCACTTACAACGCAAATATATAGTTACAAAAAATATTTAAATAAAGATTAAATTACAATAATAGTACAGCGCTTTAGATTGGTACCTACGTATATAATTAGGATAGAAAAAAAAAACATTATAAAATCAAAATAGGTATAAAATTTAACAATTTAACTAAGTACAAGGCGCAGGACGATAATGCGTCTCCTAAAATCTAAAGATGAGCCCGGGTTTTGTTTTTTAATTCGCCTATATTGCAGCAAAAAATATTACAGCATTATTAGCATTAATACACTTCAAATTTATTGGAGATTTTTGCATTAAGTTTGCTTGAGCTCTGTTACATTAGAATGTTATATATAAATATAAACGTTTTTAGCTTAAATCATTCTTCTTGTAGTATTTTTCTAGAAATAAGATCAAATCCTGGTGTTTTTTTGGTGTGTATAAGTATATTTTGATATTTGGCTAACCCTGAAAGAGAAAGATTGAATCCAAATAATGTTAGAAAAGCAGGGCTATACCCGAACGACGAACAAAGAATTATCGAGTTTTGCCAGTGGCTAATTTAAAAAGGTGCTGATGTTCCAGTTTTCTCAATAATTGTTTCGTTCACTGATGAAGCTGTAAGGAGTAAATATTGTAGACGCAGAAATTCGACAGACAGAAAATTTCTTTAGTTTCCCCAATCTAGATATTAATACAGAGTGTTAATGAATACGTGTTACAGATTTTTAGGGCATATAGAACATGCAGAAATAGAGCGGAAAGTTCCTATAAACATGTGATTTTGGAGCTTTGGTTTCCAAGCTTGAACTTTTTGAAGATGGAGTATTCGTCAATTTATTTATATCATCAGAACGCCGTATTTTAAAAATATGAAACTTTACATGACGATTTTCCTGGTGTCAATTAGATTTTTCTAACACGATCGTAAGCATCACATTTGGGAGGAACAAACGGATATTGTCAGTCATATTTTTACATTTGTGATAATGAATTAAGAATCTTCAGAGTTTGTGCTAAAAAAAGCTCTTGTTTAGAGGCAACTAGATGCACCGTTTTTAAAAACAATCGATTTTAATTTTTCTTGTCTAAAGTCTAATTAACACCAGGAAGTTTCATATTTTTTAAATGCGGCTTATGAAGACATTTGAAAAAAATTGACAAGAAGACGCCATAGAGCCAAAGAGCTATAGCTTCAAAACCAAAGTTCCAATGTTTATACTTTTCACTCTATTTTTGCATGTTCTACATGCCCTAAAAATCTGTAACACGTATTCATTAACACCCTTTACAGTTTTCAAATAGTTAAAAGTATATGGGTGTAAATGTACGTAAGTTATTAAAGATTCGTTAAATATCAACCTGTAAAAAAAGTATTTTTTGAATTAGCAAAACAAAAAAAAACATTCGACATATTGTATGGAATCATGGAAAATAATTCTAAAAGATTGCAGGAAATCCGAGAGTACTAAAGACATCGATTTTGTTATCTAAATTTATATTAGTTCGTTATTATCATTGAAAACATTGTAATTCGTAAACTGTTAAATTTGTTCGATATTTATTATACTTGTAATAATCAAATACTATTAAGCGATCAAAGTTTGTATGTAGGTATGTATGTGTGTGTGTGTGTCCGGAGGATCTCAAAATCTAATCGTCAGAATTCAATGAAACTTTCAGGGTAGACTAATTCCTATCTAACTCGTCAAATAATGCAGGTCTCATGTCTGTGAAAATTCGATCTTCCGAGATATTTACAAGAAAAGTTAAGCTTTTAGTTTTATTTTCTAGCAACGACAGACAACACAGAGATAAAATAACCTGTTTCTATAGTAAATTTTTTATTATATATTTTGTTGTCATTTTGAAAACGACTTTCATTCAAGAAAGTCAAAACGTCAATTAAAGCCTCCATTTTCTTTAATATAAGTGGTTTTATTTCCATTAGAAGAGAAACTGATAAATAAGTTTAATTTGTCAGTTTTGGAAATCATATCATATTTTTGTGCGAGGGGGGTTTCAGAGCAACGTTCAGTAACGTACTCGCGATACATATAATGTTGGTTTAACAGTGGCCGACGAAAACGTTGGTGGAGTGATGATGAAAATCGTCATAAGAAAATAATCTATTTTTGTAAATATCAACGTCAAGGTTTGACTTTATTTAATTTCGCTATAATAACCTACAAATTTTGACAACTACTGACACGCACATCTCTGGGTAAACGTTAAGAATATGGGGCCGGCTGGGATTTTCATGAAGTTTTCACAGATGTTATAAAACATGATAAATTCAATATAGCGATAAAAATTTTTGCGCGGAAAAATATTTTTACATTTTTTTAAAAAAATATATATATTGGGATACTCACTCCCAAGACAAACAAATTCAGTGCGTTGAAACGATTATTTAACATATTTTTCCAATACAAACGCATAGGTACATAACTTTTCTACAAATGCCCAAGTAGCAATTTATAACCAGAATAAGCCTGAAAAGTATTAAAAAAAGAAAAAATGTTCATATGACGGACATAAATAATTTTCTTGTCAAATGACAGCCATCTCATAAATTCAAAGTTGAAAATGCAACTGCCTAAGGACGTGAAATAAAATCACACCTGTTCCCAAGAACTGCACCAGCGTCTGGACTTCAACAACTACTCCTTGGGCTATATGCCCCACCAGGTATTGAATTACGAAAGTCTAGACGTGGTTTGGTGCCCGACCAAGTCGGGGCTTTAAACCTAAAACTTCGATTTTGTTATTAAAGGAGCTTGCCATTCTTAGACCGGTTTCGGTATTATTGTACCTCATCAGTAAGAAGCAGGCTATCCTATCGTTAAAGGCTGTCTGAAAATGAATTCGACTCGCCTCGTTCTTGATAAAAGTGTTTGTGTTAGAGCACGTATATCACGAAAGAAGACAGCAACGCCATCTTCACTTTAATAACAAAATCAAAGCTTGCAAAACTATAGAAATCTACAACGAAGGTGGAATTTTTTGAACCATAAAAATTCCAAAAAAGGACCATGGGCGTAACAAAACTGCCTAAGGATGTGAAATAAAATCACACTTGTTCCCAACGTACAATAATACCGAAACCGGTCTAAAGGCGTTAGACGGTTCAATTTGGTTGAACAATTTGGTTGATTCAATCAAATTGAATAGTGTATTTTATGATTCAATGAAAGTGTTCAACCAAATTGAACGTTGAAAGAAGTTGGAACAATTTATATTTCGTTCATGGTTGAATAATTTGGTTGGCTCAACCAAATTATATAGTGTATTTCAACCAAATTGAACGTTCAAAGAATTTCTACTTTCATTCATCTTTGTTGTACAACTGGCATAAATCATTCAAATTTGTCACTATTGACACGTCTATACACGCTTGTTGACCGTTGAAGGAGTGTGTTCAGTTCAGCCACTGTTACCTATTGCGACTACTTAGTCATTGAAGAGGATACTCCGATGTTTCTAGATTTATATAAAAATCACGAATTCCTCTGGAACAACAAATCTGAAACTTATAAAAACCGAGTATTGAGAGACAAGGCAATGAAGTCCCTCTTATCCCCTTTCTCATGTATACGCATTACCCACGGTTTAGTCCACCAACGTCGATGTCTTCTCTGTAATTTTTTCAACATCTTTTTCAATACCTCCATTAAATGTAAACAAATAATTGTTACACCCATTCGTACGATTTCAGTTGCCGATATTTTGAAATTGATCAATTTAATTGAAACGTTTATACATGTGTCTTTCAATATGGTTGAATCAACCAAATTGTTCAACCAAATTGAACCGTCTATTTCCGCCTTAAGAATGGCAAGCTCCTTTAATAACAAAATCGAAGTTTTTGGTTTAAAGCCCCGACTTGGTCGGGCACCAAACCACGTCTGGACTTTCGTAATTCAATACCTGGTGGGGCATATAGCCCAAGGAGTAGTTCTTGAAATGCAGACGCTGGTGCATTGTAGGACATTTTTAATGTCCTTGTTCTTGGGAACAAGTGTGATTTTATTTCACATCCTTAGGCAGTTTTGTTTTTATGATTCAAAAAATTCCACCTTCGTTGTGAAAATACAACGTTGCCAATTCAATTTCAGAAATCATGGATTTAGGTAAATGTTTAATGGAACGTTGAGTAACACTGTTAAAATGGACACTTGTCAAAATGTGCTAAAAGTATGTGTAATAGTTAAATCTTTTTCTGAGTTAAATATTCGTATGTCTATGCTAGACTTTAATATTGAAACTCGGTTTGTTAGATTTAATAAATTTTCGAGCAAATATCGTTTTGGCGAAGAACATCGTGACTTTTTTTTTTTAAATAAAAAATGTAAATGTTTCTTATTGTTATACAAAATGCATGGTAGAATAAAAAAAAATTTGTAGGTCCAGATATTAATATATGACGAGAGACAAACTAAATCTCGAGAAGTTATTAAAAAATACAAAAAAAGTTCTGACAACCTTTTTAATTAAATTATACGCCATTGTCGTCAATATTGAAAAAGATAATAAAACAATATTATAAATAATATTAGGTGACAATGCAACTAAAGCGGCTAGGCGCATGGAAATCCAGCAACGTTGCAGTAGCTTATGTAGAATCATCGATGAAAAACCAAACTAAAACGGCTCAGATGCTATTTTCAGTAGTAATACCCCTAGGGCCTTGATAATACCGAGATAATTTTGTCATAGAGAATGCTGAAAGCGTGTTGCTTGATAATGGCCCGAGGCCGAAGGCCGAGGGCTATTATCCTTAAGCAACACGCTTGAAGGATTCTCTATGACAAAATTTTGAGGATTTATCAAGGCCCGAGGGGTATTCGATAAGATAATTTTTTACTTTGTAGATTTAAACATTTTTAAACTAGTTGTCAGTTTGACGTTTAATTAATTTTTAATCAAAAACTTGACTTGCTGAAAACACCAAACTGAAAACACCACATGTAGGGTATTATCGCTGTAATCCATAGCTGATTGGATGAAATTTGACACATGACTCTAAATTAAGTAATTTGATTGGTTACAATAGTTAGTAAAAAATTATCACCGAAACATCACCGTGTAAGTTCAATTAACACTAGCAACTAAATAACAAAACCCAGCGCCAATGAAGTACCTTCACAACATACGACAATATTAAATCAAACACAACTTTAAGAAGGTGGTGTTAAAATTTGTATAAATGCCTATAATAATTCTAATTTAGAAATATGAGGGCGGGAAATGGGGACGGGAAATAAAAAGAAGGAATAAATTTTAAAAAGTCAATAATGTCAACATTAAGGGTTAAAAATAAATATAATTACTGTCATATAATCAAAATAGTGATAATAAAAATTTCCAAATGTTTCCTTTCTATTTTTTATTCAAAATCAACATCACAATACATTTCAAAAAATGTATTTTAAAAGCGCTTTTTTAATTTTCCTAACATTTTTTTTTCGATTAAAAATATTCCTCAATTTATTTTTCAGTGTTCCAGGATGTCCACGTAATGATATTCATCGGTTTTGGATTTTTAATGACATTTCTGAAACGTTACGGATTTAGCAGTGTGGGATTTACATTATTATTGGGAGCTTTCATAATTCAATGGGCTCTGCTTTGCCAGGGATTCTTCGAACTCAACGCAGACCATAAAATTGAAATAGGAATTGAAAGGTAAGAGCAAAATATAACACAACGGGCGTTCCAGGGGTGTAGAATGACGCGAAGTGGACTCTAAATTAGATGTTTTCTCGAAATGTTCTCTATTTGGGAGTTATTGTAGTCATTCTATAACAGAAACTTAGTGTTAGTCCATTTCTTTTTTAATTTGCAGGTATTCACCCCCGAAAATCTCAAGTGTCATCATTTTTGTCAAAAATTTGATACTTTTCGACATAACCGTTTTTGTTTCTTCATGCATCCCCGCGGAAGAAAATGTCTTACCATAAATTATTTAAATTAAGTTGTACATACCATATTATTGTTATTTTTCAATTTACCCCATAGGTATAGGGTATATAAAATTATTTACGTTTTATTCTAGAATAATTAAAAAATATTTGCAAGTTAAGGTTGAGCCTTGTCAGTTTTTTGTTGAGTGTACATAGAAAATGAGCACATGACATCCGGCACAGCCACCCAAGATCAAATTAAATTGCTCATCACTTTACCTTTTAGTTCAATAAAAAAAGGTGCCAACCCAGACATCAGGTCTGTCCGGCTCCATTTTCTTTTAATTTGCAGGTATTCGTGGGTACATTTTTGACATAACCAGCTCCAAAACGCACTCCCATTTATAGGTCCTGCCCTGCATTTAGAGAGCACGTCCTAAAGGAATGACACTCCCAAGCGGATTACAAATTTTTCAATAAATCACGTAAAAATTAATATTTTTCGTGATTCAAAGTTCAGATGAAAGAAGGAACCTGTATGTTACTTTTTCCTTTTATCTATTTCTCTGAATTATTGAAAAACCGGGCCAAAGCTCGATATTTTGACCCTCCAATAAATGTATTCAAATTTTTTTGATCAAGACTCATTTCACCGAATCTTTTTGGATAATGGGGCTTTGCAAGGTGTTAAATATATTCAGAAAGATTCAATACATTACTTTTGTGTATTTTCATGTTCATGTTTTTTTAGAGTTTTCAAAAATTCTCGGGTCTATCGGAAATTAATAGATAATCAAGGACCATATCGGTTTTCAACACACATCATTAGAAAGCTTAGCTTGTCCCCTTGTCGATGGCATTTTTCTTTTTTCATATTTTTTGGTTTTCCGGAAAATTGAGAAGCTTTCAAACTTTCTCAAATTGGATTTTTTTACAATAAATTTATTAATCAAGTGCAAAAAGGATATTCACGTTTTGGGAGGATATTGAAATTTTCCGTTTTCACCACACAAAAAAAAATTGCGAATTTTTGAAACGCCGTTTTTTCAAAAAATATTAGTGTAGCGAAAAAAATAATAGGAACAAAATGTTGGTTTTAAGTGACAAAAACTGTATTAACTTCTAAACGTTCTTAGACTAAACAAATAATGAATTATGTATCCGTTATTCTTTCTGATGGCGTTTTGGTTATGCTTAGAAATCATAACAATTTTATGTATAGTTTAAACACCACACCACACCCAAAAGATTATTTAGTCTTATAAGAGCTCTTGTATTATAAAGAGATTAGTTACGTATATTAATAAATAGAAGAACTATTCACTGTGTTTAATTAATCCATACCTGCTAAAACAAAAATGCTCTTAGGGTTATATTTCGGCAGATATCATCGAAAAATGGATTTTCGGGAATTCTAGAGCCATTTTCCCACCCATCCGCAAATTCCACGTAAAAAAACTCGACTGTTTTGAAAATTCTAAACGGATCTTGACTAGAATCCAGTCAAATTAAAACTTTGCAACACACAATGCAAATTGAGTGTATGCAAAACCCAATACATTGGGAATCGTTGCTTTGTAAAGTGTGTGGCTTGATTACGCACAATTCATTTTTAATAATATATATTGTAATGGTATTGAATATAAAGCCTTTTTTTAAACGTATAACTAATAACTTAGACAGGAAGAAAATATTACTTATAAAAGTTAATATTGTAATCACATAAGAAATTTAGATTAACAGATTTAGAGTATTTACTGGCATTTTAATGTAGAACTGAATAGAAAAATCCATAATAGAATGATCACAGATAAATCTGCTGATATAATAACACTAAGAACGTTATTATATCAAATCCTAGCAGAGAAAGAAAATCAAAAGTTATCCTTAAAATTCAATCTAATAATAATTCAACATAATTAGTTTAAGTTAAACGAAACGATGGTAAATTAAATGAAAAAGAGTTTAGGATTTCTAAAATTAATAAATATAATAAAAAAGTACAATAATAATAAAGTTTAATGATATTTAGAAAATCAATGATGACAAACAAAAAGTGTCTTTGTACAAAGTTAATATAATTCGAAATTATATAAAAAGTATATCAAAAATTTTCTTTTAATCTCTAGAATAAGATGTTATTAGTCAAAATTTGCAATAAAATCAGTAATTTTTTTAATTTTGTAAAAATTTAGGTTAAGAAATGTCAAATTTTCATCTACTTTATAAAAACCATTTCGCGTGTCAAAGCGAGGCTTTTTACTAAAATCTTTTGAAGAATTCACGTCGCTCCGTATCATGAAAACAAAAGAAAAACTCAAAGCAACGCGATTTAAAAGAATAAATTGTTACCTGTCAGAAAAAGTGAGGTTAATCAAAAATAAAAATAAATCAAGAAAAACAACAATCTTAAAAGGTGGCTTATTCCAAAATTATCCATCCTATCCTGTGTCCCTGTTTGGACATCTCCAGTCCCAGCTGTATTCCTGTATAAAAATATCCAGATCCAACTATATTCGGCGTAAAAATATCCATCCTGTTTCCTGATTTTGGTGTTATATGGAAAAACGATTTTATAGAATCCCATTTATTTGAACAACTAAAATGAGAACGAAAAGCTTAAATTGAATAAAAGGTACCATTTTAATTACTAAATATCGATATTTAAAAAGTTTAAACTATAAAAGGCCACAATAATAAAGTTAGATTGAAAACAATCTAACCCTATAAAAGTTTAATTATGTTAGGTTAGAAAGTAATTCTGTGAATAAGGTAAAAAGTTTAAGAAAATTTCGTATCACACTTGCAAATATTATTTTAATAAAAACTACACTTACCGTATTCCACCAAACAATTGTTCCTGTATAGATAAAGTTTATCGTTAATTTTTCTTTAATAAATGTTTATAATTTTTCACTGCGTTCGTAGTCATTGACTTTTATAAAATCTAACCTCTTAGAGAACCGTACTACCTGAGTTTGAGATTGTCTATACTTTCCTACGTAATAAAGACAGATGGCGCCCAACAACAATAACAATATTTATAAAAACACATTCTGTCTAAATTTACGAAATAAGGTAAAATAAAAATTAATAATAAATAAAAAGAAAAATCACATATCATTATAATATATGTTTTTATATTTTGCGTCTATAATATTTTACATTATGATACGCATTTGAGTACTCTAATGTTTCATTAGAGTACGCAACTTTTTGTATTATACGGTTGGTAATATGAATCAACAAATGACATGAATCGACATTTGTCTTGTCATTTGCATCTAATAAATCTGTCAAATTTTAAAAATTCTACAACAGTGCTACCAACCCATTTTTTTAAAGCAAACTTCTCTATAACATGCAAAGTATAAATTTATTAAAAAATTAATAAAATGGCAAAATATAAAAAGTATTATAAGCAACTTATTTCATATGGCTGTTATGACACTCGTCCTTCAAAAAACTCATCGCTTCGCGATTCGTTTTTTACACTTCGACTCGTGTCATAACAGAATGCCATATGAAATGCGTTGCTTACTATTTCGATAACTCCGCAAGGACTCTAATTCTCGGGTCTAAGGATAAGTTTTCCAAGAATGACACTTTTAGGGTATATTAGTAGATAAGGGCGCCAGTAAATTCTCTTTAATTAAATTGAATGTTAAGTTTGAAGTGAAATAAACAAAGAGAATTTAATTCAAGCAAAAATAAAAACCTTTAATTTAAAAACAGTCCCCTATAATTTAAACTAGAAAAAAATTGAAAAGTCACAATAAAAAGTAATTACAGTTGTTTTGCATTACACCAATTATAACTTGTTTACTTTCTAAAACAGTTTAATAACACTTATCCGGGATTCAGATGAATCTCAATCCAACGTATTTTTTACCAGACCAGTAAAAAGTTCGTAAACCAGTAAGGAATTTTAATTTATTAGATTCGACATCCTAAGACCGGTTTCTGCCTTTCGGCTTCATCAGTTAGGCTTTTCGAATCCAATAAATAAAATTCCAAACTCGTACAAGTCAATAGCTATATCTGCTATAAGATAACATTTTTAGATGTGCTACCATCTATGGTAAGAAGAGAGTATTGGCATTAAATTTTGACTGAATCTAGTCAAGATGTCACTCTCTTCTTTTTTATCCCTTTCAGAGATTAATACAAAGTGAGTAAACCAGTAAGGAATTTTAATTTATTAGATTCGACATCCTAAGACCGGTTTCTGCCTTTCGGCTTCATCAGTTAGGCTTTTCGAATCCAATAAATAAAATTCCAAACTCGTACAAGTCAATAGCTATATCTGCTATAAGATAACATTTTTAGATGTGCTACCATCTATGGTAAGAAGAGAGTATTGGCATTAAATTTTGACTGAATCTAGTCAAGATGTCACTCTCTTCTTTTTTATCCCTTTCAGAGATTAATACAAAGTGAGTAAACCAGTAAGGAATTTTAATTTATTAGATTCGACATCCTAAGACCGGTTTCTGCCTTTCGGCTTCATCAGTTAGGCTTTTCGAATCCAATAAATAAAATTCCAATTCTGAAAGGGATAAAAAAGAAGAGAGTGACATCTTGACTAGATTCAGTCAAAATTTAATGTCAATACTCTCTTCTTACCATAGACGGTAGCACAGTAAAAAGTTCGTTGTTAACGCCTGCGCAGCAAGCTTCCAAACTGTTGTTCTTCAATACAAATTCCGATAACAAATAAAAATGGAATGAAATATGGAATCAATATCAGTTATAAAAAACTAGTTAAAGAAAAATTCATTTAAAATTCCAGTTAACGAAACCAGGTACAAGAAACTAATTACAATAAACTAGTTACAATAGAAAACCCATTTACAAGAAACCATTTAAGAAAACATTTGAGAAACCATTTGAGAAAACCATTTAAGAGAAAATAACTGTGGTATATTCCACGCTGTAACAAAAAGAGCACTGATATTTACCAAAATAATTTACGATCGAGTGATTTCTGCTAAATTAGTTTTTAAAAAAAAAAGAAATTCTACAATGTTTACAATATTTTAAGACGAAATTATGATATTTACGTTTATTATTAAATCAAAATAAAATTCACAATGGTCCTTTATGAAACATAAAATGGTAGCCATGCTAGTGACTTAAAAAATTAAAAATTAAATTTAAACAGGAACATTGTACAGATTCATATCTGAAAATATTTACTAATATGATAGAAATTCAAAAATAGAAAACTTATCTAGTGTAACACAGTTTTTTTAAAGATATTTAGATATTTAAATAATAGCTAATTATGTGTACTTCTCCTTAGTCCGACGCAAATTTATCAAAAGATCGATTTAGGAGTCGATTGCGAGAGAGGGACGCATCGTAGACGCCTTTGTTTAACGTCTTGAATCATCAGAAATATCACTAACGGACTCTATAAGTGATAAATCTGAAGTTCGTCCCTTTTGACGCAGATGGCGTTAACTTATTTAATTAGTTAAAGATAATTTATAATATAATTTCATTATTAAAAAAAAACAAATAACATGTGTAACATGTTACAAGTGTGAAAACTCTCTTTTAACCATTTATTATAGATGCTAGCACATCTATGATTTTTATTTATTTGACTCATGTGTTATTAACGTAACTAATTATTTCATTTCACAAATAGTATAGCTTTGTATGTACTTTTATCCTTTACAAAAATTTGATTTTATTTTCTTTTACTTTTCTACTTCAAACTTAATCTGGCGGAAAAAACGGCTCGAAAACAGATTGATGAAATCGAGAAATTTTTTTTCCCAATCGATAAAGTCAGATCCCCCATCATTCTTCTATCTAAAGAACTTGAAAATGGTTTTTTCGACAAATCTCAGCCGGGTTTTATCCCACAAAAAAATCTTACAAAAATTGAAGAACTTGACAAAACACGTAATCTAGTTCCAACCTGAACCCGATAACTCAATTAGTTCGGGAAATATCACGATTTGAAATTGCAAAAATGAAAAAAATTAATTAATTATTTCTCTAGAAGCAGTGGAGAAGGGGCCTCAATTTGTGAATAAAAGGGTAATAACGAGTTCTTTTTTGTGCCGGATGGTGAGGGTGATGGTACAAGGTACAAGGGGGGGGGGGGGAGATATGGGGGGGAAACAAATATTATTGAAACGCTTGTAACTTCCTTACTAATTGAGCTAGCGCAACCAGCTAGGGCTCAAATTGTTCACTTTTTCATCCGTCAAGAGCACTACCGAAAAATGTTTCATTCACAAATGCGCTTTTGGCGCGCAAAATAAAAAATGGATAAATTTTTGCTCGCGATTTTAGGCATGAAGAAGGGGTTGGGGAAAAATGTTTTTTCAACTATCGACGGCATTTTTTTATGATTCATTTGAGCCTCCCGATTCGATAATGAGGATGCTGGCAAAGTCTTTGCTTTATAGCGGGAGAAAGGAGAGAAGTAGGGGGTACTAATAGGGCTCTCAAAAGAAAGACGACCTAATTTCCTAACTACTTATTCATTTTATTATTTTGCCATCTCTACTATCCATTAAGAAGAATTTAATTAACTTTATAACAATAATTGGCTCTCAAATTGGTGCGCAAACAATCCGTATTCATTATAAATTTAAAACAGTACATATCATCAACACCAGAAATATATAGACACAGATCCTTTCAGAAAAGAAACTAGGGAGGTTTATGACTTAAATTTTAAACATAATATTTCAACGCAATTTGAATTAAATAAGTTGGTGATTTGTTTTTTGTTTATATATAAAATATGACTTTATTATGAAAAAATATGTTGAATTTAAAGTGCAATAGGTCTGAATATATGGATCAAACGTTGATTTAATTGTAATTCGTTTTAATTTACTAGCCTGTTCTTATACCTGTCATTTCCACTGTTTCTATTAAATATGGCACCGTTACTTTAATAACTATCGTCAATTTTGACGTGTAAATTTCCAATATTAAAAGATTAAATGAGACCGCACCTGTTTTAAGCATTTTCATGCATTTGATGTTAGTTAATAGGTTTGTTATTTTATAAAAATATGTAGCTCAATCATCCTATTATATAGGGTGTCCCACGACTATTCCCTCGTTCTCTTGTGCCTAAACGGTACAAGATATCAGCTTAATTTTTTGGTGACATATGTAAATTGATAAGATCTACTTGTTTAAATTATTTGTAATTATACAGGGTGATCCAGAAAATTGCAATTTATCAAAGTTAGGTTTTTTTCCATGCTGGTTAAATCAGATCAGGTTGAAATTCATGTGGACCTGCCCTTCCAAACCATTTATTGGGGAATTGTCTACTTAAATAAGTCCTTACATTCCGACTAAAATGAGGAGAGACACCATCTATAGTCTATTTTTATGTATGAGAGAGTATTAAAATAATAAAGCGTTCGTAATCCATAGGCGTACCACTTCTTTTAGTAGACAGTTAAAATATTTTGTTATAATTATTGTTATTGTTATAGTTATACCTCGAGTATTTTCGTATGAAATAGCCTTTGTATAAATATAATAAATATAAATTATTTGTCCAAGCACAATTCTGTCTTGGCAAAAGTCACAGTCTTTATATGTTATAGTCTATTTTTATGTATGAGAGAGTATTAAAATAATAAAGCGTTCGTAATCCGTAGGCGTACCACTTCTTTTAGTAGACAGTTAAAATATTTTGTGAAGTTATACCTCGAGTATTTTCGTATGAAGTAACCTTTGTATAAATATAATAAATATATCGGGTGTACACTTATATTTTCACCTAATTAACCTGCTTATAACTTCTAAGCAGCTGAAGGTAAAAAAGTGCAATTTTTTCTAAAATATTTTATTTTTCCACAAGGTATGTTAAGAACATTGTGTCAAACGGGTTATGTAGGTATAAGGGTTTAAACTTTGACTTTTAAACAACGTTACGTTCATAAATAATAATTTGAATATAAAAACTACTTCTTACCTACAAATCTAAATCAGAATCGAAATCAGAAGATGAACTGTCGCAACCAATATTTACAATGAGTGACTCGATCATTTCATCAGTAATATTGTCCAACTTCCACATTTTCTATTCTTCTTTAATCGTATGATTTACTGCCTTTTCCCAGTTTTCAGGCTTCACATTATTTACAGCCTCCAAAAACAACTGTTTAACATCACTCGTTTTAAAAGAATTATTTTTTCTTGAAACTTCTCCCTTTATCTGTGCCCATATCAGTTCAATTGGGTTTACTTCGCAATGATATGGTGGTGATCTAACCACCGTCATCCCACGATTTTTTGCAATTTCATCAATTTCATATTTTTTTAATTTCTCTTTATGAAGGGAACACAAATGATACAGTTCTCTTCTCACAGAACCGGGTTGTGGGCATTTTTTCTGTAAGTCTCGAGTGATAACTTGCATTATCCATTACTATTATACAGTTCTGAGGAAGAAGATCTATCATTTGTTCGAACCACTCTTTAAAGACATCAGCATTCATGTCCTCATGGTAGTCACCGGTACGAGTAGATTCAAAAGTCAATAAACCACCTTTAACAAAACCGTTTGAACTACCGATGTGTACTATTATCAGTCTGCGCCCCTTTCCTGATGGTGGATTTAAACCAGTAGATAAATTATTTAAAAAAGCCTGTCTTCGACTTGTAACAGTTTCATCTGGCCAAAATTTATTTGGTGTATGTCCCTCGTTGATCCATGTTTCATCTAAATAAAATATATTTCTTCTTTGGTTTCTCATTTCTTTTATAGTCCTTAGGTAATTTCTTCTCCATACTACAATATCGCTTCTTTCTATTAAAATAGACTTTCTGGAATGCTTTTTCCATAGAAAACCTATTTCTTTTAAAAGTTTCCATAGTGTGCTTTGACTCATTTCAGGGTAATCCTTATCATCTCGAACCGTGGCAAGAACTTTGTCTACTGTCGGAAATTCTTTTCTAAAGAAGAACGCATGCACTTTCCTTCGAAGTCTTTCTTTCAAATGATTTTCTATTTGAAATTTTGGTTTTCCAGGAGCTTTACGTGCTGTTTGAAACTCGCCACATTTCTCTTCTTTAACAACTCTGTAAATCGTAGATTTCCCAACACCAAGCGTACTACTAACTAATTCCACTGTGTCATCAACACTTTTACATAAATGTTTGTCTGTAAATGATTTAAAACAATTAAATATTAATGTTTTTTCATTAACTGTTAAAGGACCGATTTTTTGTCGTTTAGGCGGTACTTCCAAATTTTCCATGATCACACTAGAATTCACAATAGACTGCACACTGCACCTTGCATGTTGCAACTAAACGACATTTAGTAAGCTGTCAAGAATACACAACTGGACCTCCTTACTAAATGGAAAACCTACAATCGCATTTTCGGTGAAATTAGTTGGATATAAAAGACCAATAAAAGACCCAAAACTTTTATTAGCTCAGGTACATTTATGACAATTTTAGGAAATATTTAGATTATTCCGTAAAAATATTTAAAATGACCGTACTAAGTTTTGCATTAGAAATGCTGTTTTATTACTCTCTCGTACATAAAAATAGACCATAGTAAAATGAAAAACTTTGTATTCCCATTAAACTTTTTCGATTTTTTCCGAAAATGCAACTCAATTTTTAAAATTTTGATTGTTGTTTAAGGGCAAAATTATTTCGATAATTTTTTTTATTAGTCTATTAGCCAGGGGGATAAAACCGGCCGCATATTTACAAACCCTATATCATTTCTGCACCGAGATTCTGATATCGCATATTAAATGTAGCTGTTTCTGATATTACAAACACTATGCGGTTTTATGTAGAGCCAATTTAGTCTTTATTTACGCACTGGCTACAACGTCTACGGAAACAAGGAAGAAGAAACGTAAGTGAGAAAATAGTTTCTTAAAAAATATACTCCAAAATCAGCCCAATTCTAAAGGGCATTAAACAAAATTTTGACACTGTTGTTTGTTTAAGGTAGATTTGGCAGTGAATGATTAGGGAAAAGTGGTCTAATATCGACCAGCAGGCAATATCGACCACCACATTTTTTCGAAAGTAGCGCGTAATTTGAGTACTCTAATAGGTGCTGCCAACTTGCGACGTAGTTGGCGAACCAACGAAAACACATGTGACCCGTTAGACTTGCGATTATAGAAACACAAAATAAAATTGTTTGTTTGCGGATTTTTTTTACATATTTCTGGCTTCAGAAAATAAGGTTTGTATTTTTTGTGTATTTTTGTATCGAAAATTTGATTTACCTAATGTTATTAGTGTATAATTGTAAATCGTGTCATGTCACAATTTTAACTTTAGGCACTATATTTAATAAAAATATACTTTTATGCCCATGATGGGTAATATCGACTATAGTGGTCGATATTGTACGATTTGTTTTTATTCTCATTTATAGATAGAAGAAATTATACTAGAAAAACTGTCCGTTGTTCCTGGACAGAAGAAGGAATAAACCGGGCATTAAATGCGATTAACCAGAACCATTGTTCAATTAGAAAAGCAGCTATGCTCTACTCGGTTCCATATGGTACCCTGCAGGGTCTTAGAAACCGATTTCCAACCCAAAAAATTGTGTTGGGAAGAAAACCAGTTTTTTCTCACGAACTAGAAAATATGTTGGCTGGATTATGTTTTTAAATTATCAAAACTTTTTTATGGATTAACAGCAAACAGTATTTGGTCGATATAGGGTTTCTGAATAGTTGATATTGGTTCAACAACTAGTAGTCCAATAAACGAAGGTGCCAACCCGGGCATCAGGTCTGTCCGGCACCATTTTTTTTTAATTTGCAGGTATTCATGGGTATATTCACCCCCGAAAATGTCAGCTGTCTGAAATTTATGGAAGGGAAAATGTGTTTATTTTTCGCCTATTTTCGCCGATATTTCCGAAAATATGATACTTAGAAAATTTTTTTTGGACGTAAATGAAGATGAGTTCATTACCTACAAAAATGATCATCAGCTCCAAAGCACGCTCTAAAGGAATGACACTCCCAAGCGGAACACAAATTTTTCAATAAATCACGTAAAAATTAATATTTTTTCATGATTCAAAGTTCAGTTGAAAGAAGGAACCTGTAGGTATAATATCATGTTACTTCTCCTTTTATCTATTTCTCTGAATTATTGAAAAACCGGGCCAAAGTTTGTTTTTGCTCGATATTTTGACCCTCCTATAAATTTATTCATAATTTTTTTATCAAGACTAATTTCACCGAATCCTTTTGGATAATGGGGCTTTGCAAGGTCTTAAATGTATATAAATTATTTTTTTTGGATTTCCGGAGTTTTCGAAAATGCTCGGGTCTATCGGGAATTAATAGATAATCATGGACCATATCGGTTTTCAACGTACAACATTAGAAAGCTCAGCTTGTCCCTTTGTCGATGGCATTTTTCTTTTTTTTTTCATATTTTTTGGTTTTCCGGAAAATTGAGAAAATTCTCACCCCTCGACATTTTTTTTGAGGATTATTTTCTTTTCGTGCTAAAATTTTATATTAAGCCTTTGACCGTGACGGACGTGTTTATATTGCTCCACAGTATTATTAGTGTTTTGTTCGTCTTTTTAAAGGTGTTTTTTACTAAATCTGATATCTAAATGTTGGAAATTGTGAGTGCTCTCTATTGAGCATAACTTTGTTTAAGCTAAATGCATAATTATTGCGAAAACGGCAGATTTGAAAAATTTTATCATAATCATAAACTTAAACTTTAATGTAAAAACTAGTTGGTCAAGTATAAAGTGTTTCTGGTGATAAGTAGTGATAAAAACATTATCAGATGTGATTTGGTTTACTTGTTAAACATTAGCTATTTTGGAAACCAGTGCCGTACTTGATAGTAGCCCGAAAAATTTCCTCACTCGAGAGACGTATCCTACGACAATGTCAATATCTCCCCTATCTGTTTCCTTCTAGAGAAGTCTACAACAACGTCTCCAGCGCCCCAATTCTCTCTCGTTTCCAACTCCTACGGAAAAAAATACGTCTCTCGCACCCTGAATGGCTCAAACACCCACGCCCAAAACACCCTCCTCACCCCTTGGCGACCTCGTCGTCTCCCCCTCTTCAGGAAGCCCAAAGCAAAACTCCCACAGCCCAACCTCAGACTTCTGGCTGACGCCCAAGACCTCCCCCTCCCCCCCGAACACCAGGATCTAATGGACTCCGCCCCCCTCACCATAAGGTAAACCCCCCACAAACCCCAACCCCCAACATACAATACCATAACAATATAGAACATAAGAACCACCTGTACAGAATCGTGATTTAGGTTTTCGTGGTTTTCCTAAATCATATTTCCCCCCTTAGGTTGGGCACCGTTTTCCCCAAACATAAGGGTGGAAATAGCAAAATTGGCGATTCTTAGATAAAAAAACTGGGAAACAGCTCCTGCCCACACAGGCCCCAACCAACACACACAAAACATAACACACCAGCGCGCACAGAAACCTTAGGAAAAATTAGCTAGCTAGGTTACTAATATTGTAATCAGGGCCTCACCCTGAAAAGGAGGAAAACTCCTATAGCAGGGAATTAGGAAAATGAAATGTCCTAGAAAATGTAAATATACCAAATGAAAATAAATAATAAACTAAAAAAAAAAAAAAAAAAATAAACTACTTGATATTAATATAAGGGTAATGGAGAAATGCGGTAAATGTAATCGGCAGTTTGATGCTACGCAAATATTTGCATGTGATAGTTGCAGATCTTCTTTTTGCATTGATTGTGGAAATTTAACAGCATCTGAGGTAAAGTGCATGCAATTGAAAATAAAAAGGAAGTTGAAATTTTTCTGTGAAGAATGCGAAGATGGATTTTTTAAAGTTCCAGCCCTCATTAAAGAAGTAACCGAATTAAAAGAAAGCATAAACAAAATCCTTAATGACCAAAATAAACAGAATAATCTCAATGCAGATCCGGAATTATCTCAAATATCTAATATGGAAGATGTTATCTCTGAAATGCTTGACAGACAAAATAGAGCTTCCAATATTTAATATAAATGAATCCAGTAAAAATACTCAAAGTGAACGTAATAAGGAGGATAAGGAAGTGTTGGAAGATTCCAACATTAATAAATCGAATTTGAAAATGAAAATTTGGAAATAAATATTGATGGCTACAATGTTATTCGATGCAACTCAAAAAATCGACATACTGGAGGTGTTGTAATATATGTTAAACATAATTTAAAATATTCCTTAATAAAAACTTTTGTGCGAGAAGAGAATTGCTGGTGTACAGTGATAAAAGTCAATTTTTATACATGTGAGTGGCTAATTGGATGCCTTTATCATTCTCCGTCCTGTTCTGATGCTTTGTTTTTAGATAATTTTGATAATATCTGTGATGATTTTTTAATTGCGATAAGCGATGTATTTTTATTGGTGATTTTAATTTAGACTTTCTGAATAACAGTTTTTATGTAACAAAAATTAAATCTATCTTTTTACAATATGGTATTAATCAATTGGTAAATGAGCCTACAAGAATAACGAAAGATAGTGAAACATTAATTGATTATGTTCTAGTAAATCACAATTTTGCTACTTGTTGTGTTCACGACACTCCTAAAATAAGTGATCACTCTTTAATCTCTGTGAATTTAAAAATTAATAATAATGTGAGTACATCTACAAAAAAATATAGAAATATGAGCGCTTAAAACTTACAGAAAATTAAACTCGAATTAATTACTTGCAACTGGAACTTGGACTCTACTGATGTAAATTACATTTATCATAATATTTTGAATAATTGTAGGGCCGTAATTGATAACGTTTCACCTGTTCAGAGTTGTCAATATAAAAATAATGTACCATGGTTCGACAATGAAATTTACGATAGTATTAAAAAGCGTGATAGGATGTATAGGGAATTTATAACAGCAAGGGGAGCAGATAAAAATTTAAAGTGGGACAATTTTAAGAAACAAAGAAATGTAGTTGTAAATTTATTAAAAACAAAAAAAGAAATCTATTACTTTGAAAAAATCGACAGGTACCGCAATAATTCAAAACTTATGTGGAAAACGTTAAAAAATCTGATGAATGACAAAAATAAAAATTTTCCTAATGTTGTTGATTTTAGTTGTAATAATACGCCAAAATTGGAAAGAGATGAAAAGGAAATTGTCAACAAATTTAATAATTATTTTATAGATAGCATAGAACATATTGTGGAAAGTATTGTAAGTGGAAATTTTGCAACTATAACTTGAGGAACTGCGTGTAATTATTAATTCTCTAGATAATAAAAGTAGTACATATGAAGTTCTAAATTCAAAAACTTTGAAAGAAATTTTTGAAGTTTGTGGTCATGTAATATTAAACTTTGTGAATACATCACTGAGGGCATGCGAAGTCCCAGATGATTTAAAAGTTAGCACTGTGGTTCCCATACCTAAAGTTAACAATACCATAAAGGCTAATGAATTTAGACCTATTAATACCTTACCACCTCTAGAAAAAATTCTTGAAATAACAGTTTATAATCAAATTTTAGAACACATTGAATGTAATGAAATTTTAGTTGACACTCAATCGGGGTTTCGAAAAAAATATTCATGTGAAGCAGCACTTCAGCTTGCATTATGTAAATTTAAAAGGGAAGTAGATGCTAATAAATATGTTCTTAGATCTAAAAGGGCTTTTGAAACCATAGATCGACAGATTCTATTAAGAAAACTAAAGGGGTATGGTATTAAGGGTGAAGTGTATAAATGGTTATCTCACTACTTAATGGATAGAAAACAAAAAGTCAAAGTTTGTGATATCCAATGTAATAAATATCCATGTAGGTGTACCCCAGGGTAGTGGATTAGGCCCCCTCCTTTTCATTCTGTATTTAAATGACTTGAATCTTTTTATAGACGTTGATTTTCTTAATATATTCGCAGATGATACTTTATTAGCTTGTTTTGATGAAGATCTCAAGAATGCCTTAAATAAAATGAATTCTGCTCTTTCTGAAATAAATAAATACTTAAAATTAAATAGATTAAAACTAAATACTTTAAAAACCAAAGCTATGATAATAACGACGAAATACAAGTACAATTGTCTAAATATTAATGAAATTAATCTTAAAATTAATGAAGAAAAAATAGAAATTGTAACATCCATAAAATATCTTGGATTTTATATTGACAATCTTCTGTTATTTGGTAATCATTTTGATTATATGTTTAAAAAAATATCTAAGAAAATATGTTTTTTTACAAGAATATCCAGAAGTTTATCACTACAGTCCAGAGTTACAGTTTTCAATTCAATTATTCAGCCTCATTTTGATTTTTGCTCTTCTGTTACCTATTTGTTTAATCTAAATCAAGTATCACAACTACAAAAACTACAAAATCGGGGTATGAGGATTGTTCTGCGAACAAATCGATATACTCCAATTGTAAATATGCTTCAATCTCTGCAGTGGTTCTCAGTCTCTCAGAGGTTATACTATTTAACGATGATTTTTATATATAAAATTCTACATAATTTGGCACCACCCTACTTTAATGAATTTATTAATTTTAATGTCGATATTCATAATTACGACACAAGACATAATAACAATATTTACATTTCTACAACCAATAAAAAGTGCTCGTGAACTCTTTGTTTTTTAAAGGATTTGTAAGCTATAACAATTTACCAAAAACAATTAAAACTAGTTCATCATTAAGAATTTTTAAACACCATCTAGCAGAATATATGAAAAAAATAAAAAATAAATAATTACAATCATTGTATTGCTATCTTCTGTGATTCTATAGATCAATTTTTTAGTTTTTAATTATAAATTTCTTCAATGTATTTTAAATTATATCCCAAGGTATTTTGTATTTTTTATGTAATGTATTTAATTAGTGTACAATTTTTTTTTTAACTATTTTACTTTTGTACTTCTTATGTTATTAGAAATTTATATTTTTGTGTATATTAGGGTTACCTATTTTCAATAAAGTTCTTCTTCTTCTTTTTTGGGGTCAGGAATTGTACTAAATAAAAGATCACATTCTGACCTTTTCATCAATATATAAGATATCGCGTATTTGTATTAAGTGCACGAGAAAAAACTCTGCCTTGAAACTTTCTCAAATTGGATTTTTTTACAATAAATTTATTAATCAAGTGCAAAAAAGTTGGTTATTATTGCTTTATCTTTTGTCTTCCGACTAAAACGGGAGGATATTCAAGTTTTGGGACGATATTCAAATTTTCCGTTTTCACCACAATAATTTTGAGAATTATTAAATGAATTTTTGAAACGCCGTTTTTGCAAAAAATATTAGTATAGGGAAAAAAATCATAGAGACAACTTTTGTGTAATGAACTGCTCTTCATTTTTTGTCTAAACAAAAATGCTCTAAGGGTCATATTTCGGCAGATATCGTCGAAAATGGATTTTCGAGAATTCTAGAGCCATTTTCCGATCCTTCCACAAATTCCACGTAGCTGAGATTTTCGGAAGTAAATGTACCTATGAATAACTGCAAATTAAAAAAAATTGACTTGTTGCTCAGGTTTGGGATTTTTCTGGCGTTAATTTACTAGACTATAGAGTCTGGATATGCAAGTAAACCTTTTGATTGGTTTTCAACAAGAAGAAAACACACAAACCAAAATAGAAATGGCAAAAATGGCAACGAATAATTTACTGCCAAGTAAATCCCGCGAACGCTACGAAAATTGTTACAGTAGATTCATGGACTGGAGACAAAAAAATAAGGTGAATTCTTTCTCCGAAAATGTTTTGGTAGCATATTTTCAACACCTATCGGAAAAAATGAAACCTAGCTTTCTATGATCCTTTTACTTAATGCTTAGAACGACTCTAAACATAAAAAACAACATACATTTAGAATCCTATTCCAAGTTAATATCGCTAGTAAAAAGGAAATCGGATGGCTTTAGAAGCATAAAATCTAAAATTTTGACGGCCAAAAATATTCAAGATTTCCTCAAAACGGCTCCTGACAATCAGTACTTGTTTATGAAGGTAAAACATGTCCACTAATTCTATATTCCACAATTTTTATTTTTCGACTGTTCTTATAATTGGCGTGAGTGGTGCATGCCGAAAACAGGAACAGGAACAGGAAAATCCTTCATTATTAAAATTCCAAATACAAAAACCAACATTCAACGTTCTTTTGTGATCTCTGACCATTTTTATTCTAGAATCAAAAATTATTACACTATACGCAAGACAGTACTAAAAGAAAATATACCATTTTTTATAAAATATACAAATGGAAAATTCACCAAACAAACCGTTGGGATATAGTATATTGTGCAACGAGTGCGCAAAGTCTCAAAATTTCAAGTCAATATATTAAATAATAAAGAAATTATTGCAAAAAAACGAGAAATAAATTATAATTTCAACGCCCTGTATCTTAGTAGTAGATAAAATTTGACCCAGAGTTATTTAGTCAAATATTAATATTTCGAGGTCCTGAACCTATGGTTAAAATAATGACCATTCCTTATGATACACCCTGTATATATGACGTTGGGGTGTTAATTGCACTGTGACCTAAAAGACCTATTGTACCGCTTTATGTCGCTATAACACGATGAGGATAGTTCTCAACGCATATAACAACCGCTCCAATCCTATCTCTGGCGAGATCATGCCACAAGGTATAGAGCTCTTGGATAAAGGTTTCGTTCTCCTTGTCACATCTTCTTGTACTAATCGAAGACTCCTAAGGTATTCTTTGAGTAGGCAATGCCCGGTAAGGGGTTCCGTTAATACGCTTAGCCCTTTTTTAATAGAAATATCTACGAGTACTTATTAATTC
This sequence comes from Crepidodera aurea, assembly GCA_949320105.2. NCBI lineage: Eukaryota > Metazoa > Arthropoda > Insecta > Coleoptera > Chrysomelidae > Crepidodera > Crepidodera aurea. Next base: position 29,450,167 of record OX439476.1, read on the forward strand.
TGGTACGTTTAAAATCTCTATCTAACGATATTCTGGTTTTGGCGTATCTCGTAGACGCTTCACTAAAATTACAAATATTATTAATCTGAATACATACTTTAACCCAATATTTTTTTACGTATAGTTCGGAACCATCCTGTATATAAAAAATATGGAATGAAAATGGAAAATACCTAAACATAAATATATTCTCGAAAATTTCACCACTAATCGCGAAATAATTTATCCCAAGCCTGCTGGATATATAGGTCACACGCAGACCTTCTTCGGTTGGAGATATTCTAACTAAAGCAACATGTTGCCAAAGGATGTGTAGTCCAGTAACTGCAGGGACAAAGCTGTGGATAAGTCTGTCCAGATTTCCTTTGTGGCTTAATTTCTAGGTCTTGAGGTTGCTTCCAAGCGCGAAAAATTTCACTACGATTCCGACTTGGGAGAGGGCTGAAAATGGCCCCTAAAAATGGTTTCCCGCTAATATCTGCCAAAATATACAAATTAAACAATTTTTGGTTAGATAAAAAATGAAGATCTTATCATTATCTACAACAATGGTCCCTACCATTTTTTTCGGTAATTCGATAGTTTTCGAGATAACCGGACCCAAAAGTCCCCTCATTTCAACGGCTGCTCTGCCTCTATAGGAATGCTGCTGTCTATGCATTAACTTGTAAACAGGCGGACGAATTGTTACAGAACTCGGGCAAAAATTGATATTTTTCCATGATTCAAAGTTCATTGCAATGGGGAAAACCCATAGGTATCGATCCATGTGCCTTGAAGCCCGTTCTTTCCTGTCAAGAACATTATGTTTTCCCAATATTTTGGACCATTTTAGTAATTCATTCATATTTTTTTTTAATAGTTTTTTATCCAAGTTTTTTTAAATGGGATCTTGAGATGTCTCGAATGATCTCATAAATTTTTTTTCAGTATCTTTCTGGCGTTTTGATAAAAAATTGATTTGTTTATTTGCATTTTTCAGACGTTTTCGGAGTTCTAGAAATCTTCGAAACAAGCACGAGTTAAAAACTCATATTCCATTATATTGTTATTCAATGCACACCATTTTAAAGCTTACAGTGTCTACTTTTCGAATGTATTTTTTTATTTCGAATAAAGTTCCTCCATTTTCCAGAAATCGGGAAAATTGATCACACCGGTGAAAACCGGACTTTTTTTTTAAAAACTTCTTGTTCCCCGCATTTCATTTTTTGAGGATTAATACCTAGACCGAAGTGCAGCTTATATTCTGACCTTTCCGTTTATATCAATTGATCCCTATATTCGAGCGCGGTTATTAAATGTTCGTTAGAATTATGTCCCCCATTTTTACGCTCTCCGCCTGAGATCCATAATATTCCACATAACCTAACCACGTGTACCCACGTGCTCACATTAGTCATCTGCTTTTGTTGGTATGCAATCTCTGTCGTTTTTGGAGTCGTTGGGTTGCCCGTATTATTGAAATATTGATAGTATTTTATCAAAGGTAATACCACGAGTCCTCCAAATTTAATCTATCAAATTTGATAGGACGAGTGCTATTTGGAAAGTTATTTTTTTTTAAATCATTTTGTGTTAAAAACAGAGAAAAACACTTTACACTCAAAAGTTCGATATTTTCTTTTACATTTAAATGACAAATACTGATATAATTGATTGTAAACCTACAAACGTAATATCTAGTAGTAGGTATTTAAGATTATTTATATAAGGGTAACGGTTAGACTTTGACATTAATGGATGGAGCTGTGTTGTGTGTTAAAATAAACGAATAAAAACAGGTTAGTTTACAAATATATTTTGAAATTTGGGTATTAACATAGATTTGCAATACATTTTAGTATAATAATAATTGATAATACTAAATAAAAGTTGTTAAATGTTTATATTTGACATTTCAAAAAAGGTAAACAATAGTTTAATCAAAAAACAAAAACGAAGAGGCGATTTTATCAAAGGTAATACCACGAGTCCTCCAAATTTTATCGATTAAATTTTTGGTTTTCACGAAAACGGCTTTATTTATTTATCTCAAATCAGTTTGTTTGAGTGGTTTTGCCTAAAATAAAGGCGTTTGAGTATGAAGATCAAAAATTGAATCTATAAAATTTCAGAGGACGAGTCGTATTTGAAAGGATTATTTTTTGAATCATTTTGTATTAAAAACAGAGAACATAGTCATTTAAGCAAAAGACACTTTACACACAAATATTAAAAATTTTCTTTACCAATTTAAATTGAAACCTCATGATGAGCTGTTATAGTTTTACATACAGGGCCATCAAGGCGATTTTTTGATTTGCTACCCCGCGGAACGGCGCCGTAAATAAAAGCGAAGAAGAAGAATGAAATGAAGTCTTTCTTAATTTAATTAATTTTAAGTGTTTAGGTATTCAATAACTGATATTTAATGAACAAAAAGTTTAGTGTTGAAGTGAGGTATATAAAAATGTTAAAGGCGATTTGAAATAAACTAATAAAAACAGGTTAGTTTACAAATACATTTTGAAATTTGGTTATTAACATAGATTTGCAATACATTTTAGTATAATAAAAATTGTTAAATGTTTACATTTAACATTTCAAAAAAGGTAAACATAGTTTAATCAAAAAACAAAAACGACGAAGCTGTTTTATCAGTATAAAACACAATGATTGGTTAGGATCCTGAGCTCTTATTGGCTGAAACCACAAAAACTCACTGTTTTGACAGATGAAAAAAATAATCAGTATAAAACTCAATGATTGGTTAGGATCCTGAGCTGTTATTGGCTGAAACCACAAAATCTGACTGTTTTGACGGATGAAAAAATAATCAAAGGTAGGTAATACCACGAGTCGTCCAAATTTTATCGATTAAATTTTTGGTTTTCACGAAAACGGCTTTATTTAGAAAAACCACGAAAACAAACTGATTGCCCAGATTTTCATTCATAGGCCCCATAATTTAGAAAGCAGATGTATGCCGCTGGCGCCATCTACAATTGGTCTCCAAAGTCCAAAAAATGAAAATCAATGTATTCCCAACTCCCTCGAGCGGAAATTCAGTTACAAACTAACATATCTATTCAGAGCAAAAATTTTGGATCTTTCGAAGGCCGTTTTTGCAAAAAATATTCGTGTTGCGAAAAAAATGATAGGGACCATTTTTGTAGATAATGACACAATCTTCATTTTTATCTAAACAAAAATTGTCTAACTTGTATATTTTGGCAGATATTAGCGGGAAACCATTTTTTCAGGCTTTAGGGGCCATTTTCAGCCCTCTCCCAAGTCGGAATCATGGTGAAATTTTTCGCCCCTTGAAGCAAATGTCAAGACCTAAGAATTAAGCCACAAAGGAAATCTGGACCGACTTATCTACAGCTTTGCATATTTTCAGGTATTCAGTTACTGGACTATGTGTGGATAATTCTCTAAAAAAACGAGCTGTGATTTACCCATTTAACTTTGACTTCTGTATCTGTAAATCTAGAAGGGTGGGTCACCCCACAGCACGTAGACCACATTTGGCCCATTGTGCGTCCTTCTGAGGTTGAGCCTTCCTTCTAGCTCGTCAGCCAGCCTACTTGTTTAAAGTAGGCGATGACGTCGCCTGAAGGTAGCTCCCTCATGTTGGCATGGGTTAGCCACCGCTCGCCGAAAAGAAAATGTCTCATTTGTAAGAGTGTCGGGCATTCGCAAAGAATGTGTTCGACAGTCTCGTCTTCCTGTTCACATCCTCTACACAGTGGAGTGTCAGATAACCCCATCCTGTAGAGGTGTTTACGTAGATGACAGTGGCCAGTCAGGATACCTGTGGCTGTGCGCTGGTTCTGTCTGTTCATAGTCATGTATTTTTTGGCTGTTTCGCTGTTCGGATACTGTAATAGTTCCTTGGCTAGCTTGCAACCTGTTTCGTCGTCCCATCTACCCTTAAACTTGTCAAGGGAGTGTTTCTTCAGTAGGTCAGCCACAGCTGATGCCGATAAGCTTATGAAAGTGCCAGGTCCCAAAAGTTTTTGGGAGGCTGCTTTCTTAGCTAGAGAGTCAGCTGCACGGTTGCCTTTTGATTTTCCATGACCTTTGATCCAAGCTAACGTGACCGCGTTGTTGTTGCAAGCTTCGATCAGGACCTGGTGAAATTCTAGTACTAGACCTAATGTAATCCGTGGTCTATCCAGAGCTAGTAGTGCCTGTCTGCTGTCCGTGAGGATGTAAATATTATTACCAGTAATGTTCCTACTGGTAGTCTCTTTTGCGGCGATTGAGATAGCAGTGAGCTCTGTTTGAGCTACACTGGCATTAGAACCCATTGCCCATTTTATATTGAGATTCAGGGATCTGGAATAAATTCCACAGCCTGAACCCTCATTTGTTTTAGACCCATCGGTGTAGATGCACAAGGCACCTGCTGCCAATGTAGCCTCTTGTACGTTTTTTGTTATTACCCTGTAGGGTCTGTAAAAGGCATATCTTGGTGCAATCGAATCAGTGTTGGCTTGTAGCAGTGGGACCTCTCCAAGGACCTCGTGCCACAAGTTACACCTCGACTGACCAGATCCTACGTCAGGTTGTATACCTGTAGAGCGTAGCCGTGTCATGGTCATCACCACATCTTCCTTAATAAATATATCAAGGGGGGTGAGACCAAGGATCACCTCCATTGCTCTAGTTGGTGTGGTTCTCATGCCCCCCGTTATGTTGAGGCATGCTATTCTTTGGATTTGATCCAATTTGCGTACGACTGTCCGCTGGTTAGTTTTGACTTCCCAGGCAATCGCACCGTACGTTAGCATAGGTCTTATGATTGCAGTGTAGATCCAGGCCGTAACCTTAGGTGACATTCCCCAGGTGCGGCCAATGGTTCTGGTTCTGGTTTTCTAGGTGAGAGTTCCATCTTAACTTGCTGTCAAAGGTGACCCCCAAATATTTCACCTCTGCAGAAAAGTTCAATTTAGTATTTAGGAGCTTTGGGGCCTCGATGTTTGCAAGCTTCCTTTTATTCGTGAAAAGAACCATCTCTGTCTTTTTTGGGTTTATTGACAGTGAGTGGTCTTTGCACCACTGTTCTCTGATATTAAGGGCCTCTTGCATTCTAGCACAGAGTATTCCTTCAAATCTTCCTGTTTGCAGAATCACTAGGTCGTCTGCATAAGCTATAGTGTAGAAACTGTCATCGTTGAGGCGATTGACTAAGGTGTCTTAACTTTGACTTGTTAAAGACATCAATTATTTTAATAAACCACCGATCAGATTCAAAGGAGGATATTTTGTAGACAAATCAAGACGATTTTTTCATTAAAATTTATTAAGTTTTTGTTTACACATTTTTGGTCTTATTTTCCTTTCATTATGTGACATTCAGATTGAAAAGATTCAATCGCTGAATAACTCCCAAAGAGTACATTTCAGTTCTTCTTTACCTACCTATTTTTTTAGAAAATAAATCCCCAATTTCGTTTAGTCGTTCCCTTTTTTAATTCCAAAGCTCTACGTAACGAGGATATAAATCTATACATAAATATTTAAAAAGGTTCTTTTTTCGATAATTTGAACATAAAAGAAAAGGCAAAATTGCGAATAACTTTTTGTAATGAAATAAGAGCAGAATATATTGATTTAAATTATTTTTTATAAATCTAAAAGAATAGATTTTAGTATTTAGAGTTTTTATAATACATGGATTAGCGGTCTGGTGAAAACAATTATATTTTTAAATAATTGTGCATGATTGTCCACTTCAGTCGATTGCGTCGATGATGATGGTATTGTGACTTTTTTTAGTTTCTCATATTTGTAATGCAAATGCGCCTTCAACCATCAATAATCCACCAGGGGCTCCACAGAACGTAATAATAGCCTTTCCTCTCTCACACAACATTAGATTCTAGGGTCAACTCGTAAGGTGGCGAATTATAGGTCTTACAGGGGGGTGACAGTTTTATTACAATTTCGGAAACCTTTGTAGACACAGAGTCTGTGAAGTAAAAAAATATTGTACGATGTAAAGGTCATTATAAATTTTAATTAAAAATATTGTGAGTTGTTCCGGAGATACACGTCCAAATTCGAAACAGGTATTGTTTGGTTCAGTGTAGTGGTGTTATTAAAAGAAATAATAAAAAATTGTATTTAAACTTTTTATTTGAATTAAAGTTTGCTGTATTTAAAACTTCAAACATTTTGTCTATTTGGGGCCACCAACAACTTAATTTTTTTTTAATAATAAATTATTAATAATAGGTACCTAATATTATACGGATGATGACGATGAAAATGAAGACGAGTCAAAGAGTGATTAAAAATTGAAATAAATTTTTGTGATTTTCAATAAACAATATTTTTATTGTACATACTAGCAAGCTACCTGTCTACGCGAGAAATAATCATAGATGATGAAGAAGTAACAGACAGTATCAGAATGACATGTGGCCTCCCTCAAGGGTCTGTATTGGGCCTAATATTATGTAATTTAATATATGACGGCGTCCTGAAGGTGCTACAATCCGGCGGGATCACAGAAATTGGTTATGGAGACGACCTGGGCATTTTAGCGGTAGCCAAGACACCAGAAGAACTAGAACATAAAATAAAGAGAGCTATTGAGAATATTGTGGTATGGTTAGAAAGTAAACAGTTAGACTTAGCGCCGGAAAAAACAGAAGAAGAATAAGAGTTCAAGGAATTCATGTACAAATTAAACCACGCATACTTAGGGGTATACCTGGATAAAGCTATGACATTCCGGGAGCATATACATAGGACAGTAGAAAAAGCGGAGAAAGCTATGAGTGCAATAGCCAGAATGCTAACAGTAGGAGGGCCGAGACCTAGCAAACGCAGAATACTTTGTAGTATAGTGGAGTCGATTTTATGGTATGCTGTACCGGTATGGATTAAAACACTAGAAAAGAAAACATACAGGGTGTCCTACGACTATTCCCTCGTTCTCTTGTGCCTAAAAGGTACAAGATATCTGCTTAATTTTTTGGTAACATATGTAAATTAATAAGATCTACTTGTTTAAATTATTTGTAACTAAATAGGGTGATCCAGAAAATTGTAATTTATAGAAGTTAGCTTTTTTTTAAATGGAACACTCTATATTTTATGACATTTTTAGATTTTACGTTAAAAACTAAGTCTACTTCATTCAACGTTCCCTATATCTATCTCTTACCAATTTTGAGAAAATCGTGATTTTAAGAAAAATATTGTATTTAAACAAGAACTAAAAACACGGACACCTCTTACTTTCAGTAACACAAATTTATATCGATTTATTCTGACTTTTAGGGCTTTCATTTGCACTATGTCGGATTTCGATATTTTGCACAGGGTGTTTAGGAAAAGGATTCTAATTTTATATTTTTCAAACATCAAAAATGCACTTAACTTAAATGGTCCTGTATTTTTTTTATCATATGTGAAATAACTTTTTATTTTCTATCAAAAACTATGAATAATGCATATGTATAAAATTAACGATTAAAAAGTTATTAGGATTTTTCTCTAAAATTTCTGTGAACGTAATGTTTCCTATTGTAGTAGGCCATGGTTTTAAACTCATCTAGTTAGCAGATGTCCATAATGATCTGTCAAATACCTACTGTCTAAATTATTAATTTATTTTCAGTAGTGGTATAGTTTTCAATAGTAGTATTTTCACTATACATTATAAAAGATTAACAAAATGAAGCACTATTCTCAAGAAGAAAGAGTGGACATGACCTTTAACCTAGGTGAATGTTTTAGAAATTGTTTGTTGGCGTCAAGGGTGTATGCAGAAAAGTATCCCGATCGACCACATCCAGACAAAAGGGCGTTTGAGGAACTGCTACAAACTTTTAGTCAAACTGGTAGTGTATCCTACAAAAACCTACCAAAGCAAAGTATATTGTAAATAATGAAGAGAATGAGTTCTTAGTTTTAGGATCAGTAGTTGAAAATACAAATGTCTGCAGAATTTTGAAAAAACATAAGGACCATCCTTATCATATACAACTTCAACAGAATTTATATGGACGAGACTTTCAACGGAGGTTAGATTTTTGCTTATGGAGTCTTCCGACGAATCCACTTTCCACAACAACGGCTTGGTAAACCGACATAACTTTCATTACTATGATATGGAAAACCGTCACCTGTATCATACCAAGTAATTGGTCCATATTTTTTTGATGGAATTGTAATGAAGTTATTTTTTTTTTTAACATTCAATTTCAAATTAAACCAAAATTTATTTCAAATTAAATAGAATGTTCGATTTTTGGCTAGCTCACCCAGTACATTTTTAATTCTTTAACGAAACAAATACGGCCTAATCGCTGGATGCGGGCGCGATACTTTTGTAGAAATAGTAGGGAAACTATCCGGAGAAGGGACTATTCAGAGTCCAAATGTTTTACGAATTTCAAAATAAGATTTATTCTTTTCCTGCGAGTTGAAAAATTAAGTTGAGTTAACATTTTAGTCCGTCGTGAATTTTTCCGCCGTTAAGCAAAAAAACCCGATAAACATTGATAAGTTTTCCACCGTGAAAGTCCGTCGTGAATTTGAAGCCAAAAGAATCGTTTTATTTTACACGCGTTTTAATTATTTTGATTTATAACCACGAAAGACATCCGAATTTTAAAATCTTAGTTGATTTACATTTTTGCGTTTTGTTATTAACTGCAGTGATTAGATATTTTGTTTTTAAGATAAATTTAATTATTTAAAATTGTTTTCGAATTAGATTTTGAGATTTTTTTCTAAAAACTAATTAAATTATTTAAATTATTTCCGCGTTGGATTTTGAGATTTAGTTTTTGGGAAAATTAAATTATTTTCAATTCCGTCCACGTTTGGTTTTCGAGATTTTGTTTTTGGAAAATTAAATTTTTACTTTGTTGTTCGAGTTAGATTATTGAAATTTTAATTTTGGTTTGAAAATTAATTTAGAAATGTTTTCATGTTACTATCTTCGTTTCATTTTAATTGTCTTGCCGTCCGGAAGCAAATGTTTGATTTTTAAATTTTCGTTTTGTGATACAGGGTGTTTCATAGTTAAACCGACATACGTTAACTATAAATAGAGGGTACTTAGGTGATTCCAAATAACCTTGGTTAATGGGTCTAACGCCTTTAATAACCGAGATACGGGGTGTTTCATCCATTTCGGCCAATATTTTGATAAGCCGTAACTTTAGAACCACCCTGTAGATTTCTCTCATACTTGGTACAGGTATAGTGTGTTAATAGCCCAATCCTGTAGTGTAATAACTACAGTTAAAATCCAGATCCGGATTAAGAAGAATTTGCAAAATTTGAAAATCAGCAAAACAACACCCTGTATATCAGATTTTTTAAAATTGGAATGGATATTTGAAAAGAACGGAAAAAAATGAGTTAAAGTGAAAATTTTCTTTTAAGTGCACATCCCATTCTACTACTGGAGTTTTAACGTCAAATTACGTCAGATGCATTATTTTCATTTTCACAAGCAGTAACTTTCGAAATACCCAGTAGATTTCTTTCATATTTGGTACAGGTATCATTTTTTAGTAGCCCAATCGTATAATGTAAGGACTATACTATAGTTAAAATCCAGATACGGATTAAGAAAAATTTGTAAAATTTGAAAATCCCCAAAGCAACACGCTGTACGTCAGATTTTTCTTTAAATTGGATCAGACATTCGAAACGAATGGAAAAACTGAGATATTCTGACATATTTTTATAAATTCACATCTCGTTCTACATATTACTAAACTTTTAAAGTAAATTCAATTAATGCAATACATATTGTCATTTTCATAAGCCATAACTTTGAAAACACCCTGTAGATTTCTTTCATATTTGGTACAGGTAGATTGTTTAAATAGCCCAATTGTACAATAGAAGAACTAAAGTTAAAATTCAGATCCGGATTAAGAAAAATTTGTAAAAGTTGATAATCTCTAAAACAACAATCTCAGTTTTTTCCATTCGTTTTGAATGTCTGATCCAATTTAAAAAATATCTGATGTACAGCGTGTTTCGTTGGGGATTTTCAAATTTTACAAATTTTTCTTAATCCGTATCTGGATTTTAACTGTAGTATAGTCCTTACATTATACGATTGGGCTACTAAAAAATGATACCTGTACCAAATATGTAAGAAATCTACCATGTATTTCGAAAGTTACTGCTTGTGAAAATGAAAAAAATGCATTTGATGTAATTGGACGTTAAAACTCCAGTAGTAGAATGGGATGTGCACTTAAAAAAAATTTTCACTTTAACTCATTTTTTTCCGTTATTTTCAAATATCCATCCCAGTTTTAAGAAATCTAATATACAGGGTGTTGTTTCGGGGATTTTCAAATTTTGCAAATTCTTCTTAATCCGGATCTGGATTTTAATTGTAGTTATTACACTATAGGATTGGGCTATTAACACACTATACCTGCACCAAGTATGAAAGAAATCTACAGGGTGGTTCTAAAGTTACGGCTTATCAAAATATTGGCCGAAATGGATGAAACACCCCGTATCTCGGTTATTAAGGGCGTTAGACCCATTAACCAATCTTATTTGGAATCACCTAAAAACCCTCTATTTACAGTTAACGTATGTCGGTTTAACTATGAAGTATTTTCTTTTTAAAGAGGCTAGATACGACTTCACCAGGTTATTCTGAATTCGTATTATTTAGTTTCACCATTATTAATCAAAAACCGTACTTTGGATTTATTCATTAAGGTCTAAGGTCTGACGGGACTTTTATTGATTTTCCTGGTTAGCTATCGTTAATCAATATCAAGGGGTCCATTGATAACTTCACCCGCCGCGTTCCCGTTTAGAGGATTGTTGGAATTAATATTAATTCTCCTGGTTAGCTATCGTTTATTAATATCTTTTCCAAACTAGGCTTGCGTCAACAGGCATTAGCATTCCTGGTTATCTATCGTTTGCTAATGAATGGTACGCTAAAAGCTTAGGACAAGACTCCGTTTCTGGCTAGAATTGCCGTTATTTAATAGAAACCTGGTAAATTCGATCGTCCCGTTTCTCCCGGTTGATTAAGTAAATAAATCATTTAAATATATTTTTCCGGTTAATTTGAATTAATAAATTTAATGAATGCTTCGGCCGAATATTAGTATTTAATTAATTCAATAATCTTTCTCGAGTAATTCCTTATTTTAATATCTTTAACTTAGTCTGATTGAGACAGTCCGATTATTACGCGAAATCAGTTAAGTAAATTCTGAATCGAACATTTAATTTAAATTATTTTTGTTCAGGGTTTTGAGGGTTGGGCTTTGAAATGCCAAAAACATTTCTATTGTAAATATAGTTAAAAACAATGTATGTGTCAACGTTAATTCTGGTTTATATTCACAGACCTTCTCTCTTTCAGGGCTTTTAAAAATTAAATAATAAGTTAAAATAAAACCAATCTGAAGTCAACAAGACCCCTGGAGATACCGTATCTCCATCTGAAGCTACCTGTGTCCCTAAGACGCCGTTTCCAAGGGTTGTGGAGTAAACCACATTAAATAATCTGGCGCTCGAGCAATTTCCGTACTAGGGTGTCACTTGTAAGGCACATTTTTCTTAGTGGAAAGAAAAAGCCTTCCTGAATCTTGAACGGCGTAGAATTTTTACGGTTTTTAAAACAAGAATTTTCGAGTCTTTCAGATGAAGTTTCTATAGGTATTAGAAAAAAAATGTGGTTACAGATAGATGGTGTCTCTCCTCATTTTAGTCGGAATGTAAGGAATTATTTAAGTAGACAATTCCTCAATAAATGAATTGGAAGGGCAGGTCCATATGAATTTCCACCTAGATCTCCTGATTTAACCAGCATGGGTTTCTTTCTTTGGGGTTACATTAAAAATTTAGTTTACGACACTCCACCTACCACTAATGAAGATGAAGATTAAAATAAAGGATGCGTTTTCTACTATAACACCAGATATCCTAAGAAACGTTTTGAGATCTTTTGAAAAACGAGTGCGGTTATGCACAGAGGAAAATGGTCATCATATTAAGCATTTATTAAAGTATTTTTTTTCATAAATGTTTACGTCTGGATTTTAGTTTCATTTCTGATCAAGTTTTGATCCCATACCTATTTATCAACAACAATAAAAAAAAATCATTGCCTACTAGAATTTAAACAAAAAAATAGAAATTTTAGAGAAAAATCCTAATAACTTTTTAATCGTTAATTTTATACATATGCATTACTCATAGTTTTTGATAGAAAATGAAAAGTTATTTGACATAAGATAAAAAAAATACAGGGTGGTCCATTTAAGTTAAGTGAGTTTTTGATGTTTGAAAAATATAAAATTAGAATCCTTTTCCTAAACACCCTGTGCAAAATATCGAAATCATACATAGTGCAAATGAAAGCACTAAAAGTCAGAATAAATCGATATAAATTTGTGTTACTGAAAGTAAGAGGTTTCCGTGTTTTTAGTTCTTGTCTAAATAGAATATTTTTCTTAAAATCACGATTTTCTCAAAATTTGTAAGAGATAGATATAGGGAATGTTGAATAATATTGACTTAGTTTTTAACGTATAATCTAAAAATGTCATAAAATACAGGGTGTTCTATTTAAAAAACCTAACTTTGATAAATTACAATTTTCTGGATCACCCTGTATAGTTACAAATAATTTAAACAAGTAGATCTTATCAATTTACATACGTCACCAAAAAATTAAGCTGATATCTTGTACTGTTTAGGCACAAGGGAACGAGGGAATATAGAAAGAATTGGAAGGGTACGTAGGGTAGCAGCGATTAGAGTATGCAGCGCCTACACAACAATCTCCAGGATGGCTGTATTAGTGATAGCGGGCATGATTCCTATATAAGAGATGGTGAAAGCGAGAGTTAGGCTTTCAAAAGTAAATAAAACAGAGGCAATTAAAAAGGAGGAAAGGATGCGCACGTTACAGAAATGGCAGGCAAGTTGGGTAGAATCAAGGAAAGGCGAATAGACAAAGAGACTCATCCTTAATGTAATAATATGGCTAGAGAGAAAACACGGAGAACTAAGCTATTACACCACACCTGTAGGCCATAAGACGAGCATCTTCAGATGTATAAGATGGGCGCAAGAAAGAAATAGTCTGAAAAATATAATAGGAGCAGAACTAATGGTGGAAAATTTTATGGACAAAGGACGATAATCATCTAAAAAGAATTTTTTTGCTTTAGACCTAAATGTAGAGTATTTAAAAATTTTAAATTCATTTGGTATCGCGTTATATAATGACACTGCGTTATATATAAAACTGCGATTAAACATTACTGAACTATGGATTGGCATAGTAAGACGATTGCGGTCTCGAAGATTTACATTTGTAATGAGCAACAAATTTTTCTTTTATGATCTCGGGTGTAGAAGTGAATAATACTTTATGAACATACGTAGTCAAATGATATTTCGCACGGTTTTCCATTATAAGCCAGTCTAATTCTTTTATTTTATGAGTGATATGATCATATTTTCTTAAACCAAAGATAATCCGACAACATGAGTTTTGAATATATTGTACCTTTGTTCTATCAGCTTCATCTAAGCAAAAATAGTAAATGTAATGACAATAAGTGAAGTGTGAAAGAACCAATGAGTCACACAAAAGCTTTCGCATATTGTGACTAAGAAGTGCTTTATTGGCATAAATAAATTTAAGAGACATGTAAGCCCTGATACCTTTTTACATACCTACTGGATGTAGTGAGACTTCTGTAAACTTGCCAAAGCAAAGTTGAGAGCTCTAATATACCAAAATTTTTTCGCATGATTCGTCACTTAGTTGGTATTTATCTTAAGTCGCTAAAATTATAATTTTACTACTCAAATAAGTAAGAGTTATTTTGGATACTCTACCATAAATTTTTGTCGTACCTATGGGAAGTGAAGAACACTTGAATACTGTCCATTTTAAACGAACCTCAAAATCAATAACATTAAATTAGCAGCCAGACTCAAATTAACAATTTGTAATATTCCACCAAATTGAGTTCCGAATTCAATAAATACTTAATCTTACAAAGTATCCTTGATTAAATAATAAAATAAATTAGGAAAAACGTCTAATTTGAACCTGAAAACACGTAAAATTTTAAAAGCTATATATTTTTTTCAGTTTATACAAGGCTGATATTGCAAGTGCCAGTGTATTGATTTCGTTAGGAGCTATATTAGGTAGAACATCAGTCAAGCAGTTGATCATCATGGGATTTATTGAAATAATTATATTCTCAGCTAATTCTTATTTAGGATCCAAAGTTTTTCAGGTAAGAAATTATCAGTTATTAGATTAATTCAATGTTACCATGTTTAAACAATATTTTTGAGCAAAAAATGCGACTTCATCATTCGCGGATCATAAAGTTGACCAATGATCAAAAAAATAATAGAGATTTTATAGTCCCCAAGAGTCTTTTATACAGTGTTACCCCCCTATCTAACTCGTTACTGGACTCTTGTTAGGAAAATCGCCGAGACCCGTCGACTTTTGATTTCTACAATGTACATTTTTTTATAAATAGTTTACCCCTAATTTCATCCCTTACTGGAGGGGAGGGGAGGGTGAGTGATAGCTCATTTGAAAGGGGGTTTATTCTCCATTGAACCGTGCAAAAAATTTTAAATTTGCTTCATTATGTGTCGAGTTATTAATGTTTAAAAATAACAAAACACCACAAACAGGAAGGCAACTAAACTACAATTACAATTACAATAAATGTTCAAAATGTTCCCCGTTGACCTCCTGGCAACAATAAAGTCTATTTTTAGTTTCAGCTCTGACGTTTTGCAAAAAAAAATTAAAAAAAATAAAAGTAAAAAATAAAATAAAAAAAAAAATAAAAAAATAAAATAAAAAAATAAAAAAAAAAATTAAAAAATTTAAAAAATTTAAAAAAATTAAAAAAAAACACGGTTGAATAGAGAATAAAACCCCCTTTAAAATGAGCTATCACCACCCCATGCTACAGTAAATTTTTTGAAAGGGTTGCTCCCTTCCAGTAAGGGATGAAATTAGAGGTAAACTATTCATACAAAAATGTACATTGTAGAAATCAAAAGTCGACGTGTCTCGGGCGATTTTCCTAACAAGAGGCCAGTAACGAGTTAGATAGGGGGGGTAACACTTATGATTCGCACTGTATAGCGTTTTATATGGCGTTTGCTTTTATGAGTACGATGAGTGAATGAAGAATAGACCCTCGACTCCTCGACAGTGTGAAAAAAGTTTTCGGTTTTCGAAATTATAGTATAAAGCAGGGGCGGATCCAGACTTCCGTTTGGGGGAGGGGGTCACGAATTATTTTTATGGTGGAGGGGCGTATGGGTATAACTGAACATCGACAAATACTTTTTTCTACAAACGTCAAAAATAACAAGGTCCGCGCATTCATAACAATATGCGACGTGACCCTTTTTTAAACCCTTTGTTAAACTAAACATGAGATTTTTGTATTTTAACCTTTATGGTCCTCAATCAAGCAAAAATCCAAGAAATCATTTATTTCTAAATGTTTAACAATAATTAAGGCTTTTTAACACTTTTCAAATTGTGACAAAATGTTACACTACCTAATTTTACGTTAATGTTAACATTAATGGTGCAGCCAGTACACGAACCAATATTTATTCCTAAACCAGATAATTTATAAATGTGCTACCACCTAGAAGAGAGTTTGCTAACTAGATAATTCAGAATTCAGCCCCTAATATTGTAGTTTTGGGGGTTGGAAGCCTATCCATTTTTGACGTTTGTAGAAAAAATTTTCTTTGTAACTCGTACGCGAAATACTTTGTTGATCTCGACTATTTCTTAACTCGGCTGCACCTCGTTAAAAAGATCAGTTCTCGATCACCAAAGTAGCATTTCGCGCACTAGATACAATAATAACTGTTTAGATTCAGATAGTAAACTCAACCCCAAAAAAATCAGATTAAAAAAATTAGTTCGTTTGGTTCATATAAAAAATTTCACCCTGTATATGGGTTTTGAAAAGTTTAAAAAGGATTTTACAAAGTACACAAATAGACAACAAAGATGGTGTATTTATTTTTTTCTAATAAAAAAAACAAATTTGACTATAAATTAAAAGTTTAGCAAAATGAATAGATTTCAAGAAATAAAACTTTTCCTGCAAAAATTTAATTTTTTGTACACAAATTTGATTTTTGAAAAAGTGAGGGAAAAAAGAAAAAAACTTGCACAATAGATAAATAAACCACTCCCGAGTTATAGGGCCTAGAAAATTACGATTTTCATCACAAAAATCGTACATTTCTAAATTTTTTTTTAAATATAACCGTCAATCTGTTATTATTACGTACAAATTATTGCGTGAATATCTGGAAGAATATTACTTCCACAAAAAAAATGTATATAACATCCTAATGAGAAAACAACATTGAGAACATTTTAATACCATCCGGAACCGTTTAACATAAACAGAAAAAAAGTTATGGACAAAATAATTTTTTTTACGCCATTTTTTTAGCGCCATCTAGGCTGTGGTATTTGAAAAAAAAATACTTTTGCAGAAAGTCGTAATACATATTTCTACAATTGGCCAGTAATTTTTAGCCCTATGGGATAATTATTTTTTAAGTTTTGGTCTGTTAAAGTTGAGCTAAATTTTTGTTTTTTATAAGACATTTTGAATTTTTGGTCACTAGCTTGAAAAGTATTGATTATTGAAAAAAATTTAAGGAGACAAGACTTTTAGTTCTTCCGTTTGAAATTGCGTACATTTGCATTTATAACCGTCAATGTCATTTTCAATTTTTGGTCAAAAGTATTGATTTTTGAAAAAATTTTAAAGCGGCAAGACTTTGAGCAAAGTTTCTTCCGAATAATTTCCTTTTTTTTTTATCTTTTTTCGGGTCAAATATTGAAAAAACGGTAATTTCAATGATAAAGTTTGTCAGAACATGACATATCAGCGATAAGCTAAGCTTTAAAATGCTTTATTGTACATCTCAACCGGACACAGTGGCCTAGTTGGTAAGGCGTCTGCCGATTCAGCTTGGTCGGTATTCGGGGAGTAGGTTCGAATCCTGCCGTATTCAAGTGGAATTAAAATCAGATAAGACTTTGGGCAAGTGCAAAAAGGTATTTGTGTCATACGCAGTTTCATTCATGCCGGTAAACAGGCCGGATGAGATCGGATATCCCGTGAAACTGATAGGGGTTGGTGACATAATTACACACTTGTTAGTCGGTAGATCACCTGCATGACAAAGGCATAGTCCTGGGTTTAAGGTGATTGAGGACCGTGGTGCGGAGTCCACGATAAGCTGTAGGTCCCGTCCAGTTTAGGCCATTAGTTCAGAAAAGATACGTTAAAATTAACAAACCAACATTGTACATCTCTATATTATGAGCCAAAAAAAAGATACGGGCAAAAAATACATTTTTTTTAATGAAATTGAAAAATCGTAAACGCCAAAACGCCACTAATGAAAGTGATCTGGACACCTTTACTAGCAATTTGCAAAAAATTTCAAGACGATCTGATCAGTTACTAGTACAAAAAAATTTACTTCTTTGCTTGTGCCAATAATAGTTCATTTTGCTAAACTTTTAATTTACAGTCAAATTTGACTTTTTTATTAGAAATTGAGTATCTAGTCGTGTGGGAAAAATAATAATACGCCATTTTTGTTGTCTATTTGTGTGCTTTGTAAAATCCTTATTAGAGTTTTCAAGGACCATATACAGGGTGAAATTTTTTATATGAACCACACGAACTAATTTTTTTAAACCCAGACCTGATTTTTTTCTAGCTTGAATAAATCAGATAATTAGGTGATCGTAGTGTAACATTTTACCAAACTATGAGATAAATCGAACTTACCGTTCAAAAATAACGACCAAAAGAAACTCCCCCTGTATATTAATAAGTAATAGGAGACACTTTTTAATGGTCATTTCCTCATGACTTACCCTATATACTGACAAAATATTTTCGTTTCTTTACTTATACAAAGTTTAAATTCACATCAGACATTTAGAATAGGAACTCATACAATAGTTACCTAAGTAATTAAGATTATTTTAATCATATTTGAATTTAAATACTTGTTTAGTTTCGTAATAATGTTTTTTAAATTATTTACGTTAACATTAATTTAAAAAAAAGTATATTCGAGCTTTGGAGGGGGGGGGGTCATGACCCCCGTGACCCCTCCTGGATCCACGCCTGGTATAAAGTAATGTCAAAAGGAGAATGAACTTTGCACCTAACTTTTATTAAAAGGAAAAATGAATTTAAATAATAAAATTTTATATTTGGTGCTTTTTCCACTTTTTATCCAATTTTTTTCTGATCATCCCTGACCTGACCTGACACAGATCATCCTGGTTTGTGGTCTGTGATCTATTTTTAGTCACTTGCTGTTTAACCTATTTGTTTATGATATAGTTAGTAATTTATAGTATAGTCATATGTTTGTTATTGATGCATTAAAAATAAGCATCTACTCAATATTATTAAGTGTCGTTTTGACAATTCGATTCAAAATAAAGACAAAGAAAATTATTGCCTTACGAGTGACGCCTTAGTACGGAGATTGCTCGAGCGCCAGTTTTTTATGTGGTATGCTCCACGACCCTTAGAAACGGCGTCTTATGGGCACAGGTAACTTCATATGGAGATACGATATTCTCCAGGGGTCTTGTTGATTTCAGAGTTAATAATTAACCTTATTATTTAATTTTTTTTTTAAAGTCCTGAAAAGAGGAAAGGTGAATATAAACCAGACAATAAACGTGACACTTATATTGTGTTTAACTATTTAACATTAAAAAAACTTGTTTAATATTTCAAAGCCCACCCTTTTCAACCCTGAACAAACAGAAAATAGAATAAATATTCGATTCGGAGCTTAATAATTCTTATATCGGGGGCTCAATCAGTTATCTTATCTTATAAAAAAAATACTAAATTAGTTGGAGACTCTGATAAACGGGGCAGCGGTCGAATTTACCAGGTTTGGACAGTTTATACTTATAAGTCGCAGACTTAATTAACACGGAGGGGGGTTGTTCCTATATTCTCAGCGCAACGGACATTGGCAACCAGCAAAAACTAGGGATGTCAATGTTAGCCAACGCGAGTTGGAAATAGGGTTAATATTGACCACCAGCAGAAACTAGGGAAGCCAATATTAATCCCAGAATATGTCACGGTTTGAGGGTGGCGGATTATTTCTAATATTTCTATATAACAGACATTGGCAACCAGCAAAAACTAGGGATGTCAATGTCAGCCAACGCGAGTTGGAAATAGGGTTAATATTGACCACCAGCAGAAACTAGGGAAGCCAATACTAATCCCAGAATATGTCACGGTTTGAGGGTGGCGGATTATTTCTAATCTTTCTATATAACAGACATTGGCAACCAGCAAAAACTAGGGATGTCAATGTTAGCCAACGCGAGTTGGAAATAGGGTTAATATTGACCACCAGCAGAAACTAGGGAAGCCAATATTAATCCCAGAATATGTCACGGTTTGAGGGTGGCGGATTATTTCTAATATTTCTATATAACAGACATTGGCAACCAGCAAAAACTAGGGATGTCAATGTCAGCCAACGCGAGTTGGAAATAGGGTTAATATTGACCACCAGCAGAAACTAGGGAAGCCAATACTAATCCCAGAATATGTCACGGTTTGAGGGTGGCGGATTATTTCTAATCTTTCTATATAACAGACATTGGCAACCAGCAAAAACTAGGGATGTCAATGTTAGCCAACGCGAGTTGGAAATAGGGTTAATATTGACCACCAGCAGAAACTAGGGAAGCCAATATTAATCCCAGAATATGTCACGGTTTGAGGGTGGCAGATTATTTCTAATCTTTCTATATAACAGACATTGGCAACCAGCAAAAACTAGGGATGTCAATGTCAGCCAACGCGAGTTGGAAATAGGGTTAATATTGACCACCAGCAGAAACTAGGGAAGCCAATATTAATCCCAGAATATGTCACGGTTTGAGGGTGGCGGATTATTTCTAATCTTTCTATATAACAGACATTGGCAACCAGCAAAAACTAGGGATGTCAATGTCAGCCAACGCGAGTTGGAAATAGGGTTAATATTGACCACCAGCAGAAACTAGGGAAGCCAATATTAATCCCAGAATATGTCACGGTTTGAGGGTGGCGGATTATTTCTAATCTTTCTATATAACAGACATTGGCAACCAGCAAAAACTAGGGATGTCAATGTCAGCCAACGCGAGTTGGAAATAGGGTTAATATTGACCACCAGCAGAAACTAGAGAAGCTAATATTAATCCTAAGATATGGCAATTTTAAATCAGAGTTATTCGGCGACAGAAAAACAAGATTCGGAGCAACCTGGTATATTCGTATTTTAATTCCCCTGTATCTTCCTGTATACCGAGCTAACAAGAAAGCACAAGTACTTACTCACTAAAATAAAACAAAATAAGAGAACTTTAATCGTTAAATAAATAAATCAATCATAAACTATTTTTCGGTTAAATTTAGATAACATGGCTGAATTAAATAATTCAAATTTAAGCTACGCTTTAGTATCTACCCGTGAAAGAGAATTTAAAAATTAGTTTTCAAAATTTAACTCGTAAAAAAAAAGAAAGCCCCAAAAATAAATAATCTAACTACACAAACTATTATTCGGCAAGATTTGAAAAATAAAACGGAATTAAATAAATCAAATTTAAAGTACGATTTATTATCTGCCGGTGAAAAAGAATTTAAAATTAATTTTCAAAATTTAACTTAAAAAAAATAAGAAAGTCCCAAAAATAATTAATATAACTACAAACTATTATTCGGCAAAAATGTGAAAAACAAACGGAATTAAATAAATAAAAATCAAAGTACGGTTAAAGCCAAAACTTCAGGGCATCTCCTCAAAAAGGCTGAGATCAGACAACAGCACGCCACCAGGAGATCTTAGGGAGAGGAAGAAGACGAGGATGGAGGGACTCACCTTCGCAAAGAGGCACAAAAGGCCGAAGGGCCACAAACCACAGCCGCCAAACCAGCAGCAAAGGGTAAAGACCCCGCAGCAAAAACGGCAACAGCTGGCTCCCCCCAATCCCAGTATAGCGGAGTCAGTCCGCTCAAAAGGCCAATAGCCAAAGATCTGACTGACATGGAGGTAGACAAAGGCAGGGAGGAGACAGAAGAAGAAAGCGCTCCTCCTCTTCATCAGAATGAGGAGGGAAATAAGGTTCTTGCAGGTAAATCTCCAACATCCAAAAGCCTCATCGGCAACGCTATGTAGAAGATTTGACAACGAAGGCATCGACGTGGCCCTGCTGCAAGAACCTTGGCTACATGGAGAAGAGTTGCAGGCCTATCACCGCAACATAGTAAGGTTCTATACAGCACAAAAGCCGAAAGGCCAAGAGCTTGTATAGTTCACAGTTGTCGGGTTAATTGTACACTAATACCGGCGCTTTGCACCGGCGATTTGGCTACAGGACTCCTAACAGCACCTACAGAAGAAGGAGAGAAGAGCTGGGTTATATGCTCCGCCTATCTTCCAGGGGATGAGACATGTCCAGGTGACCTGGTTGCCTACTGCGTCGACAAGGGCTTACAACTCATCATCGGCAGTGACGCTAACGCACACCACACAGTATGGGGCAGCACGAACACCAATCAAAGAGGTGTGAGTCTTTATTGAATTTCATATCTGCCGAAGTGTTAATAATTGCTAACATAGGCAATAAACCTACTTTCGTCACAAAAAACCGCAGGGAAATCCTAGATGTGACACTGTGTTCCAGCAAGGTGAGTGACATAATCCTGAACTGGCATGTTTCGGAGGAGCCGTCGTGCTCAGACCACAGGCAAATTCGCTTCGACCTAAATACGTCAATTACTCTGCGTAAGTACAGAAACCCAAGAGAGACAAACTGGCAAAGGATTTACAGAATCAGTCAGAGAATCTCTAAAAGGAGGTACAGCGCCGGTAAGGGACGTAGATGGTATAGAACTGGCAGTGGAACAGGTCAATGGGGCCATCATGGACGCATACCTAGAAAACTGCCAAGAGAAAACAAGCCGGGATAGGGGCAGTAAAACAGCCTGGTGCAATAAGAACTTAGAGGATCTTAGTTCCGAAGTTCGGAGGCTATTCAATACAGCCAAAAACAATCTAGACTGGAATACGTACAAAAACAAATTAACGCCGTACAACAAAGAAATCCGAAAAGCCAAGAGGAAATCCTGGAGGAAGTTCTGCGAGGAGGTTAACGAGACTCCGGCATGTTCGAGAATCCACAAGGTCCTGGCAACGGATGGGGGTACAGCAAAAGAAGTTGGCTTCATAAGGAAGACGGATTGAACCTACACAGAAACAAAAATGGAAAGTCTTGAGGAACTTACAAAAGTCCACTTTCCGGCCTCAAAGGTCATTGGGGGGGGGGGGGGGGGATCCAAAGGAGCAGGATAGTCCTGAGCAAAGGCTTAAAAGGCCAACTCAAGGGGACTGGGAACTACCCACGGAAATTACCCGTCCAAACAAGATCAAATGGGCCATAAATAAGTTCCAACCGTTCAAATCACCGGGGGTGGATGGAATCTATCCAGCATTCCTACAAATGGCAGTGGACGATCTGATACCACACCTCTGTAAAATCCTCAAAGCTAGTGTGGCATGGGGATACATACCAACTGTATCGCGAAAAGTGAAAGTGATCTTTCTACCCAAGGTGGGCAGAATGACAGATCTGACACCAAAGTCATACAGACCAATTAGTCTGACATCATTTCTCCAAAAAACTTTGGAGACACTGCTAGACAGATACATCAGAGACGAAATACTAAAAGTAAATCCTCTGAGTAACCGCCAATACGCATACCAATCAGGAAAATCAACAGATTCTGCACTGAATGATTTAAACAGGCTGCTTTCAAAGTCAATAGAGGACAAAGAAATAGCCAGGATAACGTTCCTGGACATAGAAAGAGCTTTTAACAATGCTACCACAGACGCATTAGTCAATGCACAAATCAGAAGAGGAGTCCCGCCAAGCTTCTGCAGATGGATAAGGGCCAGTCTAGAGAGAAGGACAATTATATCCACTCTAGGAGAGGCTACCATCATGGCAAAAGCAGGCGGAGGTAATCAGGCCTATGATATCATATGGGTCAGTGGTGTGGTGGCCAAAGACTTTTCAGTCAGTAATCATAAGGCAGTTAACAGGCATACAAAGACAAGCTTGTCTCAGTGCCACAGGGGCCATGAGAACCACCCCCACGGCCGCGATGGAGGTCATTTTAAACCTACCACCATTACACATATACATACAGGGAGAGGCGAGAGCGGTCACCTATAGACTTATGCAAGGGTCACGACCCATCACCAAACTCCACGGGACGGATTACCAAAGGTTAGAAGAAGAACTAAGGGCGGATCCAATTACAGGAATGCCCAGCGACACCATGGTAACCAAATACAATTTCAACAGAAAATACGAAGTAAAAGTATTGGAAAGAGAACACTGGGAGGGGGGAGCACCCATCAGTGCAGCAACAATCTGGTACACAGACGGCTCGAAGACCGAAGAAGGGTCGAAGCCGGAATTTATGGGCAAAAACCAAGGATAATGATCCCGGTGAGCCTGTCAAAAGACACCACAGTATTTCAAGCAAAAGTAGCAGCAATACACCTCTGCATAGGAGAAATAAACAGACAAGACAGCATAGGTCAGTCCGTTGTTATATTCTCCGACAGTCAGGCAACACTAAAAGCACTAAAGGCCACCCAAGTAAACTCCAAACTTGTGTGGGACTGTGCCTGTGCCCTGAATGAACTAGCTAACCGCAAGAAAGTGACCCTGGCATGGGTTCCAGGACACAAAGGGCATCGAGGAAATGAAAAAGCCGACGAATTGGCCAGACAAGGCTCGTCAATGGCATTTTATGGTCCAGAACTCTTCTGCGGTATAGCAAAAGCAACAGTTAAAAAAGCAATCAGCAAAGCCCAAAGCTGGTGGGAACAATCCCCAGGACAGAGGCAGGCAAAAAGGTTTCTCAAGAAACCATCGCCTAAACTCACGGCAGACCTACTAAGCAGGGACAGAAAGTCCGTAAAAGCAATAGTAGGCATGCTTACAGGACACTGTAAACTCAACAAGCATATGAAAAACATTGGTCTGGCAGAAGAAACCACATGCAGGTTTTGCCAGACAGAGGAGGAAACCTCAATCCATATTCTATGCGAATGCGATGGAATAGCAAGAACAAGGTTTTCACAGAAGGGAACGGAATACCCAGAGGCAGAGAGCTACGTGGAAGAGCCACTGTCAGGGATTCTAACCATACTTAAAAGGACGAAGCTCGCGCAAGTCATCTAATTATCAGAGGAATAGGCCGTAGGGCCACCCCTTTTTACATCTATCTACGGTTTATTATCTGCCGGTGAAAAATAATTTAAAATTAATTTTCCAAGAAAATGTTTAAATCACACTGTATTTCAGCCTGCAAATTTAAAATGAAATCAACGCGATCGGAGTTGAGTACAATAAAACGTTTAGTTTTAGATCAAATTAACTATTAAGTATACGGTAAAAACGGAATGAAAACACTGAAAAACTTTATCTCTAAATACCTGAGTTTTTTTTGAGAAATTTAATTCGGAATAACTGAACGGATAAGCTAGGCACTTGGGTCTTTTCGATTTCGGTCGTAATAACTGAATCAATCTTTTCCAAAAATCAGAAACCACCTAAGGTCGCTGAAGCATACCCTACTCCTCAAAAATTGGTCCCCATATTTTAACACATGCGTGAGTATCGACTCATTAGATTTCGGCTTGAAATATTTATTAATTGTTTACAATACAGGGTGATATAGCTATGGAATCGAATATTTAATTAAATTTTTTAAATAATTTTGATCTTTTAACATTTAATTTTCTTTGACTGTAATAAATAGGTTCTTTACAAGATCTATACCCTATAGCCTATACTCACATTTAATGATTATATTTCCAAAAACAGTTTCCTCTGCTTTTAAAATGCTTGGATTCCTTATTCGCAATATGCAATATTTTACTGAATTTTCTACCATATGGTTACTATTTACTGCTTTTTCCGACTGAAATATTCTTGTATAGTTTGGAATTCAATAGTAAACATTCAATTCTCTCAACTAGAAGGAGTTCAATATCGTTTATTTTTAAATCCGCTACTCTCATTTTAGATAAAATGTTTCATGTTAGAAGTATTTCCCAAGAATATTTTTATGCGCGTTATAAAACATGCAGTGTAATCAAGCGAAGATAAATTATTTTTGTAATGTTTTAATTTTATTTATTATAATAAGTATGCTTAGTTTTCACGATTCTAGGCTTAATGCAAGAATAAATAAATCTATTTTACATTGCCACTTATTCCTCTGAGTCATTGTGACAAATATTCCTATTTCTATTTTTTAAATATTTAACAAACTTTTCAACATGCCTCAGTATATTTTTGGCTCGTTCTGATAGTATACTAATGTGTTTTTAATACCAACTCCTTTAAGACAATTCTTTTCGGCAGTTAAAACTAAGACGAGGGCCAATTTAAAAAAATAAATATACAACTTATTTAAAACACAAAGAAGATCGTTTTCAGCGAGTTTCATAAAAAAAAATTATTTCTGCGAGAGATAAAAATTTAAAACGAGAAAAACGGTTTTTATCGTGTTTCTCGATAATTTAGAGGTTATGTTGAAAAATAATTAACTACAACTTTTATATTAAACTTTTGTATATGTATATTTCAGCCACAAATCGTAAAAAACCAATATCCAACCTTCAAGTTGTATATTAAGCTACCCCCACCCAGAGCTGGGTAGTATCCGGATACTTCTGTATCCGGATACTTTTGATGTATCCGAAAGCTGTATCCGGATACTTTTTAAATTTTGTATCGGGTATCCGTATCCGTGACCAAATTTGAAAGTATCCGGTATCCGGATACTTTTTTTGACATTCGGATACTTTTAAATTTTCAACGTCTGCCGGTAATGTACGCACCACACTTCAATCCAGATGTACATAGTATGTTAAATCCCATTTTATTTTCCGTACTCATGGTATAATAGGATATAGTTTTATTTTTACGTAGTTCCACAAGATTATGTTGTTTAATTAATTATATGGTATATTTTCTGTATTTCAATTCCCTTAAGAGTCCGTCACCTGCACACTGCTCGGTGATCTCTCCGGGGTCGGCGCGAGGAGGGGTAGCGCGGTAGGCGGATCGCAAGCTATTCCTACTCCGCAAATTTTTGGAGACCGTATTCAAAAGATTTGACGATTCTCGAATATCGAATACGTAATACGTATTTAATTTAGTCGGGCACGGGTACAAACAATCGTTGGCGTTGTCTTTGTAGGATGAAATAAGAAATATCAATCTATAGACGTACAACCGTGCGAAGCCTGAACGGTCAGCTAGTTTGGAATAAAAACAACTCTATTATGATTTTGTACAATAGTTATACTTAAAAAAATATATTTACAATATACCTGGAGGAATATAAATTTAAGTTACTATCATTATTTATGTTTTTGGGGTTGGTAAATATTAATTAAAGGCCGATATCGATATCGTCGAAATGTCATGTTATGACAAACTTTTTCATTGGAATGACCGTTTTTTTAATATTTCACCCGAAAAAATGACATTGACGGTTATAAATGCAAATGTACGCAATTTCAAACGGCCATATCTCGTTACAGGCAAAAGATAAAAAAAAATGGAAATTATTCGGAAGAACTAAAAGTCTTGTCTCCTTAAATTTTTTTCAATAATCAATACTTTTCACGCTAGTGGCCAAAAATTGAAAATGTCTTATAAAAAACAAAAATTTTGCTCAACTTTAACAGACCAAAACTTAAAAACTAATTATCCCATAGGGCTAAAAATTACTAGTCAATTGTAGAAACATATGTTACGACTTTCTGCAAAAGGATTTTTTTTCAACTACCACAGTCTAGATAGCGCTAAAAAAAATGGCGTAAAAAAATTTCAAACAAATTTATTTTGTCCATAATTTTTTTCTGCTTATGTTAAACGGTTCTGGATGGTCTTAAAATGTTCCCAATATTGTTCTCTCATTAGGATGTTATATACATTTTTTTTGTGGAAGTCATATTTTTCCAGATATTTACGCTAGAACGATCCAGTTTCTTTAAACACCCATTTTTGAATTGCCATATTTTCCTTCGAATTAATCGTAGAAAAATCAAAATAATTTTAATTGTTAATACTAACAGATTTTCGGTTATATTTAAAAAACTTTTTGAAATGTACGATTTTTGTAGTGAAAATCGTAATTTTCTACGCCCTATAACTCGGGATGGGTTTATTTTCATGAAAAATTGTATTTAACATTAATTCATTAAAAAAGGATAATTTAACGATTGCCCGAGTTTTTTTTCTTTTTTATTCCCCTCACATTACCTTCCTCTATGGTATAGTGGAGGGCGGAGAAGTAAATGCGGTAAAAAATAACATAAACATTTAAGTATGTAGTGTCAAAAACACATTCCAAAAGAGAATTCGATCACTGCCAACTTTGTTCGAGGTATAAATCTAACGGCACTCCACTATTTTTAAAAACCGAAGAAATTTGGGAATTTTTTTACGAGCATAAAACACAATATTATTATTATACATATATTGCATTTAAAAAATATATCTTAGCATCTTATCATACAAAATTTTAAGGAATTTTGAGGAATGCACTAATTTTGAAACCACAAGTGTGTGATTTTATTTACATTTTTATTTACATACGTTCTGCAATTGGAAATAGATAAACTGTATATTTAGTGCTAGTGAAAGGGTGGTGGTTATAATAGGTGAATGAATATGGTTGCAGAAAGGAAAAGAGATAAAACGCGTTTGCGTTTATCTTCTAGGAGAAAGAAACAAAAGAATATTTTAAAATATAATCGGTTACAGCACTATACTAGATAGTAGACCATATGAGAACGTAACAGTTGAAAAAATAGAGTGCCGAAATCATTTATTAAGGAATTACTGTAATAAAGTTAGAGAAGTTTAAAATTTAAAAATTTAAAAAAAAATCTTTTAAATCATATTTTAAAAATTAGGTCCTCCATTTCTAAGGCAATGTTATATAGGAACAAAGAAACCGGAAAGTCACAGGATGAAAAGGTTCTAAATCTTAAGAAAGATATTTTAAATAGTGTTAGTCACATTTTTGGAGAACACAAAAGTTGTGCAGAATTAAAATATTTTTGTACAAAGGCTAATCCTGATGAACAAAATTTCATCGAAGACTTTAAATTGTGGGGCATTGAAGAAAAACTCATGGATGCGGTAAGATATCTAGCGGAACATTCTAGAAGTCTTTTAGAAAATGTCGACTACAATGTTGTAGAACAATTTAATGCTATGATAGCCCAAAAAATTGGAGGAAAAAGGGTAAATTATACTTTAAGAAGGAGTTACAGAGGAAGATGTTTTAGTGCAGTAATAGCAAAAAATACAAGGATGCCATTGTATAAAACATATAAACACATTAGTGGCTATAGTCCCGGAAAAATTATTAAGAAAAACGAACAACTTAGTATCAAATTAAACAAAAAAAATGTAAAAAGTCGAAAGAGATTAATTTTCCCTAAAGAAAAACATGGTCCTGATGATCAATACGGTGAGCACTGTACTAAACCAGACATGGATGATCAAACGTTCAATAGTTTCAAAGATATGTTCTTGAAGGAATTGTTTAACAAAAATGAAAATGAGCTTAAAACAATAGAAGAAAGCACGAGGTTACAGGCATACTCTTCTCAATGGAAGCAATTGAGAAAGAAATTGTTAACTTCATCCAATTTTGGAAAAATTTGCCGAATGCTTCCAAAGACCAGTTGTGCTTCTACAGTGAAAAGTTTCCTGTATGAAGAAGTTTTTTCGAGAGCAATTGCTTGGGGGAGAAATAACGAAGATCGGGCCAAAGAAAAATTCAAAGATTTGAATAATCTTAATTTATTTGATTGCGGTTTATTTTTGTAAATATTGGGCAAAATCATAAGGGTTGTTTTTATTCCAATCTAGCTGCCCGTTCCAACTTCACAAGGTTTACTAATTATTGTCATTTTCATTTTTCATTTTTTTTCATTTTTCATTTTTCATTTTTCATTTTTCATTTTTCATTTTTCATTTTTCATTTTTCATTTTTCATTTTTCATTTTTCATTTTTCATTTTTCATTTTTCATTTTTCATTTTTCATTTTTCATTTTTCATTTTTCATTTTTCATTTTTCATTTTTCATTTTTCATTTTTCATTTTTCATTTTTCATTTTTCATTTTTCATTTTTCATTTTTCATTTTTCATTTTTCATTTTTCATTTTTCATTTTTCATTTTTCATTTTTCATTTTTCATTTTTCATTTTTCATTTTTCATTTTTCATTTTTCATTTTTCATTTTTCATTTTTCATTTTTCATTTTTCATTTTTCATTTTTCATTTTTCATTTTTCATTTTTCATTTTTCATTTTTCATTTTTCATTTTTCATTTTTCATTTTTCATTTTTCATTTTTCATTTTTCATTTTTCATTTTTCATTTTTCATTTTTCATTTTTCATTTTTCATTTTTCATTTTTCATTTTTCATTTTTCATTTTTCATTTTTCATTTTTCATTTTTCATTTTTCATTTTTCATTTTTCATTTTTCATTTTTCATTTTTCATTTTTCATTTTTCATTTTTCATTTTTCATTTTTCATTTTTCATTTTTCATTTTTCATTTTTCATTTTTCATTTTTCATTTTTCATTTTTCATTTTTCATTTTTCATTTTTCATTTTTCATTTTTCATTTTTCATTTTTCATTTTTCATTTTTCATTTTTCATTTTTCATTTTTCATTTTTCATTTTTCATTTTTCATTTTTCATTTTTCATTTTTCATTTTTCATTTTTCATTTTTCATTTTTCATTTTTCATTTTTCATTTTTCATTTTTCATTTGAAATTCATTCAAATAACATTACTTTTTTAATACACCAAATCTCACATCACTGCAGTACATAATAATATAGTTCGATATTAATTACAACTATCTACAATCTACACATATTTGAAAATGTTTATATAAACTCACAGAACCGAATCCGACCCTGTTAATATGCAGTGGGCGTGGAAACACCGAAATTTAAATATTTATAATGTTGATTACTCATGCAGAGGTTTCGTGCATGACATAGATTTTTGACTAATTTTTGTTCAATCTTTTTCAACCTAGTGTCAAATGAAAGATAAATGTGCAAGTAATATTTTTTTAAATTTATTTGTCAAATTTTATAAAAAAAATTCTCAAAGTTACTTTCACTACTGATAGTAAAAAAAATGGTCTTTATCTTCATTCCAGTGTTTATCTTATTTTTTTAAATAACACCGTTTTGAAGTAATCGTACATTTTCTAGCGCTCTACAGGCACATACATTTTGACCAGGGTACGGACTCTTAAGAACTCGGTATAATTAGAACAAAGTATTTTTTCCATATTATAATAAAGTAGTTCACACACCATTTGAATCGATCATTAGAATTATCATTCGCATTTTATTTGGTACAAATTACCTGATTATAATAAATATATTTTGAGCAGTGTTATATGGAATATTATACAACTCTACTTAGTTACCATGCATTGATAAGCGAATATACCCTTGAAGACGTGGTATAATCAGTAGTAATATCACAAGAGCTTCGAAAATAATCGATTATACTTCCGAGTCACGAGACGCATTTTGCGAAACACCACGAGAGCGGAGTTCGAGTGGTGTTTTTAAAAAAATACGTCGAGCGAGGAGGAAGTATAAAATATTATTTTCGTATGCTCGCGTGGTATTCGATACGATTATATAACGAATTATATAATTATTTTTGTTGACGTTTGCTCATTATAAACGTCAAACGTATTGTTATTAATGGAAGTACAATTTTTAATAATAAATTTGAAATATCTCAAAAACTATTTCATTTGGGTATAGGGAATACTCAATAAAACTTAAAGTATAGTAAAATAGCTTTCAGTTGCCGACATAAAATACAGGGTGATCCATTTAAAAATGGTGTGAAAATGATGTATTCGAGTTTGGACTCGCCCTGTATACGGTTTTCAAAATATGGAAGGAGGTCTAGTGAATTATTAAACTAGACGACCATCAGAGTCGTATGAATGTAAAAGATTAATTTGCATTTGTTTTGTTTAAAGGATACAGAGCGTTGAACTCATTACGATTCTCATGAAAAAGTGGTCAGAACTTTTTAAATACCCTATATAACTTATTACAACTTCATATTGTTGCAATTGCGAAGTCAAGGAGAATTCAAATTTAAAGTAATATACAGGGTGTCCCATTTAAAAAAATGTACCTTTGATCTGGCACGGTGTTCTGGAACACCCTGTACAATTGCAACTAAATTTAAAATATGAGCCTTAAGGCTGGCTACAATCTTTCAAAATTTTGTTTTTATACCTTTAATGATTTAGAAGATATTGGACTTTATCGCACTAATGAATCACCCTGTATAATTATTTTTACTATGACAACCTTTTCAAGAAGTAAGTATACGAATTACAAAAACGATTATACCACGTCGTCAGGCGAATATTCGCTTATCGATACATGGTACCTAACTAAGTAAAAATAGCAATTGCTATTGGCTAAATGTATGATCAGTTGTATATTCGTATCGAATATCACGCGAGCATACGAAAGTAATATTTATACTATCCTCCTCATTCGACGTATTTCTTTAAAATACCTCGAGCTACGCCCTCGTGTACAAGTACAATCGATTATTTTCGATGCTCTTGTGGTATTACTACTGAAAATCGCCGTTTGTTTATTAATATGCTTTTAATTTCATTTATAATTATAACTATGTTTCTATAAAAATAAAAAACTACTTGTGAACCAACTATTTCTTGTTTCTTGAGTACTTTTTGATTTCTCCTTCCATTATTTTATTCATTTCCTTTTTAATATCATACATTAAAAATACATGTACTTAAGTATATCACATAATTCTAATACAAGCAATTTAGGTCGCTTTTAAAAGTATCCTTAAAAGTATCCTAAAAAGTATCCGAAAAAAGTATCCGGATACTTGTATCCGAGTACATTTTTAACTGAAAGCATCCGTTAAAAGTATCCGGATACATTTTGAGTATCCGTATCCGGTACTCGGAGATACTTTTTTTCTGTATCCGACCCAGCTCTGCACCCTTCCAACTTCCGAAACTTTTAATTTGTCTAATTTATTTTTTTAATTTACATACTGCTAAGAATTTTTTATGAATTCGGGTATTTAAAATCGGTTTGCCCCTGGTCTAAAAACAACAATATCTAAACATACTGAAAAAATAATCTTAATTTCAACTTTAGTGAAAACAATTTTATCTACCGAAAATAATTGTACTAAAATAAACAATCTATTTAATAAATTATTAACATCAAACAAAACACAGCTCTTCACAAACTCGTTGAGAAAGTGGAGAGCACAATTACAAACAAGGAGGTGATGTTAGCGGCATTTCTGGATATACACACTGACCCAACCACTTTTATCAAAAACGAGGCGAGTCGAATTCATTTTCAGACATCCTTTAGAGACAGGATGTCGAGCTAGCCTGCTTCTTACTGTCGAGGCACAATAATGCCGAAACCGGTCTAAGAATGGCAAGCTCCTTTAATAACTTTCGTAATTCAATACCTGGTGGGGCATATAGTCTAAGGAGTGGTTGTTGAAGTCCAGACGCTGGTGCAGTGTAGGACATTTTTAATGTCCGTGTTCTTGGGAGCTTGTGTGATTTTATTTCACATCCTTTGTGCAGTTTTGAGAGTCTTAAGAAGAATCCTTTTATTTCTCGTACATATTTTGTAATGAAGTTATTTTTCACAAACTAAATAATTTGAATAATTTCGGGATTAAATGAAAATTTATTTAAATTTAAATAAAACGTTCGATTTTTATTTGGCTCACCCTATACATATTGTTGAATCTTTTACGGGCTAAACGCCGTTCGAAGATAGTATTGCGCGCGCCGTAAATTAAGTCGCTTTGGAAGGGATTTTGCGTGGTAGGAGCTCACGAAGGTGAGATCAGAGACAATTTAAAAGAGACTGATTGAAGGATAGGCGGTATAAGGCATAACGTTTCTGCGCTCCTGCCCGCGCATGGAGTCGCTGCAGTCGCGTGTACTACAAGACTGTTTTACATAAGCAGAATATAATAAAATAGTTTTAAATATTATAAATAACATTACACTTTAACATATCGCCTTTAATGTCGAAAAATATTATAAAATATCCTAGTACATTAACGTTTAAGTCATTAAAAATGAAAATATACAAAATCAATCATACATTGGTTGGTGTGAATCTGGCTTGTGTTTGTCAAAGTCAAAGCCAAGTGAAAGTGTCAAAAATTAGAATTGCACGCGAGGGCCGAGGGCGATGGTGAGTAGGATTTAGGATTAGTTTAGTTTATTATTATTATAATATTATTAGTTTCAGCTGCTGCAAAAATAATGAGCCACACTATGGCTGCTACCATTGAAAGTTTAATTGTTCCTGGACAGTTTTAATGGTAGGAATCAACCTTTGATGCTGGTAAGGCCCTTAGACGGTGTGTTTCAAAAAAGTCAAACCATATGCGTTTTTGGAATTCTATGTTACCAAAAATAAAATCTTGGAAGTTTTTACCGAAAAATAGAACGGCTATGAAAACCAAAATGCCTTTTAAAACATCTTGGTTAACTACTATTAGAGGTGTCAAATTGTTAACAAGAGAATGTTGGAAATTAGGATTCAAATTTATTAGAACGCGTTCTTTAAATCAGGACCCAGTTGAAAATATGTTTAGGGCAACTCGGCAGTATAGTGCTGCCAACACCTATCCAAATTGTTACCAATTTATATCAGCTTTAAAAACGTCAATTTTAAATAGTTTAGTTTCTGCCAAGAACTACAACAGAAATTGTGAAGCAGATGATTGTACTTTATTAGATAACTTAAATTCTTTTTTAAATTTTCATAATGAACCAAAACCATTAAATTCTATTACAATTAATGAATTGGAAAATATTGAATTCTCGTTTTTAGATTTAGAATTAAATTTTGATACTCAGGCAATAAGCTGTTTCTGGTTTCTGGTTTTGTTGTTAAAAAAATTACAACTTTTAATTGTGAAGAATGTAAGGCTAATTTGCAGACAGACATTTTAGACGTTAACCCGTTAACCATATTTTCACTTCCTTCAAAAAAAATGATGATAAAGCACGTCTGATTTATGTTCAAAGGGAAGTCATTAAATTTCTTTCAATGCTGCATGACATTGTATACCATATTTTACTTTTAGGTCATATAGAGAATATTATTGAAAAAACTGGACTCTTTGCAAAAGGTCATATTAATTTTGATTGGTTCACCTGTCAAGAACATAAATCATACGTATTTTCTCAGCTCATAAAACTTAGCGTCCCCTTATTAATTAAAAAATATAATGATGTTAACTAACAAATAAAAATAATTCTTTTTTTTTGTAACTTAGTGTACTGCGTTTAATTAAAATAAATTGTGTTATGTTATTAATATATGTGTAGTTTAATAAAAATTTTAAATGTGTGTTGATTTCTCATTTATCTAAATTATCTGTCTTAAAATTGTTTATTAATTATAATTAATTCATTAGAAAATATGAAATTTAATTTTATTTTTTGTAATGAAATAATTATATAATAAACAATTTTAAGACAAATTGTAAAATTTATCTACCCATAATCCAAACTAACAAATTTAAATATCCCGCCTGTAAAAATTAGTTCCGGCACCCCTTCGTGGTGCGCTGCGATCAACGCGATGCCAACTGTTCCTACAGGGTCGACAACTCTCACATATTACATTCTCTCTGGGTGAGATTTTAACATTTTGAAAAATAAGAATTCATTCACTGACAAAAATCCGAAATTTCCAGTCGAACGATAACTAGCCGTTTTGATTAATTAATTAACTTCCGAAATTTGCAGTCGGGTAAAAGTAGAGTCGCCGTTTGTTTCCGAATTTTAATAAAAGCTGAGGTACAACTTTAATTTTCCGTAATTTTCCGTAGTTTTCGTATTTAATTGTAGCCGTATTTGACGTGATATTAGAATCGTCGTATTTTGTTTGGAAAACGCGTTTAATTTTGGTAACGTTTTAAGACAGCGAAGCGAACTATTTATTTACGTTTGGTTTTTCTGATATTTTTTTTTATCCGGTTTATCAATTAGGAATTCGAGAACAGTCTATTCAATTTCGGAGATTCGTTATTGTTTTATTTTAGAAGAGTTATTTAGAATTTTCATTCCGATTTTAGTTTTATTTTATTAATTTGTTTTTCCGAAAATTAATTGAACGCGATTCATTTAATTTTGATTCTTTTCGTGTCCGAATTTTGGGGAAACCATTTAGAATTTTTATTCCGATTTTAGTTTTATTTTATTAATTTGTTTTTCCGAAAATTAATTGAACGCGATTCATTTAATTTTGATTCTTTTCGTGTCCGAATTTTGGGAAAACCATTTAGAATTTTTATTCCGATTTAGTTTTATTTTATTAATTTGTTTTTCCGAAAAATTAATTAAACGGGATTCATTTAATTTGTATTTCTTTTCGTGGCCGAATTTTAGGAGAGTTATTTAAGTTCTCAGTTTAGAATTTTACTTACGATTTAATTTATAATTTTGTTAATAATCTTTTCCGAAAAATTAACCGAAAGTAATTCATTCATTTATGGTTTTTTTGAGTTAGTTTGCTTTTGATTAAATCTCAATTTAGCTTTTATTTTTTTTCACGTCCGCAATTAAATCCTTATTATAATACTAACCACTTAGGGCACCGTTTATTAGTTTGCGCCGCTTTTGGGATCAGATCTTGGCCTTGTTGGTTGCTTAGGCATTGCCGTTGTCCAATATCTCCCCAATTGCAAAGTTAGGGCACCGTTTATTAGTTTGCGCCGCTTTCGGGATCAGATCTTGGCCTTGTTGGTTGCTTAGGCATTGCCGTTGTCCAATATCTCCCCGATTGCGAAGTTAGGGACCGTTTATTAGTTTGCGCCGCTTTTGGGATCAGATCTTGGCCTTGTTGGTTGCTTAGGCATTGCCGTTGTCCAATATCTCCCCAATTGCAAGTATAGGTCGACGCGTTACTCGGAATTCTGGGATTAGATCTTGGCCTTGTTGGTTGCTTCGGCACTGCCGTTGTCCAATATCTACCTGTGTTCCGAGCGGGTTGTTTTAGCGTTTGTAGCTTCCGGACTGATCTTGGCCTTGTTGGTTGCTTCGGCATTGCCGTTGTCCAATATCAGCTTCTGGAAGCTTAGGTCCGTGAAATCCGTCATCTTGGGACTGATCTTGGCCTTGTTGGTAGCTTCGGCATTGCCGTTGTCCAATATCAGCTCCCCATCCCCGCGATCTGATATTACCCTGTTTATTTTAGTAAAATAAGAAAGCTAACTAACTCACCCGAATTAAATTAAATAATTTAATAGTATTAATTAACACTTCCGGTTAATTAGGATTATTTAGTTTATCAGTCAGTTTCCCGAATAATAGTATTAAGTATCTCTCCTGAGTAATTATTGGAATTAATAGAATTAATTAACGCTGCCGGTTAACTTCAAATACTTACGAGGGGTTAATAACATTCATGCGGATTAAATTAATCATTTAATTTATTTAATAACTCTTCCGGTGCATTTCAAAATTTAAATAAATTTCAATAAAGTCTGATTGAGTCACTCCGTCATTACGGTATTTAATAGAGCCGAATCGAACGTTTTCTTTTAAAGAATTATTATTTCGTTTAGGGTTAAAGTGGGTGGGCTTTGAAATAAAACAAATTTTTATATTGTAACGTAGCTAAAAACAATATAAGTGTCACGTTTATTTCCTGGTTTATATTCACCAACCTTACCTCTTTTCAGGGATATTAAAGGTATATAATAAAGTAAAAATAATTAAGTTTGAAGTCAACTAGACCCCTGGAGAATACCGTATCTCCATCTGAAGTTACCTGTGCCCCTAAGAGGCCGTTTCTAAGGGTTGTGGAGCATACCACATAAAAAAACTGGCGCTCGAGCAATCTCCGTACTAAAGCGTCATCTTGTAAGGCAATATTTTTCTTAGTGCCAGCGCGCTCACCGGATTTTCTTTTGGGTTTATTGAAGAACAAAGTTTATAAACATCGTCCTTTTAGGGATAGAGCATATTTAAAAACTGTGATTACTAATTGTGAGAGGGCAACCTGAGCACATTACGGATGCAGTCAACGATTGTGTAAGAAGAAACCGAACTGTTCATGTTGTGGGTAAAATACTTCTTTGGAAACCTGCTTCTGTTTTCAAAGCGAATATAAGAACACAAGAGTTTGTGCCGAAATTCTTATTTTATTTTGATGTTTGTGATTTATTATTATTAAATATTAAGTTCTTGTTACAATGCTGTATAATTTTGAGCAATTTTCCGTGTTAACAAAGAATAAACCGTCGTATACGAGATGTTGTCTATTTATCGTTTTATCAATATTGTTTTCGTAGTCCATTTAAAAAAAATGGGTAAAAAAATAAAACTTAGATGGCCATGACTTCAAATCTAGATGTATTTTTTAATGCTGAACACCTTTTATAAATAATATTTCCAGAAATTTTTCAAAATAAGGGTACTTTCCTCTTGTCTCAAAATCAAATTTTGTGTTTTAGGGGATGCACAAACTACAAAGCAAAAAAAAAGTTTCAAAATTTTTTCCAATTTTTAGGTTGGAGGGTAGGACATATCCGATCTGCCACAAAATCAATCAATTAATCAATCAGGATCTGTCTGAACCCGATCGGTTCCATACGTATTAATCGAGTTATCGTGCTAACAAGAAAAGGACCCCGCAATAATCTTATGTAAATTGGGTTTCGGTCAAATCGTCTGAATTTTGGATATGTTTTAGGTTTCGTCATCACAAGCAAAAGTCTTAATGGGCACAAAGCTCGAAACTCAATACTTTGGCTGATACGGAGCTTGAAAGCTCCAAGCTCCACCACCGATTTATTTATTCGTGCAGTCTTTATAGATTTTTAAATAACTTATTTTTTTCGATTTTAATATCTAGGTTTATGTTTTTGAGGTTGCTAAATTCAAATCCGATGTCAAATTGAGACACGTGACAGCTGTCAATTAGATGTCAAAGTGCCTTAATAAATTGCAAATATTATTTTTATGTTATGAGTTTGTGCTGTTTAGGTAACTCAGTTCATGTAAGTAAATACAATAATCCGACAATTGGCAGATGTCAACTGGCTGTCAGCTAGCTGTCAAAGTGCAATAACAAAGTGCAAATCTTATTTTTTGGTATGACTTTATGCTTTTTAGGTAACTCAGTTCATACATGATATGTATACAATAATTCGACAAAGGGCAGCTGTCAACAGGCTATCAAATAGCAGTTATAAAACAAAAATATTCAGTTTTTGTTATAACTCTGTTTTTTAGGTCGCTGAATTCAAATATGATGTGAGTTTTACGAAATTGACAGTTGGCAGCTGTTAACTAGTTGTCAAATAGCGATCAGAAAATAAAAATCTTGAATTTTTTTATGACTTAATGATTTTCAGGGTGCTTAAATCAGTTCTGATGACTTATAGATATAGTTTCCAATTGAAAGCTGTCAACTTATTGTCAAATAGTGGTAAGAAAATAAAAAAAAAACTTTTGTTTTTAAGATCACTAAAGTTAACTCCGATTGTCCGAATTGACAGTTGATAATTATTAAATAACTATTTCATATTTTACAATGTCTTTTTTGTGATCTATTTTATGCTTTAACACGAGCAATATCACAAAATCAAACAATATAGCCGAAATCTATTTTTTGTTACTTTAATAACATAATTTAGTACTTTATCAAATAACTATTATCTGAGTAGCAAAAATTCTACAGCAGTTAATAAAATAGATTAAATTAAAATTCAACTCTGAAACCAAATTAAATTGGGAAATTGAATTCTTTGGTTTATCAACTAAGTTGAAAACTATCATCGACCACTCAACCAA
Source organism: Crepidodera aurea (assembly GCA_949320105.2). Classification (NCBI taxonomy): domain Eukaryota; kingdom Metazoa; phylum Arthropoda; class Insecta; order Coleoptera; family Chrysomelidae; genus Crepidodera; species Crepidodera aurea. Next base: position 29,489,290 of record OX439476.1, read on the forward strand.
AAAAAACACAATTTTAACACACTCTACGCGCGTTTCGCCAACTATGTTGGCATCATCAGGAGTTGATGATAGACTAAACAATTAACTACTTCTAACAGCTATTTATACTAAATGAGTAACACCTCCCCCCGGCGGTGCCTGGCAGCCAAGGGTGACTAATCAGCCAAGGATGACTAACCCGCCCGCACCTAATGGATTACACTAAAAAGCGGACTAAGAGGAGTTGATCCTTTGTCTCTGTTTAAACTAGTTTTACATTTACCTATTTCTATACTTTTAAATGCGTCCAACAATTTATTATTGGATACATTTTTAAGTAATTTTACATTGTCTATACTTATTCTATGATTTTGATTAAAAGCATGTTCGGCTATACTAGATTTTTCCGTACGCCCATATTTTAAGTGAGCCATGTGCTCTTTAAATCTGACCTGTACAGAGCGTCTAGTCTGCCCAACATACTTTCTATCACAATCCCCACAACTAATTTCGTAAATACCACTTTTTTCCAAATTACTGTTTTTATCCTTGGGATTACCTAATAACTGTTTTAAATTGTTGTTAGACTGAAAAAGTAAACTTAAACCCGCTTTTTTGAACACGCTGGTAAGTCCTTTGGTGTAAGTGTGATTATACGGTATTGAAATGAATTTTTCAGTCTGTTTTTCGTGTTGGAAAAACATGGTGTCACGTAGGTTTTTCTTAAACCAAAAAAAAATATAGCAAAGGTATTTTTCTACATAAAAAAGATATAAGCCTTTTATCAATTAACCTGAGTTACCTAAAAAGCATAAAGTCATAACAAAAAAATAAGATTTTCACTTTGTTATTGTTAAGGGATGACGAAATCTAAAACATATCTAAAATTCAGACGATTTCACCGAAACCCAATTTCCATAAGATTATTGCGGGGTCCTTTGACGACGACGACACACTCCCAGACAAAATTTTGTAAAAACAATTTTTTAGTGTGTTTCAGGCCAAATAACGATGAATGAACGCAAAAAAAATTTTTTTTTTACTTTTTTTTTGCACGATTACATTACTTTTCCTCAATGATATAGTGCACGGCGGAAAAGTACAATATTGAAGTGACGTTTCGACATTAATAGAGTTGTATCAAAATATACTCATTTGGAAATAAAAATCGACTTGTCTCAGTATCTTTGCAAAACTAATTTATATACTTTATCAACGCATGTACTTGTATGTTTTATATTATTAATATAGCTTTAAACCACATCTCCAACAAGTCATTCATAAGTTTCAAATATTCCGTGCCCAAGGATGAAGTGAGATAGATATATAAAAGGCCGGAACATGGCGACGAATTTATGCTGCGATGCATGGGCGTACCGTTACAGAGGGAAATGGGATGTGACACAAGATATTTATTTTTTTTAACGATTTTAATTTTACCGGTTACATAGGAAATTTAAAATACTAATGAAAATATATTTATTTAATCAAATTAATCGTAAAAAAATTTAGGATCAGTTATTTCGCTAGTCCGCTCTGAACACCTAGTGGGGATCAAGGGAAAATTCATCATTTTCTTGCAAATGTGTCGATGTTGTTTTTATCAGGCTGTTCGACTATCAGGCTATTCGGGATTGAGGTAGGAATAGGGAACTAACTACAAATTAAACACTGATGAATTATTAGTTGTATCATCCTGAAATGAAAAAAAATAATGTTGGTATAGTAGGAACCTTCTACGTTTAGATAAATCCTGAAAAATATATAAACCGTTTTAATCTTATCGAACCTATAACAGCAAAAAATTAGTTAGTAAATATCAACTAACGAAAACGTTGGCAGAAGTAACAAATTTCTACATCTACTATTTTTTTGAAATGGTTCCCAAATGAGGTAGAGACCGATTGAAAGTATTTCTCACGTAGTTATATGCCCTCAGTGAATAAAATGACAATGTCAAAGCAAACGATCTCAAACTTGGGTCAAATTTTTGCGTGGTAGATCCTTTTAGCATTCTTTTAAAAATGTCACTTGCAGTACCTTGAACGGAAGCCTAAAAAAAACTCTAATGAATAAACTACTTAGTTAAATAGTGTAAAAATAGTATTTATTTTGTTTTTGTTATTTTGTTTATTATTAACTACATTGTATAGTTTATAGGACTCATTAATTTTAAATAAATATCATATTTCGCTCGTCTTGCACATACAAGTGTTATTAAGTCAATTACGTGCATTTAAGAGTATATTTTTACTTTTAGTAAGTAAATTTATGTTTAGAAATTTGTTAGAAACATGTTCAAAATATGTATTCAACTTTGCAATGTATGTAATGGTACAAATTTAAATAATAATAAAATTAGCAAGTTATCATTGTTAATGTTCCAAGTTGTTTACTTCCAATAAGTATTCGTCAAAACTAATACCTACCTTGACTGCATTTTCTGAGGCCTCAGATATCAGATCTTTCTTTTTAAGAAGGTCAATCAGAGATCCCATATTAGCAATTTTGGCTTTAAGTCTTTTAACTTGACTTGAAAGAGTTTTAATTTTGGTTCCTATTGTACGTTTCATGGTTTTAAAAACATACTTTCTTTTTGGAGAAGTCCAGTCACCAGGATAATTTCTTTTTCTGAAAAAAAAATACAAGACCATGAAAAATGTCTATTTTCTTGATTTAGCTACAAATCATATATTTTTTTTACATATTTGAAATTGCCAAAACCTTGTAAATGTTACAAAAATTCCACGCAAAATAATTTTTCCAAAAAAATTACCTTCTCTCTGGAGTTACAATAAGAGAAAGTTATCCCTTGAAGCCTGATGATGGACCTGCAATGTCTGAAACATGCTGTTGTGATATAACATAGTTCTCAGTTTCAGAAGCCGTCAATGTTGTAGAAGAATCTTTTTCTCCTACAGGAACTGGTCGTTCTGGTATACCAGAAGATATCGGCATAATTCCTTCAAATGGTAGTTCTAATCTGCTAATGATAAAATCAATTGTTTGTGAAATTATATGAAAGTTGTATTGAGATTGAAACTTGAAAAATGCTTATAAGCACCAAAATATGATTTGGCTACTGCAGCCAAAATTAATTTAATGAATGTTAAAAAATACTTACATTTTCCTGGCAGGACGGAAATGACTTGAACAAATACAAGCCTTTTTAGGTATGACCTTCACTTCATCAAATCCTAACAAGGAGTACCAAATATTTCTCCTTTCAACATTTTTAGGAAAACTAAAAGTCATGTCTTCGTATAATTGTTTAAATGAAAAATTAATATTACCTAAATAATACTTGTTTGGCAGAAAAACCAAATGTGATTTAATTTTTAACACAATATATGAAACTTACATAATTATAAGTCGTTGCAATAAGTTAAAACAATCTTTTATGCATTATTAAAGAATTTATACAGTCAATAAAATACTAAATTCTACGCCCATGAACTATGTTTATAACCTTAAAAGTAACTTACCGATGAAATGATAAATCGGGATTTAAATAATCCACTTTGCGGCATACCACACATTGTTGAACCATATTTGTCTATTCAATCAATTTAAACCAATAAATCAATATGAAAAAGAAAATTTTAATCTAGCAGGATATCACAAACACATTAGTAAACAAACACCAATGTGCTGAAAATGGCCGACACGAATACAACAGTACCATTCTAATGGTTACGTTCCATTCATAAATAACAATGTTTGATAGCGCTTCGTTGCCGCTTCTATCATTTTTTCGCAGAAATGGTTGAAACTTAAATCATGGTAAAGTATCTTTGTCAATATTAATCTAGCAATATAATTTGTTGTGTTATTAGTTTCGAAAATTAGTGTTAACGTATATGTACAATTATTTTAGCGAAACAAAATATCTCATTTTCCAAGATAATTTTTAAATAGATTTAGGATTTTGGTAATGACGGAAAAAAATATGATAACTTTGACAACATTGAAACTGATAATATAAATTCAATAATACAGCGTTTAGATTGTTACGTGTTGTTGTCCCCAGCCGAAATGTCAACAAACTCGATCTTATTGTTCTAAATCTATGCTTTAAACTGATCTGGTAAATGGTTTTTTTTACGTAGAAAGGGGAAAAGCCTTCAAAAGGCGAAGTATGTCCGTCATACAACAGTGTGGGATCTTTTTTTAGCCATTAAAAACCCCCATATTTAACGCATCCCATGCTACTACGGAACGGCTTTCGCATAACTTCGGAGTGGGAGGATTCAACATTGCACCTATCGCTTGTAATTTTTATCTCTGGTCCTAATTACAAGATTGATATATTCTTCTATTATTTTCCACTGATCTTCGTTTGTAGTCATGATTGGTACTATGTTTTCTGCGGTGACTAGGAAGTTCTTTATTTAAGTTGAGCCTCTCTGTCGTCCATGTTTTACAGTTAAAGATTGCATGCTCCACATTATCAATTTCTTCTTTACAATATCTGCAAATTTCTGTATTCGTTTTGCCAATTGCATGTAAATAAGAATTAAAATTCCCATGTCCATTTAAGACCTGGGTGACATAGTATCCGACTTGTCCATGTTTTCTCTTATTCCAGTTGTTGATGTTTGGTATATGTCTTTGCTATTACTAATGCAGCCATACGAGAAATTGTCCTGTACATACTAATTGCCGCTGTTCTTTGCACTCTTCCCAATCTTTGTATATAGACATTTCGACTTAGGGCTTTTATCCAAATCGGTGCTCCATACAATATGATTCCACTACACTGAGCCTCCGATGCTAGGCATGATTATAGAAAGCGCTGATAAGGCGATTTCAGTCTTTTCGGTCACTCTATATATGTGTTCTCTAAAAGTCAGGCCTCTATCCAAGTTAACTCCTAGGTATTTTATAGTTTTTTTAACCTCGATGTGTATCCCCTGTATTTTTGAGTTTGACGATATTATCCTTCTTTTTCCGACCATTAACAGGCGCCTATGTTTTCGCCGGGGTTAGCTCCTGGTTTTTTCTTATTAACCATGTTTCGATATTTTTTATTGCCCTATTAATTTTGTGCTCCAGGGTTTTCGTAGTTTTTGCTACTGCAATTATCTCCAGATCATCAGCATATGCCACTGTTGGAACCACACTTGGTTGTGGTATTCTTAGTACTCCATCATAGAGGATATTCCATAGCACTAGTCCTAAAACACTTCCTTGCTTCTACAATTATATCCCGATTTCTCAAGTAACTAGCTATTCTATTAATAGGATGATGATTTCTAACCATGATGACGAGTTGAAAGCATTTTTAATATCCAGTGTTACCATACCACATACCATTTTAGTTTTCCATTTGCCCTCGTTTGCGTTATTTGCTATACCCACTACTATTTGTAATGAATCCATTATAGAGACTCCTTCCTTGTATCCATATTGTTGGTTCGATAATTTGATGTACTTTTTCAGTCGCTTTACTATCAGTTGTTCCAGGATTTTGCCACCAGAATCTAATAAGCAAATTGGCCTAAATTATTCTTCTCCATTTTCTTCTTCAGCAGAACTAACTTAGCTTGCTTCCACATGCTTGTGTATTCACCCTTACTGGGCTAATGGATTCTAGAGAATTCCGCAGCCCGTATTTTGAAATCCCCCGCCACCCATTCACCTTTTCGGTAAACGGTTGTGATATAAATAAATACTTTTTTCAATAGTATAAAACAAAATAAATATATACATATAAAAATTGTAATGAAGCTATTTTTCACAGCTTAAATAATTTAAACAAATTCGGGATTAAATGAAAATTTATTCAAAATTAAATAAAACATCCGATTTTTATTTGGCTCACCGTAGGTATACATATTTTAACACCGTTTAAGGATTAATTGTCGAATGGTAGGGAGTTAGGAAGTCTTCAGAGATGAATAATTATTAATTATTTATTATATTAATTATTTTTCCGAAAAATTAACTGAACTTGATTCATTTATTTTTGACTTATTTTCACGACCGAATTTTAAAAGGAGAGTTATTTAAGTTCTCAAAATAGAATTCTCATTAAGATTTCACTTTTATTTTTTTTACTATTTTTCCAATAATTAACCGAAAGTGATTCATTTACTTGTGGTTTTCTTGAGTTAGTTTGCTTTTAATTAAATCTCAAGTTAGCTTTTGTTTTTTTTCACATCCGAAATTAAATACTGGTTACCGTTTCAATCGTTCCGACTGAGGTATAGATAATTTTCAACGCTTTGGGGTCAGATCTTGTCTTTGTTGGTTGCTTCGGCTGAATCCTTAAACAATATCTCCCCATTGCAAGAGTAGGTCACCGTGTAGTAATTTTCAACGCATTGGGATCAGATCTTGTCTTTGTTGGTTGCTTCGGCTGAACCCTTAAACAAAATCTCCCCATTACAAGAGTAGGTCACCGTGTAGTAATTTCCAACGCATTGGGATCAGATCTTGTCTTTGTTGGTTGCTTCGGCTGAACCCTTAAACAATATCTACCCACTGCAAGCTTAGGTCGACGCGTTATTCGAAGTCATGGGACCAGATCTTGTCTTTGTTGGTTCCTTTGGCTGAACCCTTAAACAATGTCTACCTGAGTGTTTCGACCGGGTTGTTTTAATATTCACAGCTTCAGGACTGATCTTGTCTTTGTTGGTTGCTTCGGCTGAACCCTTAAACAATACTCCCCAATCCCTGCGATCTGTCATTTACCCTGTGTATTTCTTAAGTTAAGAAAGCTAACTAACTCACCTGATTGGAATTAAATAATTTAGTAATATTAATTAACGATTCATAAATAATAACATTAAATAACTTTCTTAATCAATTACTAAAATTAATGAAAGTCAGTAATATTAATTAACGTTTCCGGTTGATTATCATTATTTAGAAAAGGTGTAAACAATTTTGCCGTTTTTTTTATTTCAGAATTTAACAATTTTGATAAAATTTACAAATAAATTTCATAAATAATAAGATTAAGTAACTCTCCTGCTTAATTATCACAATTAATGGAATTAATTAACGCTACCGAGCATTTACAAGGGGTTAATAAAATTTTTCCTGATTAATTTAATCATTTAATACATTTAATAACTCTTCCGGTAAATTTTAAAATTTAAATAAATTTCAATAAAGTCTGATTGAGTTCATAAAACCGAATCGAACGTTTCTTTTAACGTATTATTTTTGTTCAGGGTTAAAGTGGGTGGGCTTTGAAATAATAAACAAATTTTATTTGACACAATATGTGTGTCACGTTAATCCTCTGGTTTATATTCACAGACCTTACCTCTTCTCAGGGCTTTTAGAAAGTATATAATAAGTTAAAAATATTGAGTCTGAAATCAACAAGACCCCTGGAGAATACCGTATCTCCATTTGAAGTTACCTGTGCCCCTAAGAGGCCGTTTCTAAGGGTTGTGGAGCATACCACATTAATAAACTGGTGCTCGAGCAAACTCCGTACTAAGGCGTCATTCGTAAGGCATAATTTTCTTTGTGGCAAGAAAAAGCCTTACAAAATATACATCTTTAAAGTTCCCTCTGCAAAAACACCTCAGATTTAATCCTAATATAATATAATAGTAGACAAATACAATTTATTTTCCCGTATTAAAACCATTCTTTTCTTTTATTGAACTTCGAAACTAATATCTCAAATCCATATATAAAACCAATAAATACCTAAAACTTATAATTGAAAAAGACCAAATATGTTTGTAGGTAGCAGATGCAGGTGGTTCAATATTTGTTCATACTTTTGGCGCTTATTTCGGTCTGGCCGTTAGCTACGTGATGAACAGGAAAAAGGAAGGAAACTCGGAAACAGCCGTTTCCTTGCAGGAATCCAACTACACATCGGACCTCTTTGCCATGATAGGTGAGATACTATATGGATTTTTTTGTTTGTTTGGAGTTTGGAGTTAGTTGTTTAACGGAAGATTGAATTGGATTAATGTTTCCGTGGTTTCACTTTCTCGTAATTTGCGATGTAAACAAAAAAGTGATGAGATTGTAGATCGAACGAAACTTTCTAGTTTGTTTTTTATTTATTTATTGAATTCTACATCTTCATTTCATTTAAAAAAAAATCACACCCAAACAAAAGAACTGTTCAGCAAAACCTAATTATGTAAACATAAAATTTCAAAGAAACGAGTTTGTTTGTATTTATTTTTCTAGACTTAATACCGTGGGTTCTAAAAATGTCCATATGATATTCTCAGAATGTCCTCACAATATAATTAGTTATAGGATGTGACAAGATTATCAAAGTGGACATACAATTTTTTTTATTTTTCTCGTTTATCAATGAAAATTGGATTCATAAATTTAGTTCGGTTGATATTTCTTAAGGGTAAAATAGTTTTTGTCTTGGACCAAAATTCTCTTTACTTAATTACCACCAAAAATGCTTAAAAATAATAAGCAAATATTTAAAATCAACACAATCTCTACTTAAAAGAAATAAGATAGATAGATTTTATTGATCTCATAAAAATTTAACAATAAATTAGGAGACAAGTCATTTTTAAAAAGTAAGGCACTAGTAAATATAACACAAATATTTCAAATACATTCATAAAATAAAAATTCAGTATTAAAATACACTTACAGTATTAAAATCAGATTAATTAAAAAAATATTTTTTTTTTGTCGGTGATGATGCAATTTGGCACCTGATGGTTAGGAATTTAAGTACTCCTGTGTGTTGTATGGACATATGTCTATTAAAAAGTTCTTAACTTTGACTCTGAATTTTGAATATGTTTTAATGTCTTTAAAATGAGTCGGCAGTTTGTTGTATAACTGAATTCCAAGAACAGTTGAAAGATTTTGATGTAATATCAAGACGTCGAATAATAGGGGAGGCCAAACGGGGATTTTCCGCGTTACTCGAGCGCATCAGAAATGCATATGGGGAGAAACCTTGCACCCTGTAATGTACCCCTACCATATATGAACCCTTAATATAGGGGGTGCGTTGAGGGCAGCCCGTCAGATTATTAAAAAAAAATCGATCCTTAAAAAAACTCGAGTGCGACAAATTAAAAGAGTTTATTTCAATAATCTGTCAATTTGAGAGTGGCATAAGGAAATGGGCGAGTCACAAAGTTGTAAAAAAAACGATCCATTATGGCTAAATGGTTAATATTTTGAATTTTTTGTTTATTCATGGATAGGGTAAAGTGATCAATGGTTGTCACCCGTCCTAATATTGGCACCTAGACACAAATAATTGAAATTAATAGATTTTAGGCACACGTTTCTTCGCAATCTGAACGTTAGAGTAAAACTGGCAACTCTGTTCAATAAGTGCATTTGTTGAACTTGAGTTGCATGGTTAAGTTTACAAGTAGTGACCGATGCTAACACCGGTCCAACTGAAAACGGTAAGTTTTTATGTAAACCATAAGAAACAGCTTATTGTGGTGATGGTCCTATGGACATATTTCCAAACTATATGTTATTTTATTGGGCTATATTTGATTTATTAATTTTATTACGAAATAAAGAGAGGTTATTGGCGGGAAAACATTGCAATTGTAATAAATTAATGGGGTGCCAACTATTAGCAAGCAAATTATAATAGATTCCAATTTATTGACATGGGTGCCAATGGTTAGTTACAAGGTATCTGTATAGGTACCAATTATTGGCACTAATTTTATAGAGGAAATTTATTGCTGAAACATATATATATATATATATATATATATATATATATATATATATGTAACCCTACGTTCCGGCACCAAAAACGACCTTATATAGACGTTGTGGCACCATATAAAACGTTGTGGCACCAATTTTTGGTGCCACAACGTTTTAAGTCATTTTTGGTATCTTGAGCACCCCAGGATGCCCCACAGCAATTTTCAGGAAGGTGCCACTTGGACCATTTATATGTAAAAACCCGATTTTAGTTAATCCGTATATTCCCCAGGGGTCACCCCGACTCGTCTATAGCATACGCTACGTACAAGCACCAGGACGCGACCGAAGCGTTGTGGCACCATGAACGAAAGTACGTTCAAGCACCTTTTAGTCGTGTTTTGTGAATGCGATGTAAAAATAAACAACATGATATTTGCGGTAAAAGCTTAAGAGGTAAATCTTGCTTTTGGATTGCGATTCATGCTTTAATAGGTAGAATTATAATTTTTCATAAATTATTTTATTAAAAATAATATAAATAATAACATTTGGGAATTATCAAGAATCACTAAAAAATTTTCTCCACGGCCACTACTGAATGTAGTTATTCTAAAACCACTTATAATAACAGAAAAGAAACATTCTCGCTCTTGAGATTGAAAGAAAATTCTGAAACATTTGTCTCTTATGTATTTTATACGTACTTCATTCTATCACTAGAGATACTCTTTATTCCATAATTGTTTAAAAAAATAAGGTTTGCCATGAATGTCGAATTAGTTGACGTGGTCTTAATATTGGTTTGTAAAAACTTTTAATTTATTAAAAAGGAAAAGAAAATCAAATGATTCAGATGTAGAATTTGCTACCGCAAAAGTCCAAGCTTGAATATAAAAATACTACCTCCACAATGTTGAGAGATTGAGTTTTCATTTTAATATATTTAATTTCTACTTTCTGTGGTCGTGGAGAAAGTACAGTCTGTTACTCTGTTGGAATGAAGATCCGACACTCGTGGTTCCTCCACTTGTGTCGAATTCTCATTCCAACCTTGTTACAGAATATACTATTATTTATACTTTATGACATAAAGTCAGTCTACAAAATATCGTGCCTCTAAAAAAAAATAAGATTTGCATATGAAAGTCTTAAATTAAGAAAATGTGTAAAAGAATTAAAAGGTAATAAGATTTATGTATTATTTTACATAAAAATTTTTAATAATCAAAAACCTTTTTTTTTATTTAAATGAAACAATTACTTATAATAATATCGATGCTATATCTTTAAAATTTTATTTTTTTTTACAAAAAAAGCTTTAATTTTTTTTTATTAACTTCTTAGAAATATACAATCTGTCTTTTACAAAACAATATATCAATTGCTGAAGGACCTCGGTCGATGGCTATTTGACTTTGTCAATAAAGTACTATTATTATTATTAATTATAAAATATCTTTAAAAAATTTCTGAAAGTTTATAAAGAATTATGTATTTTAAGAGCAGAAAAATGTATGGAGATGAGAGGTTACGTAAAATAAATCAAATAGTGCAATTTTGTTTCACAAAGGCTCATTTTAAATTATAAACAATTACGCATTTTGTGTAAAATAATAAATAATGTTGATAATTTTAGTCATTTTATTAATTTCTAGTTTATTAATTTAATTTTTATTAATTTGTGCTTTTACAAAATTTCGATAGAACGCCAATTTATTTCTCAAGAGTAATTTTTACATTTACACTTACATTTTACACATTACATTTTTACATTTACACTTACATTTTACACTTCACATTTTTACATTTAAATAATTAAAATTTTTTTTGTCCTAACTTAGTAATAAAAAAATTAAATTTATATAAATTTATGTATAAAAATTAGGTAATAATTTTAAAAATTAGAAGCACTTTAAAGTAAAACTAAGTTTTTAAAACATTAGAAAATTGATAAAAAACAATTTTTTTCTAACGCCTCAACCTCCGAGGCGAATACTTCTTTTCAAAATAAAATTGAAATAATATAAGGATATATATTTCAAGTTATTATATTATATAAACTTTGTGGCACCACGCAGGAAGGAACGTTCAGGCACCATTTAGAAGCGTTTTGTGAATTCCGCGTAAAAACTAAAAAATTGTTGAAAAATCTTTACAAAAACTTGGTAGGTATTTTAACGGATTGCGGTGCAAGCTCTTTAATTAAAAATTATATAGATAATAAACATTTGGGCATTAAAAACCCCTCTTTTATCAAGAACCACTAAAAAAAGATCTTAATTTTACGAGAAAGTTATTCGTTTTAAAAAAATCATGTTTGTCAAAAAAAATAAGATTCGTATATCACAATTTTAAGTTACATGTAGAAAATTAAGAAGATGTGTAAGAATATTAAAAAGTAACTAAGATTATTTAGTATGTTACTCAAAATGTTTATATAAGTAAGTTGTTGTCCAAACTACAAATTTTTACATCAAAAACCCTCAAACCCTCAAAGAAAGCAATAACAAAATGAAATAGTATAATTATTGTTCACTTATACTTAGAATATATTAAATAGTGCAATTTTGTTTAAACAATGTGGCTCATTTTAAAATATTAACAATTGTGCAATTTGTGTCAATTAATAAATAATTTCGATAATTTTTCTCATTTAATTAATTTCTTAGTACATTTGTGTTTTTACAAATGAATTAAAATTTGGATTTGCCAATCTTGTTTGTCAATAAGACTAATTTTTATATTTTAAAAATTGAAATTTAATTTTTAATTTGAAAATTTATATTTATATTTTTTTTAATTCCTAAACATTTTGTGAATAGTAATAAGTAATGGTAGTTTTCTATTGATACATTTTTATTTTTTAACACACCGTACAGGTATTCTAAGATTTGGATATTCTGATCTTATTTTATGGACTTTAGTAAGATTTTTCTAAAGAATAAACTAAAATAATATTTTTTTCCACTTTTCGATTCCATTTGTGGATATACTGTATATTCTAACCTAGAGCATTTTTTAGAATACGCGTTTTTGGCAAATATTACAAGACGTCAAATTAAAATTACTTAATAGAAATTATTAATTAAAAAGACAGATTCAACAGTTTACGAACGTTTAATAATATTTTTTATTAATTAATTAAATTGGAATAAATTAAAATATGCATTGCCAGAGAAGGACCAACAGCTCGCACAAAATGTGATCTCGATGAAACTTGGCATTTAAGTACTGGAATGGGTGTAGAAAACGATAAAAAAATCTTTGCTGCTCTAAAGTATATGCTAACTTCACAATTTGGAAAATAAAATCGAAAACTTGGTTTTTCTTATATCTGGAAAAAAAAATAAAAATTTCGAAAAACTAATAGCACCAAAAGAGCGGAAAATTGTACTAAAAATTATATTATAAGTTATTTAAAAAAAAATGTATTACTGTAAAAAATCATTAAAAATAAGGAAGCAAATTCGAAAACTCTACGCGCGCTGAGCCGTTGAATACAAATATTCATGCAAGACGTTCAGAAAAATTAAAGTCTTTGTCTAAAATGTAAGCAAAGAAAAAAAGAAAGCATTTTAAAGAGGAGACTCTAAGATTTCTCAGGAATCCATTAATTTTAAATTTTTTTTTTGTTTTCTCATAGAAAATTTGACCGGAAGTTATAATTTCTAAAATTCTCACTGATTTTTATAAAAGTGAAGATATCTATTAATAGAGGCATAACAAAAAAAAATCCTTGTAGATTTATAATTATTATACTTTTACTTTTGATTTAAATATAATTAAAATGATGAACATTATCTGGGTTTAGTAAAACTTTCAACCAAACCAAAATTTTCATTTTTTTTACAATATTCATTCGACGAAATTTTTATTTTCAAAATAGTGTTTATATAAATATTTTTTTTTTAATAAAGTTAAAAATAATTGATTTATATAAAATAAAATTTTTTATAGTAATACAAATTCTTTTTAAAAATAACTTATAATATAATTTTTAGTAAAATTTTCCGCTCTTTCACGTGGTGCTATTAGTTTTTCGAATTTTTTTTTTCGAGATATAATGGAAAACCAAATTTACGATTTTATTTTCGAAATTGTAAAGTTAGCATACACTTTAGAGCAGCAAAGATTTTTTTATCGTTTTCTGCACCGTTTCAAGTACTTAAATGCCAAGTTTCATCGATATCACATTTTGACGAGGTCAAACTCTCTGACAACTGGGCTATTGGTTATTTGCTCTAATAAAAATGTATTGTTTGTATGCTACCTACATGCAGGATTAAAAGTTTTTTAACTTTTTGACTTTAGGTTTTTTTTATAGAAAATTTTGTCATACGCATTAATTTGTTAAAAAATATTTTTTCAGATTTTTCATTATTCTTGTCTAACGCCCCAACCTCCTTAAGCGTTCGAGTCGAATATGTCTGTCCAAGATAAAATTGAAAAGTGTATTCTGAAATAATATATATGGTGCCAGACAGCATATACAGTCAAAACATATATAAGGTGCCGGTAGAACCTCTTATCTCTCTACAATTCCGGGTTTGTATACGTCGATTTAGTTTTTGGTGCCAGTACGTAAGATTACCGGTATATATATATATAAAACATGAGTGCGTTTAAACAGATTAGAAGAATTTTTTAACAGCCATATATTTCAATGTACTTTACTAAATAAGCTGCTCGGTATACTTATTTAACGATAAATTACCATTTTTATAATGTATATATATATATATATATATATATATATATATATATATATATATATATATATATATATAATAAGTATACCGAGCAGCTTATTTAGTAAAGTACATTGAAATATATGGCTGTTAAAAAATTCGGAACATCTTCTAATCTGTTTAAACGCACTCATGTTTTTAAACATCTTTTTTTAAATTGTAAATTACATAATTAATATTTTAAATCTATTTTATTGTTTCCATGTAATTTAATTTAATTTAATTAGGGGGGTGCCACGATAATTGCCACGATAATTGTGATATATTTCAATTGTTAACATGGGTGCCAATTATTAGTTTATATAACATTAGTTTATATAACAGAATATAAACTAACAATTGAAAGCAATAATTTATTTAGAGTTGTTTAAAATTATACAGTGCGTCCAAACCGGGGCGATTCTCTAATGACATATTCAAACGACAATATCGTTCTTATTTTAAATAGGACACCCTGTATTTTATAAACCTATTATGTAGCAAATTCCATTGCCTTTTAAAAATTATAAAGGTTTACTGTGCCTAAATCTATTAATTTTGGAGTTATTTTTATTTTTGTTAAATTTTACGTTATTTTTCCACCGTAATGCCTAAATATAACACCCTGTATTTGATCAGCTTAGACTATGATCCGAAAAAATTATCTTTGAAACTATGTGTTTGGTTTTGACATTATTAAAAATATTTCGAGATGCATCAAAATCTGTATGGTTAACCGTCAGACTAATCCATTATTATGAAAAGTGGATTCATCTGTAAACAGCATATTATAAAAAAAATCATCTTCACTAACCTTCTCCAATGCCCATAAACAAAAATCTATCCGTCTTTTCCTAATCGCTGTTTGTTTATTAATATGTTTCTATAAAAGTAATAAACTACTTGTGAACCAACTATTTCTTGTTTCTTGAGTACTTTTCATGCAATAAAAATACATGTACTTAAGTATATTACATAATTCTAATATAGTCGAACTCAATCCTTTATGATAATGAAAAAACAGCAAAGGATTACCGCCAATAGAACAAACACTGATTGATCTGGACATTTTTGAGTATTTTAATGTCGAAAACACCGCACACTGTCCATATACATAAAAATAAAATGATATTTTGTCTATTAGGACCTCTGTGCAAAGATCCAATAACCAACTTAGCTGGATATCGTTATAGGGGAGAATGGCGTATAATTATTAATTATGAGTTTAATATGAATTTACATTTTAATTTCTATAACGCATATTAGATTTGAATTACTAATTAAAATTTTGTCTTAAATTAATTTAACTAAACTGTGAGGTTACACTCATAAGAGGCGACAATGGAAGTGTGGTTATAGTTTTTACATTTTCAATTGCAGAAACAAAATTCTCAGATGTTCAGACAGGTTACTTTGGCGGCTTGTAGATGTGCCGACAAGTGGCTTTGTCGGTATTAGCGGCATGTAGATGTGCCGACAAGTGGCTTTGTCGGTATTAGCGACTTGTATAAAGCGGGATCATTTTGTTCTGCAATTAAAGTAGGAAGTAGGAAGTTAGACAAATATTGTCTTCAGTAGTGAGGGCTAGGAAAATATTCATACAGTGATACATTGTGCTTGTGTTCGCACTTGATTTTTGATTTAGTGAATAGTAGGTGGTAGGTGATTTGTGGCGTTAGTTTATTTCAATTAATATTATTCTTGGCTTCCGTGTATATACATGCTTTTTTTTATTTTGAAACATTGTTACAGTGTACTTCTTATTTATTTATTCGGTGTCAATTTCAATATCTTTCGTCCTTGGGAAAATACAGTTTTTTTTAAGTGGATCTAAAGAATCGGAACAATCACTAACTGATATTCCAATGGATTATGTGGTGTCAGGTTGTAGTCCCAAAGATTCCTGGCATCAAAAAGGGGCCACGAGGTATTGCGCCTTCCGCCCTATTTTTGTGTATTAACCCCATAGAATTAATTTGGGGACAACTTAAAAAAAGAATAAGGCGTCATAACGTGTTTCCCAAATTTGACGGGTTGGTTGCAAATTTGGTAAAAGAAGAAATTAACAAAATTTCAGCTGATGATTGGCAGAAAAAAATCAAACATGCCATTTGATGGGGGGAAGAAACCGTCCAAATTTATTATCAATGTTGATGACAGTGATTCCGATGGTGAGGGTTGAGATAGGATAGGTAAACTTAATTAATTTATAATATTTATGACTTTATTCACCGTGTTTTTAATTTTAGAATTAAAATTTGAGACAAAATTTTAATTAGCAACGTTTCTGAATCTCACAAGAGATCAGAAAATGAAGCTATAGGCCAGGTGGAGTGGTCAACCTCTATTCAAATCTAATATGCGTTATAGAAATTAAAATGTAAATTCATATTAAAGAAAGTTAATCAATATAGAAATTTTACGCAAATTACCCCTAACGATCTCCAGTAACTTGGTTATTGGATCTTTGCACAGAGGTCCTAATAGACAAAATATCATTTTATTTTTATGTATATGGACGGTGTGCGGTGTTTTCGACATTAAAATACTCAAAAATGTCCAGATCAATCAGTATTTCTTCTATTGGCGGTATCCTTTGCTGTTTTTATAGCGTTTTTTCTTTCTCATAAAGCGGTGGGTTCTACTATACAAGCAATTTAAAAGTATCCTAAAAAGTATCCGAAAAAAGTATCCGAAAAAAGTATCCGGATTCTTGTATCCGAGTACATTTTTAACTGAAAGTATCCGGATACATTTTGAGTATCCGTATCCGGTACTCGGATACTTTTTTTCTGTATCCGACCCAGCTCTGACATACGGCTACCTGAGAATAATATTTATGTATCAATGTTAAAATTATTTACAAATGTTTTTCTTGTTTTTTGTATTATTTCAGATGAAATCGTGAGTTCTAATTGCGTTGTGGATTCTTGACTTTTTAATTTAATTTGTCAATTCTGCGGATTTTTTATTCAATATTTGGGATGCCCTGTGTGGGTTTTGTTGGTCTCTTCGGGTAGCGAAAAGACCAGGCTTCGTGGTTGTCGGAACCGACATTTGGGCTGCAGTGTTGAGGTGCATTTATATGTAGGATGGTTACCAAAACATTTGCAACATTTGCTACATTTGTAATTTTTTTTAAAGTTTTCTGTTTGATGGAGAAAGGAGGCACATGGTATAGGAGCGGGATTTGAAGCTAGGCTGGGGAAAACCGGGTAGTGACAAAGTTTCAAAAAAATTCCATTAGACAGGAGTTGTTCAGAGGTTTGTTGATTAGAGCTGATAATTCGAATCATTTTAGTGGTTTTTCCGGTGTTTTTAGCAACAATTCTTTTGCAGTACTATGTTCTAAATTGTTTGATGTGATATATGCGCTGATACTAGAATCTTCTATTTCAAGTTCGACATTAGCCGTAACTACTGAATATGAATTTTCATGTGATTGTTTTTGTGGTATTGTATTAGTATTCGTTTGTTTATAGCTTGATATTATATTTTTAGTTTTTAGTTTTTTCAATATTTCCAGTACCTTATCTTTTTCATAATTTGTTTTTAAAATGAATCCTATTTTTGAGTAAACCGGTAAGGAATTTTAATTTATTAGATTCGACATCCTAAGACCGGTTTCTGCCTTTCGGCTTCATCAGTTAGCCTTTTCGAATCCAATAAATAAAAATTCCAAACTCGTACAAGTCGATAGCTATATCCGCTATAAGATAACATTTTTAGATGTGCTACCATCTATGGTAAGAAGGGAGTATTGACATTAAATTTTGACTGAATCTAGTCAAGATGTCACTCTCTTCTTTTTTATCCCTTTCAGAGATTAATACAAAGTGAGTAAACCGGTAAGGAATTTTAATTTATTATACTCTCTTCTTACCATAGATGGTAGCACATCTAAAAATGTTATCTTATAGCGGATATAGCTATTGACTTGTACGAGTTTGGAATTTTTATTTATTGGATTCAAAAAGGCTAACTGATGAAGCCGAAAGGCAGAAACCGGTCTTAGGATGTCGAATCTAATAAATTAAAATTCCTTACCGGTTTACTCACTTTGTATTAATCTCTGAAAAGGATAAAAAAGAAGAGAGTGACATCTTGACTAGATTCAGTCAAAATTTAATGTCAATACTCTCTTCTTACCATAGATGGTAGCACATCTAAAAATGTTATCTTATAGCGGATATAGCTACTGACTTGTACGAGTTTGGAATTTTTATTTATTGAATTCGAAAAGGCTAACTGATGAAGCCGAAAGGCAGAAACCGGTCTTAGGATGTCGAATCTAATAAATTAAAATTCCTTACCGGTTTACTCACTTTGTATTAATCTCTGAAAGGGATAAAAACGAAGAGAGTGACATCTTGACTAGATTCAGTCAAAATTTAATGTCAATACTCTCTTCTTACCATAGATGGTAGCACATCTAGATCCTATTTTTGTTTTGATTATTTCGTCGTTGTTTGCATTCTATTTGCCAAATATTTACAAATGATGTTTTACTGTGGTTTGAAAAATAAAATAAATGTATATCTTATTTGTCTGATAAATTAATTGTTTTATTTGTATTTGTAGTTTCCAAGTTGATTCATGATATTAGGTGTTTTTTGTTGAAGCAAGTTGATTTTTGTAGAAGTACCTGTTTGTGTAGTAGTCTAGGCGCTTGGTGGAAACCTTTAAATCCATCTTCTTATAGTTTCTTTTACTGTGGATGTTTGTGGTGTCACGGGGTCTTCTTCGTTTTACTCTTACATCCAAGATCCATTGTCATCCAGCTGCATTTCCGAATAGGAATAGCAATTTGTATTTAAGCGCACTGACTATATTTATCGATAGTTCAATAGTTCTTTATTTAGTTAAAAAAAATATATAAGACTTTGTAAACACGTCAGAGCAGAAAAAAGAATCTACAAAATACATAAAACACATATCACACAATGTAAAATATATTTTTTTTTAAATAACATTAAATTTTTAAATACCCCTGTTAAACTTATTTTGTTTTCTAAATACTTCAGGGAGTGTATTAAAAAGTTTTATTTCAAAATTTTCTGCTTTTTTGATTGTAGTTAAAGGTAAGACTAGATTAGTTTTGTTTCTTGTATTGTGTGAATGAATATCACCAGCTTTAATGTAAGAATTTAAATTTTGTTTCACGTCTAGTAGGTTTATATAAATTATTAAGGCATATAGAGTTAATATTTTTAAAGTTACAAATATTGCTCGGCACGAATCATCATGTTGAGCATTTACAATTCTCCTTACAGCTGATTTTTAGATTATAAAAACTTTATTTAAATGGATGTGGGCAGCTGTACCCCAAACTTTCAAACCGTATCGTATGGTTGATTCAAATAATGAATAATACGTAGTAATGGCTGCGGGTTGGTTTACAAGTTGCCTTACTTTCCTTATAGCGTTAAGTCTTTTGCATAGCTGAATTATGTGGTCATTCCATATAAGTGTGTTATCTATGGATACACCTAGAAATTTTATATTTTTCGCAATTGTGGTATTTGCAAGAGAATTTCTTGTTTCAAAGACAAGTGTTTGAGTCTTATCCTCATTTAAACACAGTTGGTTGGCAATAAACCAGGAGTTTGCTAGTTCTATAGTTTCCTGAAGCACTCACCTCTTTCTATGCTGATACCAAATGAGGCGTCATCAGAATACATGAAAGATTTGACCTTTTTGTGTCGAAAAACTAAAGGTAAATCGTTTATGTATAAAAGAAAGAGGAGAGGGACCAGTACCGATCTGAGGCACTCCTCTCTTTATGACTTGTGGCTGGCTTTTATCTTTGTTTATCCACACCATCTGAGATCTATTTTTTAAAATTTTTTTTAATATTGCATTAGCAATACCCCGTATGCCATAACATAATTTATTATCAACACTGTGGCACTTAGATAAAGTGTTTTTTTTTTCATTTCCATCTATTATTGCAGCATCACCAACATGCCATCTCCTCTTTTCTTCTTCTTCTTCGGAGGCAATCTGAGAATTTTAATTCCCTTTTCTCTAGCCATCTCATCTATAATATATTTTTTGAATTTGTTTTTATGTTTTTATGTTGCTAATAATTCTGCCTTCAAGGATTTAGGAGGACTGATAATATTTTTAGAATGAAGCCATTTTGAAATATATATTAATACAAAATTCTGAATCAATTAAAATACATACGATACGGCTATGAATAAATAAAGTCTGACTTATCGGTCAAAAGAACAGGTTTATCTAGACAAAAACTATATTAGGCCGATTAGATGTATTAAAATTTAAATTTTAACTACAAATAAGCATTGAAGGATGAGGTAAAAATAAAATTTCTACCTCTTGAATCTATACTACGTTCTGCAAATTAAATACTGCACTCCTTTCTTCTGTATAGTATAGTAGTAAAAAGGTTTGACTTTATTTAATTTCTAGCGTTTTAATCTGAAAGAATTCAATTTTAAATTTGCCGCTTTATATAAAAAAGGAAAGGTTCATTTGACGGACATAAATAATTTGCTTGTCAAATGACAGCCATCTCATAAATTCAAAGTTGAAAATACAACGTTGCCAATTCAATTTCAGAAATCATGGGTTTAGGTAAATATTTATACGAACGTTGAGTAACACTGTTAAAATGGACACTTGTCAAAATGTGACACCTGTAAAAACGTGACAACTGTTAAAATGTGATACGTGTCAGAATGTAACAACTGTCAAAATGAACAAATCTGAAAATGAACAAATGTCAAAATATGACACCTGTCAGAATGTAACAAATGTCAAAATGTCACACGTATCGTACTTTTCTTTATTTATTACAAAGATCTAACCTAAAGCTACTCTTTTTTTTTTTGCGGGTGGAAATGCTTTATGCACATCGGGTAAAGGTTCTTCCCTTCCCCGATAGTGTGAGACTACCCCTTATGGCTACTATTTTATTATGCGGACAGTTTTAATATTTCATAGAGAGAGAGAGAGAGAGAGAGAGAGAGAGAGAGAGAGAGAAAAAGAATGAATGCTTGTACACGTGTACTATTAACATAGATTTCAATTTTTTATTTTACAAGAAACTTTAAGGAGACATTTAAAATTCTCTATTTTCCTAGTACATTTTAAGGTTGATTGTGACTTTGTATTTTCCAAGAGCAAATTGTAATGTAATGTTTGAATGAACTATTTTTGTAACTGAAAATTTTTGAAAAAATATGATATCAATATCTGCCACACGTCGAGAGTCTGGTCACAGGTTTTTGTGGAGGTTTTTACCCAAGTATGAATATCAGACCTATAATTTTCCTTCACTGCAGATCAATAAATAATAAAATCAATTGAACATAGAGTTTTTCTTATACAGTGATAAATAGAGTGAGCTGAGCGATCTTCTGTTGAAGGGACGTGTGCCCTACACGCTGCTGTTGCCCGTCCCGGAAACGAGGCCTGTCCACCGTGACAATTCGCGAAGATCAAGCGTCAGTAGATGTTGCCCTAAAAGGGTGAAATGCATTTAACTAACCTCTGTGACAAGCAGTTGATAAACGTCAACAACAGCTGCAGCCAATTGAAAATTGACACTGACAGCTTTTTTAATTTTCCCGCCTACTTTCAAGCCAATCGCCAATCAACTTTTTATTTATCTCCCTATCAGTAGTTCAAGTAGATGTCACCCCCTCCGTGATTTTCGCGAATTAATTAATAATTTGTCATGTTATAAATATACTTAAATTATATACTCATTGGGCTGCTTAAATTTGAATATTAAGAGCGAAGCTCGGTGACCAGATATTTTATTTCTTAAATTGTCCGATTCGCCTTAAAGGGATGAAATTTTTTCTGACATTGAATTGTTTGTAAGTTTTTGTTCTTTCGCTAAAAGTTTCAAATAGTTATAGGTTTGTGTATCTATTTTATCGTCTTTTTAGGTTAGAATTGCTTGGTACCTGTTTATCTCCTTTTAATCTTTGCAGCATTCGATTTAATCTTTGTGCACATGAAGGATGGTATACTAAATTGCATTTCGCACACTTTACACAATTGTTTACAGTTTTTTTACACGAATTACATTCACCTTGCTCTAACGCGACCTGATCAGTCGGCGCCATCTTAATAATCGGTAATGATGTTTTAATTACTTTTGTTGTGTTACTAAGACCCATGACTATTCTAGCGAAAAGTAACCATTCGCCATATCTATTTGGTATAACAAAAATTTTGTTCAAAATAAATTCCTGTCACATCGATCTCCACGTTAGTAAAAAAATTGACATTTTTCAATTTCCGTTATATCCTGTCTAACGGTGGATTGTGTTCCGTTTGATTCTTAACGATATTCAGAAGCGAGACCGAGAATTTTCAGTGGTTGAAAATCCCAAAATAGATGTTATTTTTCGAAGCATTTGAGGATAATCACCGGAACCATGTCGAGGATGAGATCGGAATAAAAAGAGGGTTAACTTGTCCCTATCTGTTTGTCAAACCTAAAATGTGTAATAGAATGCACAAATGGATTTTAGATTTTACGACATGAAATTTTCGATTTTATTTATTTTCGGCTCAACAAACGCCTCATTTAAACCACATAGACATTATAAATATGTAGGTTTATATCGAGTAAAAGTAATTTTAAAATCTTATCAAGTGGCAAATTCTTTAATTAACCATGAAGTGGTTTTACTCACAAAAAAGGAGTAATCCGCATGGTAGATACATTCTTTAGCTGTGAATACTTAACAAATTCTATAGAGTCAAACATTAAAATGGTAAATGTTGGTGAAAGTTAGTATACAGATCTGGTAAAATTTTACCGGAACATAGCATTTTCAATGTATTTTGAAGAAGAGCTCACGTAGAAGTCGACCAGTGGGATATATAAGTAATCCACGCGACGACGTATCAACTATTCAATTGAACCACTCTAAATTATTGTATCCCTACTCTTCGCTAGCAGAGCGCCTGTCTGCGTTAGCTTAGGCTCGATGCAGACGGGCGAGTAGATTCGCGACGAGTACGCAGCGTTCTCGCCGCGAGCTCGTCGTCCCACTATGCACACGGGCGAAGCTTTTCTCGGAGATCGCAACTATGAATCATCAGTACGTTGTCGACTTCAAACATGGATGCATCAAGACGAGTTGCAGTGGCGTACTTTACTTACCATAACTTGTACTATAACTATTAGAAAGAATTTAGGTTAAAAAAACGTTAAATAAAACTTGCATCAGTTATCAGTTTTGTATCCAGTTATACAAGACGATCCATTATACAAATAGGATACATAAAATTACCAAATTATACACGTTTTGTATCCAATTATACGATCTGGCAGCCCTGAGTACGAACCACCACTGATTAATTTCTAGATGCGAGCACAAGCGGCCGGCGAGACGTGTGAACTCCCCAATGTCTCTACAGGTACTGCTTAATCGCCGGCGAGGAATTCTCGCCGCGAGATCGCGGCGATGTAGCAGTCCCTGGCGAGCGTCGGCGGCTAGTAGCGTGCACGCGGCGAGTTCGCTGCGAGCTCTCCTACGTGTGAATCGCACCATTTGTTTCTTTGGTCCGCTACCCCGCGCGAGAAAAGTTCGCGGCGAGCTCGCAGCGAACTTCGCGATAGAACTCGCCCGTCTGGATCGAGCCTTAATAGCACTGACCGACTGCAGTACGAAAATGTTAGGAGAGGAGGTGTGTATGTGAGGCTTTCAGGAACAGATTTTGCGACGCCGAAGTTCCAATAAATGTAACAAATAATTTCTCTTCTGAAAATAAATGCTGTGGTTCCTTCTTGCCATAACGGCTTTGAAAATAAAATACATTCTACGATTTAAAAAACAACGGTAAAAATACATTAAAATATAAAAAAAAACAAAACTACGAATATAATGTATTAAAGGTTCAAATAAACCTCCTTGTTGTGTCAAACAATAGCTAAATCTGTGATACAGCGATATTCTCATATCGCTGAGAAGATTTGGCGTAATGTTGGCACAAAGTTGGATAATTTTCCCCCTTAATTCATCAAGATTTGTAGCTCTCTGAAATTCATGCCGATAAGCGGATTCTTTCAGATATCCCCAAAGAAAGAAATCAGATGGAGATAAATCTGGTGATCTGGGAGGCCACTTGATCGTACCATGAGTAGATATCAATCGATCAGGAAACGTATTTAGGAGAAATTGTGTCACTAGTCGTTTATTGTCCTCTTGAAACCAAATGTCCCCAAAATTAATAGGAAGTAGCTGAAGTGTTGGAATAATTTGATTTTGCAGGAGCTGTAAATATTTGTTACCATTTAGGTTACCATCGATAAAGAAGGGACCTATCATATAGTCTCCTAACATTCCTGTCCAAACATTGAGTTTTTGTGGGTATTGAGTACGCACAGGAATACTCACCCAAGTAGCAATTTAACGTTGCGGCGACGTGTTTAAAAAAGTTTCGCAACTAAACATAAGTTGCGTGTCCAACCTTAACACAACGATGTTACAACCCCGATTTGCATTAATTTGGTCAATCATTTTTGGGTTTTTAAAACGTTTCAGTTTTAACTGTAGGTAGCAGTTGGTCCTTTCCTAAACGTTGTTGAAATGACTTAACAACAACTATACACCTGCGCCCTCTCGCGCGGCAATGACAGTTTACTTTCACCGCCGGGTGGTAAAGTAAATTTCTTTTTTTTTCTTTTAAAAATTCACATGTAGTTAGTAAAACAAACTTTATTATTATTATTTATTATCATGGAAATATTTGGTACAATTAACAAAATATGAGTTTAATAAAGAAATTATAACTTTAAAAGCCCAAACATAAGATCCTCAGACTTATAATTTTTTACTAATAACACAATTTGAACAATTACTTATAGAAATGTTAGGATTTGCTACCTTGCTCTGTTGTAAGTTGCTACGAACTTCTACTAACTCCGTATGATTTGGGTTACTGCTGGAAGGTGTATGCTCAAAAGAATCGGTATATAAATTTGAAAATTCAACTGTGCGAAGGCATATCAGCATTGACAATTTTTTTGGCGATTTTCATTTTATTTGCCACAGAATCTTCAATATAACCTTCTGCCACCGTTGTAGACTTCCAACCAGCATGTCGCTTTATGTTAAGGATATCCTCACCTGCATTAGCTAACAAAGTTGCTGAAGATCGTCTAAAACAATGGCCTGTGTAGTCTTTTGGAGTAGGCAATTTTAAAAGGAATTTACGTCCGTGGTTGGTATTTATCGTACGTAGTGAAGCATATTTTCGATATAAGTCGAGATAACTTGGTGATTCCTGCTCTTTGTCAATCACACTGAAAATGCGGTCAATTTTAGTTTTAGATGCAAGAAATACATTTTCTGTATAGTTACCGTCTATAACATTCTTCAATTTGCACCAGCTAACAAATTCATCGTAGACCTTATCGTATATTCTCTTAGATTTGGCGGGTAGTAAACTTAATTTTGCATCTTCTGCTGCTTTAAAAATTTCCGGTGGTGTTCCAGAAACTATTTCATCGTCACTACTGTCCATTACATAAACAAAAGATATAAAACTTCTTCGAAAATATACTAAGAAACTTGCAATACGTGAAGTCGACTGTAAATAAAAATGGCGTCTACCTATTCTTGTCCTATTGACTTGGTTGCTATGGTAACGCGTATAGGTATATAGATTATTTTCTCTCTCTTTCCACTGGATTAAAACCACTTAGTTGTTAAAAAAGTTTTTTTATTGACGTTTCGGCTTTCCAGATCGAAAGCCGTTATCAAAATGACATAAAATAAATAAATTTACTAGAAACAGAACACTTGATAATCTTGCAAAAATATGACATCAACATAGTATACATAGAATAAGATTTTGAGATTGAAGATGTCAAAATCTGTTTCAATCATATTTTTGTGACGTTTCTGGGAACGAATTTTGAAAGGATAGCGCATTTGCATATTATAAGAGAATTTATACTTCGTCATAAATGAAGTTTTCTTATTAATATTATTGTAATATATTTGGGACACCATGTACTACAGTTTATACTGAACCAGTGCGCTTGCGCATGACACTATGACATGGTCATTATTTGAGCAGTAATATAGTAATTAGCAGATGAAGAAGTGTTTAATTTACTCATTCATATTATTTGGTTATATTTATATTCCAAGCATATTCTTGGTAAAACCAAAAGATATAACAGTGGCGACGAGGATTCGATTCGTGGTGTGTTTCAAATTAAATTACCGACACCAGGACAAGAACCTAAACTTTTTTCAAAATTGTGAACGCGTGTGTGAACAAAATGGCCGTACAAAGCGAAAATGTTGGTCAATTACGGGAGTTCGACCCGGTAAATTCAGATTGGACAATTTATAGGCTACGTCTTGAAAACTATTTCATTGCAAATTCGATCGATAAAATCGAGCGAAAAAGGGCAATCTTATTAAATTTATTGACTGAAGATGCCTACCAATTGGTCTTTGATTTGTGTCTACCCGTAGAACCGGAAAAAAAACTTATGAGGAACTTGTACAATTATTAAGTACACATTTTAAGCCGGTTCGAACAGTGTTCGCTGCGCGATTTAAGTTTTATAGTGCCAGAAAAACCGCGAATGAGTCTGCAAAGGAATCGGCTGCTAGACTCAGAAACATTGCGGCAAGTTGTGATTTCGATTCGGCACAGTTGGAGTTAGTGCTAAGGGACTTATTCATCATCGCATACGATAAAGGGCCGGTGCAGGAACGATTGATGGAGGAGAAGAAGGCAGTCACCTTCACGGAGGCTATTGAAATTGCTTCTGCAAAATCAGCCGCGCGGCCATATGAAAATTCATCCGCCGGCGCCGTTTCCATCAAGAAGGAAGCAGAGGTTTATTATGCACGTGCGCGACCAAAAGGTAGAGGTGCGCATGGCGTAGGACCGTCGACGTCATCAGCAACCTCAGCACGGAGAAATTTCCAGAACGTAGCTACCAGGAATCAGCTGATGACAACAAAAACAAACACACAGCGCCGATGCACCGTATGTGGAAGGAAAAATCACAGTTCAGATAAGTGTTCTTTTAGAGAATGTTTTTGTCATATTTGCGAAAAAAAAGGCCACTTGGCTTCGGTCTGTCCTAAAAAAGTAGATAAAAGATTTACAACAAATAAAACTTCACATAGTAATGTTCAGAATTATTTGGAATCAGATGATTATTCTTTATATTCTTTAGATGTCGATGTGAACCCTATTTATATCAAATTAAGAATTGAAAATTCAGATTACGAATTTAATTTAGATACAGGGTCTAGTTTTAGCGTTATGTCAGAATCATATTACTTCGAAAACTTTTCAGAAAAAGAATTACAGAAATGTAAATAGTAAAATAGTAAGATATTATAAAAGGGGGAAATGTGTAATATATTTGGGACACCATGTACTACAGTTTATACTGAACCAGTGCGCTTGAGCAGTAATATAGTAATTAGCAGATGAAGAAGTGTTTAATTTACTCATTCATATTATTTGGTTATATTTATATTCCAAGCAACAATTATCATAAGAAAAAACCAGATAAAAACTTATGATACTATCCCGATATAACCTGTTTTACGCCCTTGATACATAAATAACTATTTTGTTTGTTTACGTCCCAAATTTTAATGGCCGATGGCCGACCATGTTTCCACTTTAAACATGGCGCACGAGTATAATAGGTTGTCAGATAACTAAAAAATATACTAACTTTCAACGTTAGTCTTCCACACAACTATTTTTATAACCGAAGCGCGACTGGAGTTGCTTATCCGACCAAAAACTAAACGCAGTCCAACTAACGAACACACCCCGCTCCACATTTTGGAACGCGCCTCTCCGTGTCATTCAGCTGACAGCTGTTAGGCTGTCAGTAGTGTCAGTTGTATCATTTTATGGTATTTTTTTATTTATTACCGAATTATTGGATATATTTTTTTCCAAAAATGGCTAACTATTTTAAAGTGGTTTATATAAAAAGTACACTAGAGGTAGAACCGATACCTCACCGATGGGAAGAGAATAGTTGATACGTCGTCGCGTAGATAACTTATATATCCCGCTGGTCGACTTCTATGTGAGCTCTTGTTCAAAATACATTGAAAATGCTATGTTCCGCTAAAATTTGACCAGATCTGTATATACAAATGATCATTGTAACATTCTTAGGAAATAAGATACCAGATTGTGTTAAAATTGGGTTACAATAAACATGGTAAGTTTTTATGTCGTATAAAATACAATTTAAAGGCAAAAAAATGCCAAAATTCTACATTGGAACCCTGTCAAGGCAACAGAAAACGCTACAGTCATTGCAATAGTACAAAATATACAACAATTTCCAAAAAACACCATGGCGGTATTAAAATTTTTTTTCGACTTAGTTCCACCTCCCTAACGGCCAAAAATTACCTTCTACAGGGTGAAAAATTTTCGCGGGTTTTCATGTTTGCTAAAAAAAAAATTTTCACCCTGTAGAGGGTGGTTGTTGGCCGTTTGGGGGATGTTGCGAAGTCGTTGTACATATGTAATATCACCATTGTGCTCAGCATTCTCAAAAACTGAAGATGACGCGTGTTTAATTTATAGTATTCGGTCGGTCTTTGTATTTGGGCGTCCATGACCGAATACTACGTGTATATTGATTCTAGAAGATCTCTTAACGATCCGTTGCAAATGAATAAATTTTAAGATGTATAAATATATATTGAAGGCTTAATATGTACATGTATATAAAAATAAAAATATAATAATGAATGCTCATAAACAATTCATTTGTCCCTCGTCGCTGGGTGATGAACTTCAATCTTGGGACGAGGGAAACGGAGAGATGAACTTTGGAATGATGCCTTGGTGCTGATTGTTCTATGCCAGAAATTTGTAAGTGAGGTTATAAATAAAAACCGACCAACTGTCATTAGATGTCGAGAGAATGTAGAGAGAATGTAGAGAAGTGAAACCGTACACTACATAATTTTCAACGACAAAATTAAACATATTATTCAAACCTCAATCTATCAAACCGGCAACACGTTACCAAATATTTAAAAACATATGTCACGTATCGCCTTAACGGATCTTGCAACTACTTTCATTTGGTCACGTAGGCCACAACGGAAAAACTTTAAAATAAATTTCAATTTTGTGTCTCCAACGCGAGAGACAAAGACGGACATATCAAAACTACCCGGTCTAGCCAAAAATCAACTCGTCCACATAGTAACAGTACTTCTAGAAGTTTCGGACGGGGCGGGGTTAAGTTTAAACGGCTAGACTTGAAAAAACTTTAAGTCAGTATTCATCGATACTCCGGGGATGTCACCTCGTCATTTCTTTATCGAATCACTGCCTTACACGTATCATGTAAATTAAGTTAACAAATTTTGTTCGGTTCATTTCTACAATTCTAAAAATATATTTTCTGAATGATGTGATTCATTTACTTTTAAACACTAATATTGTTTAGTAAATTAAACATGTGTTTCATTGTTAAATTGTTGTTGTTTTTTCGTTATTTTAATTGCAAGGTGTTCATTTTTCTTGAAGTTCTACAGACAGCAAAATCCTAAGGATATACAGTCCAACTGAAAAACTACTGATATCGTTTAAAAAAGCGGCGTTGTTAAACATCGGCCGACTTGGCAAACGGATGCAAAAGAAGTTCACTACATCAGAGCTATAATAATCCCACTTCATAAGGCCGGCGACAAAACCGAAACTTGTAACTATAGACCTATTGCTCTATTACCTACCTTATCGAAGATAATAGAAAGGCTAATGATAAATCGCCTAATGCCCTTTCTTTCCAAACAAAACATCTTAACACCTGATCAGTACGGTTTCCTTCCTAAAAAATGCACTAGTAACGCAATGTTTTCCGTTCTTAATGAAATATATACATCACTTAATGATAAACTTTTCACAACTTCAGTATTTTGTGACTTTGCAAAGGCCTTTGATTGTGTTAATCATGAAATCTTAATTAAGAAACTACAAATTTATGGCGTACGGGGTTCTCCTTTGCAATGGTTTAAAACTTACTTAGAAAATAGAAATCAGCAGGTACGTGCTAATGGTGCTGATTCTTCAAATCTGCCAATTAGCAGTGGCGTACCTCAAGGTTCAGTGTTAGGTCCAATTTTATTTTTATTATTCATCAACGATATCACAGACTTAAAAATAAGTGGAAGAATTACTTTATTTGCCGATGACACGAGTGTAACCGGAGTAGTTCTGATATACAGACATTACAATCTAGCATAAACAAAGATCTAATTACTATCAAGTCTTGGTCTGACTCGAATGGGCTTTGTTTCAACACCAGTAAAACCGTAGCAATGTCTTACAGAGGTACTTTACAGCCTATAACTCTAAGCAATAATCCAATTCTAACGGTGAACTCAATTAAGTTTTTTGGTCTTTATATAGACAAATTCCTGAAATGGTCCACTCATATTGATACCTTGGCAAAAAAATTATCTTCTGCATGTTTTGCCATTAAAACTGTTTCTAAAGAGCTGACCCCTACTACTGCATTAATGACCTACTTTTCCTTATTCGAATCTCACCTTCGCTATGGTTTACCGTTCTGGGGTTCTTGTAGCTTATACCACTTCGAATCTATTTTCAAATTACAAAAAAGAGCAATTCGTTATGTATTTGGTTTAAGTAGTAGGACTCACTATGAAAATTACTTTAAAAATTTCAAAATTCTAACCCTTCCGCTCTATTTATCTTTGAATCCGTCTGCTTAGTTCGCAAACACATTCAAAAGTTATCGGAAAGACTAACTCGTAAATATCCTACAAGAAATTTAGATACTGATGTTTACTTACCTATTCCCACCTCTGACCTAATAAAAAATTCTATTACCTACAATGCAAAAAAATTGTATAATAATCTCCCGATACAGCTAAAATTTATAAATTCTTATGATAAGTTCAGAAGGTCCACTTGGGCTTTTTTTCAAGAAAGACCATTTTACACAGTGGCAGAATTTTATAACGTGCCTTAGATTTTTGGGTTGCAGCATATAGGAGCAATAATTAAATTAAGTTAATTTGAACAATAATTTATCGTGACGGATATTGCATATCCAATGCAATTGTTATTGTTATTTTGTTTGTGTTTTGTTTTATCTAGTAATTTATTTTTATTTTTATTATGATTAATTTCGCTTTGTCTATAAAATTTTTGTAATTTTTCTATGACAATAAAGCATATTCTTTCTCTTTTTTCTTTCCGTTATCGTGTTCAGAATCCTCGAAAACGGGGGGGGGGGAGAGTTGGTTTGGTTGCTGCTATAATATTTGTATATTTTTCCGACCTTGAAATCTCGTTTCCGTGACGTGCTGGGAAAAAACTGAGCCCGGATTCGGATTCAGGGCGCCAAAATACCTAGGAATAACGTGGTCTGGTCAAATAGTCCTAGTATCTGTTGATGGGGGCGACGATGCACTGCGACCTATAAGATCTATTGTATCCCCTTCTGCTGCCCATTCGTTAAGGATGTCTCCACGATTAAAGCAGTTCGTCCAGTCATCTATTAATAATAAATATTACCAAAATAAAACAACACCTCTTTCTGAAGAATTAACTAATAAATAGTTGAATTTATTTTATTTTTTTATTAATTAATTTTTTTTTTAATTCTCATGATGCGGAAAATTTGAAATGGTGATTTCTACTACGTAGACTTCCATGTTATTCTTATTGCTTTTTGCCTTTTGAAATAATATATGAAATAATAAATAATTTTTATTTTAGGAACTGTGTTCTTATGGCTATATTGGCCGAGTTTCAATGCCATTGAACTATCAGGACAAGAACAGCATCGTGCTGTAATAAACACTTATTTAGCACTAGCTTCCTGCACAGTGACAGCATTTGCAACCTCATCATTGCTCACTCCCGAACGTAAATTTGATATGGTTCACGTCCAGAATTCAACCCTTGCAGGTGGCGTTGCGGTGGGAGCGGCTGCCAACCTCATGTTGCTACCTATGGGGGCGGTTATTGTGGGAATTCTCGCTGGATTTGTATCCGTTTATGGATACATTCGATTATCAGTAAGTGAAATATAGTATAATTAAGTTCAGGAAGCGATTAAGGGCTAGAGTTCTGCTTTTTTATTAAAAATATAAATAATGTCTACCTACTTAACCTAAAACTGTTTACATAATCAAATACTATTAAACGAGCAAGGTTTGTATGTGTGTGTGTGTGTGTCCAGAGGATCTCGAAATCCACTCGTCAGAATTCAATGAAACTTTTAGGGTAGACTAATTCCTATCTAAATCGACAGAAAATATAGGTCTCATGTCTGTGAAAATTCAATCTTCCGAGATATTTACAAGAAAAGTTAAGCTTTTAGTTTTATTTCCTAGCAACGGCAACTTGTTTCTATAGTAATATACTATAAAGGAGAGAGGATATAACGTCACATTCCATAGGCGTACTTTGCAAAATAAGTTTCTATAATATAAATAAAGTCACAGCATATAAAATATATATACCCACTTCGTAGATTAAATTTTGAAGTTATATTATTTACAAAAAATAAAAATAAACCTTATGCATCTGACACTTTAACATTGAACGAATTAAATTTAACCAATAAATAACAAGAAGGATTATATGTTGGGATTAAACTGTTTTTAATCTCTTGGCATTAAAAGTAACGCTTCAGTACTTACCTAAACTCAAAGATTAAAAAAAAAGTTAGTTCAAGAACTATCTGAAAAAGTTACTGTCTTCACTAAAACTACTGGTATCACTATAATTGTCTTTTCTGAGGTTTATTATTATCGGTTCTATTAAATTATCCATTGATATATCCACTTTCCTAAATGAATTTTCCACCTTTTTAACATGATCAATGCATTTTCCCCAATGTTCTCTATTTACATCTGAAAATGGCTTCAAAAACAAATTTCGCACATCAGGAAATTTAAATGTTTTAGTGGTTTGAGAAACATAACCTTTTAATAATTGTGACCAGATCAGTTCAATGGGATTTAACTCTGCGTGGTACGGAGGCAATCTGAGAATTTTAATTCCTTTTTCTCTGGCCATCTCATCTATAATATATTTTTTGAATTTTGAATTTGAATTACTAATAATTCTTCCTTCAAGGATTTAGGAGAACTGATAATATTTTTAGAATGAAGCCATTTTGAAATATATATTATTACAAAATTCCGAATCAATTAAAATACTTACTTAATAGTATTTGAATACGATACGGCTATGAATAAATAAAGTCTGACTTATCTGTCAAAATAACAGGTTAATTACAGTAAAAACCATGGAAACAAGATTAAATCTAGACAAAAACTATATTAGGCCGATCAGATGTATTAAAATTTAAATTTTAACTAAAAATAAGCATTGAAGGATGAGGTAAAAATAAAATTTCTACCTCTTGAACCTGTACTACGTTCTGCAAATTAAATACTGCATAGTATAGTAGTAAAAAGGTTTGACTTTATTTAATTTCTGGCGTTTAAATCTGAAAGAATTCAATTTTAAATTTGCCGCTTTTTATCCATAATGACCTACAAATTTTGACAACTACTGACACGCACATCTCTGGTTAATTGTTAAGAAAATGGGACCGGCTGGGATTTTCATGAAATTTTCGCAGATGCTATAAAACATGATAAAATCAATATACTTAGCAATAGAAATTTTTGCGCGGAAAAATATTTTTCACATTTTTTTATTCTACAAATGCCCAAGTAGCAATTTATAACCAGAATAAACCTGAAAAGTATAAAAAAGAAAAGGTTCATTTGACGGACATAAATAATTTGCTTGTCAAATGACAGCCATCTCATAAATTCTAAGTTGAAAATACAACGTTGCCAATTCAATTTCAGAAATCATGGGTTTAGGTAAATATTTATAGGAACGTTGAGTAACACTGTTAAAATGGACACTTGTCAAAATGTGACACCTGTCAAAACGTGACAACTGTTAAAATGTGATACGTGTCAGAATGTTACAACTGTCAAAATGAACAAATGTCAAAATATGACACCTGTCAGAATGTAACAAATGTCAAAATGTTACACGTATCGTACTTTTCTTTATTAATTACACAGATCTAACCTAACCTAAAGCTAATCTTTTTTTTTTTTGGCGGGTGGTAATGCTTTATGCACATTGGGTAAAGGTTCTTCCCTTCCCCGATAGTGTGAGACTACCCCTTACGGTGAGTAAACCAGTAAGGTAGCACATCTAAAAATACCCCTTACGGTTACTCACTAAAACCACCCCACTGAAACCACTATGCCCTACACGCTGCTGTTGCCCGTCCCGGAAACAGGGCCTGTCCGCCGTGACTATTCGCGAAGACCAAGCGTCAGTAGATGTTGCCCTAAAAGGGTGAAATCTCCAGAAACTAGGCAACTTTTAATGCATTTAACTAACCTCTGTGACAAGCAGTTGATAAACGTCAACAACACCTGCAGCAAATTGAAAATTAACACTGACAGCTTTTTTTAATTTTCCCGCCTACTTTCAAGCCAATCGCCAATCAACTTTCTATTTATCTACCTTTCTGTAGTTCAAGTAGATGTCGCCCACTCCGTGATTTTCACGAATTAATTAATAATTTGTCAGGTTATAAATATACTTAAATTATATACTCATTGGACTGTTTAAAAATGTAGATTTGAATATTAAGAGCGAAGCTCGGTGACCAGATATTTAATATTTACAACACAGATTTTAAAATTAATATGTCATTGTGACATCATACTTATAAGGTGGTTTTGAATAGTTAGAGAGGAATAAAAACGCAACTTTTATATTCTCTACTGGTAGGAACTATTGTCTTGTTAAAAATTGACCTTGACCACTTATATATATAATTCAATTATAAACATAAAAACAAGGTAAATGTACAACCTTACTATGGGTGATATTTGCATACCACACCTTCCCGGTAAAGGTACTTTTAGACGGTCAGTTCAGTTCTCCGTTCAGTCTCAGTTTCAGTCGAACTGACAGTTATTTGTGTGTGTAACTACGAAATATGATTCTTAGTATATAGTTTTGTATTACATTTAAATTGCTTAGTAGATTATCGCACATACTACCCCAAACTATAATGCCATACTTTAAAATAGATTCAACAAGCGCTTTATTATCATCATTAATAGGTTTTTATTCATAAATTTTCTTAGTTGGTGGAATTTTTAAATCAGTCTCCGTATTTTTTTACACAGTATAATTACATGATCAGGCCATTTTAAATTCTTATCTATTGTGATCCCTAAGTACTTTGTATTAGCACTCTTTTGGATAACTAGGACGCTGTGGGGGACTTGAAGGGTATTGTATGTTGGTCTCTTAACATTTGTTAAAGAGAAGGCTATATATTTGGTCTTATTAATATTTAGGGATAACAGATGTTGGTCAAACCAATTTTTTACTTCATAAATACCTTGTTCTGCTCTTGTTTTGACCCCAGCCCAGGTGGTATCATTGAAAAGGAGTACAGTGTCATCAGCATAAGAAATGATTGTACCGTAATCACTAGACAGTAATAAGGAGTTGATATATGTTATAAATAGCAGGGGTCCAAGTACCGTTCCTTGCGGCACCCCGATTTTGATAATCTTGGCGTCACTATATTCATTTCTTATTCTGACTTGCTGTGATCTATTTGACATATAATTTTCAAAAACCGCCAGTACCGTACCCCTTACTCCATAATGGGGAAGGACTTCCAGGAGTTTTTGATATTTTCAACTAGAGTAAACATTGCATCAGACTTGTGCCCCTAAGAAAACCAAACTGATTTTTATTGAGGATATCATTATTTATGAAGCATTTTTCAAATATTTTCGCAAACGAACTGATTAGGTTGATTGGTCTGTAATTACAGATGTTATTTTTATTATCGGCTTGTTTATATATAGGTATAACTATTGATTTTTTAAGATCGTCAGGTACTACCCCAGTACTAAATATCAAATTAAAGATATGTTTCAAGGGCTCAAGAATATGTATGTAACATAGTTTTATAAGTCTGGAACTTAGTCCATCATAACTAAGCGCACTGTTATTTTTCAGTTGATTTATGTGAGTGAGTAATTAATTCATTATTCTCAATAGGTTTCAGAAACAGGAGTCTCTGATATAAGGATAGTTGATATTAGCCTTACCGTTTCTATTGATTGATCGGTTGAGCCATTTCTATACCAAGGGTCTTTCATAGTTAAACCGACATTCGTTAACTGTAATTAGAGGGAACTTAGGTGATTCCGAATAACCTTAGTTAATGTGTTTAATAACCGAGATACGGGGTGTTTCATCCATTTCGGCCAATATTTTGATAAGCCGTAACTTTAGAACCACCCTGTAGATTTCTCTCATACTTGGTACAGGTATAGTGTGTTAATAGCCCAATCCTATAGTGTAAGAACTACAATTAAAATCCAGATCCGGATTAAGAAGAATTTGCAAAATTTGAAAATCCCCAAAACAACACCCTGTATATGAGATTTTTTAAAATTGGGATGCATATTTGAAAAGTACGGAAAAAAATGAGTTAAAGTGAAAATTGTTTTTAAGTGCACATCCCATTCTGCTACTGGAGTTTTAACGTCAAATTACGTCAGATGCATTATTTTCATTTTCACAAGCAGTAACTTTCGAAATACCCAGTAGATTTCTTTCATATTTGGTACAGGTATCATTTTTTAGTAGCCCAATCGTATAATGTAAGGACTATACTATAGTTAAAATCCAGATACGGATTAAGAAAAATTTGTAAAATTTGAAAATCCCCAAAGCAACACGCTGTACGTCAGATTTTTCTTTAAATTGGATCAGACATTCGAAACGAATGGAAAAACTGAGATATTCTGACATATTTTTATAAATTCACATCTCGTTCTACATATTACTAAACTTTTAAAGTAAATCCAATTAATGCAATACATATTGTCATTTTCATTAGTCATAACTTTGAAAACACCCTGTAGATTTCTTTCATATTTGGTACAGGTAGATTGTTTAAATAGCCCAATCGTACAATACAAGAACTAAAGTTAAAATTCAGATCCGGATTAAGAAAAATTTGTAAAAGTTGATAATCTCTAAAATAGCACCCTGTATATCAGATTCTTTAAAATGTAATCGGATACCTATTTGAAAAAAGAAAAAAAAAGGAAAAAGGTGTGTTATTGCCGAAGCTTACTTGATTGTTTGATGAGTTTTGTATCCGGAATTAATCCGAAAAATTAATTCTGTATTTTTTTTTGTAGAACGCTCTTGTGCACTTATAAAAATATTTTAGTATAACACATCTTTTTTCTTTTTTTTAAATAGATATACCAAATATGAAAGAAATCTACAGGGTGTTTCCAAAGTTATGGCTGATGAAAATGACAATATGTATTGCATTAATTGAATTTACTTTAAAAGTTTAGTAACATGTAGGACGAGATGTGCATTTATAAAAATATGTTAGAATATCTCAGTTTTTTCCATTCGTTTCGAATGTCTGATCCAATTTAAAAAATATCTGATGTGCAGCGTGTTGCGTTGGGTATTTTCAAATTTTACAAATTTTTCTTAATCCGTATCTGGATTTTAACTATAGTATAGTCCTTACATTATACGCTTGGGCTACTAAAAAATGATACCTGTACCAAATATGAAAGAAATCTACCAGGTATTTCGAAAGTTACTGCTTGTGAATATGAAAAAATGCATTTGATGTAATTTGACGTTAAAACTCCAGTAGTAGAATGGGATGTGCACTTAAAAAAAATTTTCACTTTAACCCATTTTTTTCCGTTCTTTTTAAATATCCATCCCAATTTTAACAAATCTGATATACAGGGTGTTGTTTTGGGGATTTTCAAATTTTGCAAATTCTTCTTAATCCGGATCTGGATTTTAATTGTAGTTCTTACACTATAGGATTGGGCTATTAACACACTATACCTGTACCAAGTATGAAATAAATCTACAGGGTGGTTCTAAAGTTACGGCTTATCAAATTATTGGCCGAAATGGATGAAACACCCCGTATCTCGGTTATTAAAGACGTCAGACCAATTAACAAAGGTTATTTGGAATCACCTAAGTTCCCTTTATTTACAGTTAACGTATGTCGGTTTAACTATGAAACACCCTGTATAATAGTTATTGCAGAAATTTGCCAAGTGTTTATCTGTTAGAAATGGATTTTCATGTTCACCTACAACATCAGGATCTGTGTTTTTGATATTTTTATTAGTAGCTTCATTAACAACTTCATATATTTTTTTGATATTATTAATTTTATTATTTATCTGTTGTGAATAATAATTATTTTTGCAGCATTGATTTATTTTATGAAGTTTGTTTCTGTAGGCTTGCTTTATAATTATCAAAAAATGTAGGATTGTTTTTGTTTTTTAGAGCAATTTTCTTTAAACTATCCCTTTTTCTAATAGAGATTACAATAGAATTAGTGATCCATGGTTTTAGTTTTTTGAACTCTTTGACTATTACAATTTTTGTAGACATGCAAGCCTTATATATATTGTTGATGGCTTTCCCATGCTTCTTCTGGGTGATCTGTCAGAAGGACAGGTTCCCAGATTACCTCACTAACCAGTCTCAAAAACTTGTCTTGATCAAAATGATGTAAGGTCTTTTCTGTGATTTTGGTACTAGACACACATTCCTCCTTAGCTAATTGTATGTAAACAGGGTAATGATCAGTTATGTTATTATTAATTACAGCCGGAAGGAAGTGCAGGTTTGTATTTAGATTTTTTCTCACAAAAATATGATCAAGACAGCTCCTAGATGAGGGAGTAACTCTCGTATAGGTATTAATATAGGATTGAAAGCCAAACGACATGAGCATTGATAGGTAGCTGTTGCTGATTGCTGTGTTACTTAGTATGTCATAGTTAAAATCTCCGATTAACACGTCAGTATTACCTCTTGGGGTTTTGGTTAAATGCATTTCTAAATCATCTACAAAATCCTTATCCGAGGCAGATGGTAACCTATAGCATGGCATAATATTGTAGTTGACATTGTGAATTTTAAATCTAATGTTTGACACAGTTATAGATGTTAAGGGTAAAATGCTATGTTTAACTTCATAGTTAATTCGATTATTTACATATATTACAAGACCATCATTCTGATTGATAGCGCTGTTATTAAAGATTGCAGTGAAACCAGGTATATAAATTTGTTCGAGGGTAATAATATTATGAAAACTACACGACTCCAAGAAGATTAAGAGTTCATCGAAATGCTTAGTAATACTACATATATTAAAATGCATTATTGGTTTTTGTATCATTATTATTACTAACTTTTTTTATGAATTTCTCAACATCATCCACTTCCATTTTACGTTCTATATTCATTTCAGTTTCTAAATCATTTAGAATATCTACTTCCAATCGATCCATAAAGTATTCAATAATATGTGAAAAAGAGAAAAAAAAGAAAATATGATTTGAGGACTTCAAGCATATACATATTATTTGGCATTATAGTCGATTGTGTTTTTCAGCCTCTGGAGATGATATTTGAAAGTTGGACAGTCGCGGTTATTTGCTTCGTGATTAGTGTCATAGTTCAGATGATTGTATTTCATGTTAGATCTCAGACAATTACAACACTGTTTTGCACTCTTGGGACATTCACTCATTTTATGTTCTCCAGCACAAATTGGGCTGGTTAGTTTAGTATTTGTGTTCATAGGAGTTGCATCGTTTACATTTCGAGATCATTAGGTCTTCATAAACAGGGCATCTCTCCCAGCCTATATATACCTTTTTTTCCACCATGAGCTTTCTGAAAAGTTCTCCGGAACATTCAGCAAATATAATATTGTTGCCTGAGCGATTTTTTGTTGTATATGTTATTTTAAGATAATCTTCTCCCGCTATAATTTTGTTTTGATTCCTTAATCCTTCTTCAATTTCCTCTTGACTTCCAATTTCTGTTGTTACAATAATTTTTATTTTCGGTTTTCTCATTTGTGACAATTTTATGGTATATTTATTATTTAGTGGTTGTTTCTTTGTTACTTCAATAAATTGTTTGACGTCTTCTTCTGTGTTGCATTTAATGATTAAATTACCATTATTTCCAGCTTTCACTGAGTTTATCGCTATATTATTTAGCTTGGGATCTATTTTGCTCTGGATTTCATTTTTTGTTACTGTTGCATTTTGAGGCTTAATTGGCTTTATGATTACTGCAGGGACGTTTTTCGAAGGTTGTCGAATGGTCTGTTGTTGAGTGGTGGTTGTCACATTTGCATATGACTTTACAGCTTGGACTTCTAGTATTTTAATTTTTTCCTGTAGCATTTGTATTATAGTAAGTTTGTCCTCTATAATAATTTCTTTATCCTTTATGGTGTTCTTTAGACTTTTACTAAGATCATTATCTTCACATTTTGTGCAGTAAAACTTCAGGATACGTTGTTTTGTTAGTTGGATATATTGTATTTCCCTTGCAGATAAATCAGCACATTCACTCCAGTAATGATCAGAACAAGAATCACTTGGGAAAACGGGGATTTTATCATTTATTCCACTTTTCTTCTTGCAATTTATACACTCATTTTTTTCCATCTTGCATTACATGTTTTGAATCAACTTTGTTTTGAAATGATGAGTGGCTACCATCGTTGTGTATATCGCTCGTGAATAGGAGATATAATATTGGTCCCAGCACGCTGCCTTGGGGTACGCCTGATTGGATAAGGTTGAGGTTTGTAAGGAAAAGTGCCGATTTGTTAGGTAGGATCTTAACAATTGGTAGTGAGGATAGGGTAGGTATTTTTTGAGCTTAAATTGTAATCCTCTGTGCCAGACCTTTTTTTTGACAGGTCTGTATACCTGCTCTATAGTTCCGTGTTTATCCCTAAACCCAAATTGGTGCGGTGGTATAATTTCCTTTTTTTTTCTATTATCGTTTTGTCTTTTTACGTATATTTTTTCAAATACTTTAGATAAGGTTGGCAATAAACTTATATTTGTATAAAGTGACTTCAGTGGGAATTTTTCCTGATTTGGGTATCATAATTATTTTGACTACCTTCCATTGGTCCGGGAAGTATGACAGTCGAATTAATGCGTTGTAGATGTAAGTGATAAGTGTAAGGCATTTTAAAGAGATCTCTTGAAGCATTTTCCCTGTTATTGATTCAAAACCAGGAGCTTTTTTATGTTTATTTCTTTGTAGATTGTATCTTTGACTTCTGACGTTTTGATTTTCTTTGGCAGTATTTCCATTTGAAAAGGAGTCTCTAAATATTGTTCAATATGATGTTCCTCTTGTTCCGTTGCTTCTGTTGGATAGGGCTGGAATACTTTCTGTAGATGTTAGAAAAATTTTGCGTTTGGTTTAGTCTTCGAGTGGCTCTCCATAATGAGTAGTTGGTAGCTTCAGTAGGTGCCAGATTTTCCAAGTAGTTTTGTACTTCTTTATTTTTGATTTATTTCCTTCAGCATATCTTTTAGTTGCTTTGTTGCTTCGTTAAGGTTTCTCTTATTTTCTAATGTTCTTTCTCGTTGCCATTCTTTCCTCAATTTCCTCAATTTTCTCAGCGACTTTCTGTCTTACTGTGAATGACATTTTCTCTTTATTTTGATTACCTTTGAATTGTGGTGTAGCGTCCCAGGCAGCCTCTTGTAAGCTTTTGGATAGTTTTTCTATTGCTATTTCAACTTCATGCTCTGTTTTTAATGAATAATTCAATGAGATTTTATTGTCTAATATTTCCCTGAATAAATTCCAGTCGGTCTTCTTGTTATGTAATGATGGTTGGGTTTATTTGTTGATAATTTTGGGAACTGATGGTAATCATCACTGGAAAGTGGTCTGAGGATAGTTCAAAGCAAGATTTGGCTGAACACCTTCTCGGGTCTATTCCCTTTGTATCACCAAAATC
Organism: Crepidodera aurea; assembly: GCA_949320105.2. NCBI lineage: Eukaryota > Metazoa > Arthropoda > Insecta > Coleoptera > Chrysomelidae > Crepidodera > Crepidodera aurea. The sequence continues at coordinate 29,531,578 of OX439476.1, forward strand.
GAACAAATCTGTAATCTTATTCCGATCGGTAGGCCAGTAAGTTGGTTCAGATGTTGAAATATATTTAAGTTTATTTGCTTTCATCGCTTTGGCGAGCTCTGACCTTTACATGTTACAAGCGTGAACCCCATATTTGATTCTTTGCCAGAGTTCGCTTGTATACTTTAAGCAAGCAGCACCGCATTTCAGAGCTCTGGTTATTAAGTGTATTCAAAGCGAATTTAATTGATTTAAGTAAGATGCCAGACTCTAGTGATGGAGAAATCGATTTCGAAGGATTCCCAGATTTCAAACAACAACCTGTTTCCACCAGAAGAAAATATGAAGAACTATTTTTAAATCTACATTTAAATGATAACCAACTTGAAGAAATAATTTGTAGTACAAAGAAAAAAAGAGGTGCCGATATGGAACCTGTTTCTGCTGATAAACCAAATGATAATGATGACGAATTCACACGTGTTTCTTATAAAAAGAAAAAAGATACACAAACTAGAACTAATATTTTATCCAGTTATACAGGGAGGCACAAAAACAATTCTGCAATCATGAATGAAGTTACAAAAAAAAATTTTTCAATCTGTTTTATATCAACACCGATTCAAATATAAACCTAAGAACACAAATGGCAGATATCTGGGAAGAAGTAAGGCCTTTCAATAATGATATAATTCTCAAAACAAAAAAAGGTTATCTGTTGAAGAGTAACACACCTAAAGCGATTTTAACTAATGAATTGAAAAACTTGAAAACAAATGGCAAAATAACCAATTTTTCTGAAACCAATCACTTCTATGAAAGATCCCATGAAAATAAACTTCCTCAACAAAGCTATTCATGTGTAATCGCTTCAGTAGAATCCCATATCACAGACAGTGAAATTCATAAGAAAATTAGAAACGAGTTTAGCGAATTCCATCCACTACAGGTTTTATCAGGCTTATCACAAAAGAAATCCGCTGCTACGAAAAAATCCTGTCAGAAGGCTTTTTTTTCAAATGCCGGCACTATGCAGTTTACACAAGTGCACCCCTCCTCCAGCGCCTATTCCATGTGCAAAATGCCTAAAATTCAACCATATAACAGAAGATTGCAAAGAGCCAATAAAATGCACTAAGTGTGGGGAGAATCACTCCACTAACAAATGTAAGTCTACGTTATTGCCTAAATGCAATGGATGTGGTGCTGAAGACCATCAAGCTTGGTCATTTAAATGTCCGAAAAGACCTAAGCAACCTATCATGGGAACCCCAAACCTTCCAGTCAAAACATTAAATAAGAAGTCTGACCAAATTTGCTCAACCAAGAAAAATAACAGAATCCACGCACCAATTACCGTTCACGACACTATCATAAACACATATATTCATAAGCTTAACAATAATAAAAACACGAGATGAACTTATCGAAAAACTGAAGAAAAAATTCATGCTAGAATACAGAATAGAAACAGCTGTCACCTTCGTAGGGAACAACTGGATATACATTTTGATGTTTGACATGTACCTGGACAACCATCATTCACCCACAGAAACTATGCCAGGAAGTGATGTTGTTCAAATTCAATCCTAAAATAAAGATTCTTTACACCAATGTAAACAGTTACATGCAAAGAAAATACATAATTAACCACACGATTGAAGAATTGTAATGCAATTGTACATTGTTTGTTGAAACAAAAACTCAACCTGAAGCCGACACAGCATATAGAAACTGGAATACAATTAGACAGGATGGTAACATTATTAATCATAACATAGGAGCATTAGTACAAGTACAAGTCCACCCAGGTTTAAAAATGAGAAAACAAAACCCACCAAGAATTAATGATCCTCGCAATAACGCCCTTCACTTCAGTTTACCTTTTAAAGATGATGCACTCCAATAATTCTTATCTACAGCCACCCACAGGCAAAATTAGACGAATCAATTTTAAATATGGCAATTAGGTATAAGTACGCAATGATTATTGGTGGTTTCAACCCAAGCACTCCAGCAAAACGTAAACAACTACAAACATTTTTCCAGAACTCCAATTTCATAAAAGCTGAGACCCAGCCAACATTTGTAATGCCAAACAATGATGACTCTACTCCTGACTTGCTACTTTTCACAAATAATTTAACAAGTTTTTTTGATAGCATTGCAGTAAGCCCTGACATAGCAGCAGATCATCTAGCCATAGTCGCAACGATAGATCCGGGACTGGATTGTAATGTTGAGGCACCTACTTATAAATATCGGTTCTATAAAGCTAACATTGAAAAAATCAATGAAGAAACAAACTCATACATTGCTAATATTGACCATAAAAATGTTACTTTGGACTAAATTTCAAACTTTAATGCTAAACTATCCGAGACTATTATGAAAAATACTCAAAACAACAGTCAAAACAAAATTTTATTCTGAAGACAAAGAGAAGAATGTGCAGAGAGTATAGAATCTATCCTTGCCGAGAAGCTAAAAGATCCATCAATATTCAAATGCACATAAAGCAGTTTCAACAACATAAATGGCTAGAAGCTTGTGAGAAAATCAACAGAGAACAGGGAAAAACGTTTTATCAACACATCAATAAACTAACTAAGTATAAACACAAGAGAAATATTCCGGATGTAGTGGAAAATGGAGTCGAATACACTACAGATCAAGAAAAGGCTAATATATTCGCAGAACACTTTGAACATCCTTACAATATTTCCACCAACCCGCTCTTTGATCTGCAAACTTGGGATAATGTAAATCAATGGTATGATCGATTTATTCATAACTACACTGTAGACCATAATGCTCCTTTAATTTATGAAGAAGAATACTTTGACATCTTAGCACATCAAAAAAATTCCGACTCCAGGAGTAGATAACATTCCCTGGTACATTGTTAAAAAACTGGACCACAGATTTCACACTTTTCTCATCAAAATTTTTGAATTCTGTCTTTTTCAAGGTCTTTTTCCAGAATCTCTTTCCAGAATGCTGGAAAACTGGAACGATCATTGTGCCCACACTGATCACAAGAGAATCAATAATTATCGCCCAATTACTCTTCTTCCTGTGCTGGGAAAATTATTGGAAAAGGTTCTTATGAAAAAAATTTCGTCAATTGTAGATGATCAAATACCCCGCTTTCAGTTTGGGTTCAGAGAACATCTATCCTCATTACTTCCTACTACAATGCTTGTCTCCAATGTCCAATGTGCTAAACTCAATAACCTAAAATCTGCTGCACTATTTCTAGACATAAAAAAAGCCTTCGATAGTATCTGGCACAAAGGTCTTCTTTATAAAATGAGTAAATTGAACATTCCACACTCGTTAATATTTATTGTTAATAAATTGCTGGAAAAAAGACAAATAACGGTAAGAGTTAATAACGCAATTACCAACACGCTTTCAGCTTTCCAAGGGGTGCCTCAAGGATCCCCAATATCACCTCTTTTATACAACATTTTCTGTTACGATTTCTTACCGGTAGTGGCAAACCCTAATCTTTCTAATTATACACTTCAGTATGCTGATGACACAGCCCTTATTTCCCACAACTCCTGTCTAAATAGTACCATCGTATCATTACAAGATCAAATACATGAAGCTGAAAATTGGTTTAACAGGTGGAGGCTAACTGTTAATCCGTCAAAATGTCAATTCATTATTTTCAACCATTCCCTCTCCGTAAATTCACCTACATGAACTATTTCCAATCAGCTTATATATCCTTCTTCTACTATAACACACCTTGGACTACTTCTGGATTCGAAGCTAAATTAACGAATGCACCCAAAAATTGAAGACTAAAGTGAGCAAAATTATTTAGATCTCTTACTTATAAGAATGAAGGCATAAATCTCTGGACAGCAACAAAAATTTATAAATCTATATGCAGACCGGTCTTGGAATACTGCTACACAGGATTTTTAAATTGTAGAAACAACGCTCTAAAAAATCTTCAAGTTGCTGAATCCTCCTCTCTAAGAATCTTGACAAAAATAAGACATCCAAATAACCCACTTCACCATCCATCAAATATATACCTTTACAATAAGACGAAGATTGAACCATTGCAGCTGAGAAGGATGAAACTAGCTAAGAAATTTACGAAAAAGCCCCACGACCAACAAATTATTCAACTGTTTCTTATTCAACGACAAAGACCCCCCAGAAATAGACTCAAACACCCAGAAGAAACTATTCAAGAAATTCTCAAAAGTTTGGCCAATGAACAATAAAATATTTAAAACGTTATATTAATTTTTTTTTGTAAATACAGCAAGTTCTTCTTTTGTATAATCCCTATAGTAGCAAAGTTTCAGTGACAGTGTAGTAATTGTATAGGCTGCAGGACTTCGGTCGATGGCCTTTTGGTTGTATAATTTTTTTTATGACCAATAAAGTGCGTTTATTATTATTATTATTATTATTATTGATTCTTTGCATTAATTATTTATTTTATTTTATATATATACGGATATACCATTTTTACAGACAGATGCTAAACGGTACAAAGTGTAAATTATGTGCTAAAAAATAAGAAGTATACAGGGTGTCCCATTAAGAATGGGACATAGAACAACCGCAAATTCTCCAATTCAAAATAAAACGATTAAGCGAAATATGCTTAGATAAAATGTTACTCGTTTCCGAAATACGGGGTGTTGAAGTTGAAAATTGAAAAATTATTAATGGCCATAATTTTTTTAATACACCGTATAATTTTACTCAAATCGGCACACTTGTTAAATATCATAAAATGCATCTAACAGTAAAAAAAACAGTTCAGTACGCTCTACCAGTGGCGTACGGCAGGAGTAAGTAATGCTTGTACCCGTTCTAAATGTTACGCCGCTGTCTAAATTTTAATTTTGACTATTATTTTAATTTTTTTGATATTTTCCAAGTCAATAATGTACACTTGTTAGTTTGTTGTAAAGTCATTGTTTTTCGAGATATTCGCAGTTAAAGATAGATAGACATGTACTTTTTATTTGTATTATTAATTAATAATATTCTTTTTTACAATTTTGTCTTAAAACCAAACAAAGTAAAAACCATGTCCCTCATTTCTAAATTGGAAAATTTGTTATGACGTGGCATTTTACAATAATATTACAGTTATTAATAACAATAATCACTTATCGGCAACAGATAGTTACTACGAAAATGTTTAACTGACAGTGACAGAACTTCATTATAAATCAAAGCCTGCTGTCAAAATTTTCAATTATAAATTAATAAATATTCTCACAATCGCAACGTGCCTATTAGGAACTTAACATTACAAATCAGAACAAAAAAATAAAAAAAAAATAGAATAAAGCTGTTTGGTCGCGAATCTCATTAATTGTAAAAATAATAATAATAATACACATTTCAGGTATCTCATTTATTTTTACTAAAGTAACCCATCTAAAACTAAAATTAAAGTTAAAAAACTTAATTTGCCTCGAAAAGGATATCGTAATAGACAATTAACAAAAATTCCATGAAAGCTGCTACAAAAAAAGAACCGTTACATCTGATCTTTACATTAATAACAACAAAATAATATTATTTCACAGGTATAAAAACTGATTTTTCTCACCCCCGACGGATAGGAACTTTTCCCTACTAGATTTTTTTATTATTAACTATCTGTCACCATCAAATAGCATAGATAATCTGTAAAATACATCCTATTTAATTTATGTGTTACAGCCATTGATTGAGAAAAGCTTTGGAGTGCCAGACACGTGTGGAATCCATAATCTACATGGAATGCCAGGGATATTTTCAGGTCTTTTGAGTATTATAATGGCTGCTATAGCTTCTGAGAATCAATATCCAAACGATCTCTTTAACATATATCCCGCAAGAATGCCAGACTTCGGAGTAAATAACACCACAAATCCTAGGAGTTCTGGCCAGCAAGCCGGATATCAAGCACTTGGATTGGCCGTAACCTTGGCAGTTGCAATTGTAACCGGTCTGATTACAGGTTAGTAAAGGTGATTAGTGAATAGATCTCGAAAAAGCAATTTAAAGAATACGAGTGGTGGTCGAATTTATTAATTAAAATATTAATAAATTTGTTGAAAAACGAATTGGTTTTAAAGGCTTTCGTCTAGTTAATTTTGGAACTGCGTCCACGTAACTTGGTTGCAGGAAAGGTAGAGTTTTGTATTTCGTGCTACGAGTAAATAAATAGTTTGATACTATAGTGGAGTCGAAAAGTGGAGTCCGCCAGATCGACTCCACCATTTCAGAATTTTGATATATTGCTAAAATAAATTTAAATTACTTAAACAATTTAAGGCAGCAGCTGAAAAATTTATATATTTGTCGAATCGTATCTTGATCCTTATGACAAATAAATAAAATAAATAAAATAAAAACGTTTATTAACCTGTTGACATGTATATTACATATATAGGAATCGTCGAGTTTACAAAGAAATCTAAGTAACAAAAAAAATAGATGAAGATACAAATAAATAAAATATTTATCTAAAAGAACAAAGTTAGGTACTTGAATTAAAAAGAGATAATTAGAAACAAAGGGTATTACACTACATACAATTATAATATATAAATAAGACGTCTCTTTAGTTACCAAAAAATTCATCTAAACTATATATAGATTGTCTCAGCAGAAAACGTTTTAATTTAGATTTGAAATTTACTAAATTTGGACAATGAATCACATCTTGAGGTAAGTGATTATAAATTTTAAGTGCTAAACAATTTGGTACTTTTAGCGAGATATTATATTTGTAAAAAGGTACGTGGTATTTGTTACATTGCCTTGTGTTATATTGATGTAGTTCTGAATTTAGGTGAAATTTATTTTTATTTAAATACATATAAACACCCAGTTCAAATATATATAATGAAGTTAAGGTTAGAATGTTAGTTTTTATAAAAACATTTCTGCACGAATTTCTTTTGGAAATATTTTCTATTATTCTTAATATTCTTTTTTGTACGATAAAAACATCAGGTGATAGAGTAGACAAACCCCAGAACGCAATGCCATACCTAAGCCTCGACTCAACCTGAGCATAATATAAGCTAACTAACTTACTCTTTGTTAATATTTGGCTTAGATTTCTAAATAAATAACAGAGAGAATTTAATTTTGAAATTAATGAGTAGCAGTGCTCTTTCCAGTTTAAATTTCTGTCAATAGTTATGCCTAAGAATTTAACACTATCTTCATCTGAGGATATTAATGACTCTTTTACAGTTATGTCAATATTGTTGCACTTATTTTGCCAGTTATGGAATCTAATCATTTTTGTTTTGTCACTATTAAAATAAAGAGAGTGTAATTCGAACCAGTTAACCAGCTCATTCATGGACACTTGACATGTATCCTTTAATTCGGAGTCATTTGGGGATGAAAACAATACAGTAGAATCATCAGCGAAACGAACTTTTAATACTTTAGGTATTACTTCATCTAGATCATTTGTATATAGTATAAATAGAACTGGTCCCAGGACTGAGCCTTGTTACATATTCTTGTATCTGAGGTTACTGAAGTTAAATTGTCTTTGTTATTATGGTTTATGTTAACATACTGGGACCTATCTTTTAGAAAGGATTCCACCCAATCCAAGGCAACTCCGCGAATGCCGTACGATAATAATTTCTGTAATAAGATGTCGTGCTGAACGCAGTCGAAAGCCCTGCTGAGATCACAGAATATCCCAACAGGGCACTCACCTGCTTCCATAAAGTTTACAATATTTTCATAGAAAGATGTAATAGCAGAATTGATGGATTTGCCAGCAACAAAGCCGTGTTGGTTTCTTGAAAAGATATTATGTTTCTTCACAAATGCTAGAAGTCTAGCTAAAAACGCATATTCGAATGGTTTAGAGAAGCAAGATGTAATAGTTATGGGTCTATAATTTTGAATCAATTCAGGATTTTGTTTTTTAAAAATGGGTATTACTTTGCCCTTTTTTAGAAGTGTAGGAAATTCCCTGTCACAAATGAAAGATTTATTAAATATGTTAAGGGCTTAATTAATGTTCATAACGCTTTTTTTAATATAAAGAGTGGAACTTCATCTGCCCCCGCAGCAGGTTTATTCTTTATTTTTTCTACTAAGAGCGTCAATAATTCATTCTCACTAAAAGGATCAAAAAATATAGAAAACCTATTTTTTATGTTACTAAAATGCTTATGTTTAGTTTGCAGTGTAATATTTTTTATTATATTCTCTGGTTCCTCAATAAAAAAATCATTAATTAACTTATCATTTTGTAATAAGTTTAAATTTCCAGTTTTACCCTTGGCTTGAGACAGTTCAGAAACTACTTTCCAAGATTCTTTTGAAACGTTGTTTGAGTTAAATATGCGATTTTGATAATAAACTTTTTTTGAATTTTGAACTAATTTTGAATGTTGTTTTTTAGTCCACATATAATAATTATGTAGCTCTGGAAAACTTTTTTGTAAAATATATAAATCTTTTAAATTAGTACTAGACATTATAACTTCATTGGTTACCCATTTACTATTCTTGTCTTGGGAATAGTAACATTTTTTTAAAGGAAAATATTTGTTAAACGAAAAAAGAAATACCTTCATAAAATTCTCATAAGCATTGTTTAAATCATCGGACGAAAATACCAATCCTGACTTGCTAAGATACGTTTTATTTGTGACATTTGCTTCTTGTGAGAATTATTTTGATTATTTGGCGATTCGAAAAGAACAAATCTGTGATCGGAGGTAATATTGTCACTTACGCAAACAACTGGATTAGTCACATTTGTATAGATATGGTCAATTATAGTGGATGACTCTTTCATAACTCGGGTTGGTCACTCTACCACCTGTTGTAATGCAAAACCTTTTAGTAAATAATTTAAAGTATTATATAAGATTTTGTCCCTAATGGGATCTAAATTAAAATCACCTGCCGAGTTGTCGATCTCGGCGAGTTCCTTCCTCTTCTTTGCTAGTTGGATCTGAACAGTCCCTTAATCCAGGGCTAGATAGAAAGACTAAAACATTTCCAGGAAACTGAACTGCAATTACTGCATCACAAAAACTAATTAGCCAAGGATTATATCCACACGCAAAATTCTTAGCCCAGATTCCTTGCCCAAAATACCATACATAGGAATTCGTCCACATTAAGGACATACGCAGAGTACAAAAAACCCACACACCTAAAATCGTATATAATAAGAAAAGTAGTTTATACAGGGTGGGCCAAACTTCTGACCTCGGAGGATTACGTCGTTGTGGTAAGAGATAAAACTTTCAAATTTTGTGTGAGCTAGTACAGTCACTGGGTGCACATTTTGAAATAGTTTCGATTATACAGGGTGTTCCAAAAACTCATGGCAGCACCAACTTACATTTTTTTAAATGGAACATACTATATTTTATACATGAATCGAAAAGATCTCACCGAGAGCGTTAAAAATATATACCATGTTAATATATTATATGGATGTTTCAAAAAGATATGGCCAATTATTAGCAAATATGACCCCATCTTTAACACTAACAATGTTATTCGATGCAACTCAAGAAATCGATATACTGGAGGTGTTGTAATATATGTTAAACATAATTTAAAATAATCCTTAATAAAAACTTTTGCGCTAGAAGAGAATTGCTGGTGTACAGTGATAAATGTCAATTTTTATACATGTGAGTGGCTAATTGGATGCCTTTATCATTCTCCGTCCTGTTCTGATGCTTTGTTTTTAGATAATTTTGATAATATCTGTGATGATTTTTTAATTGCGATAAGCGATGTATTTTTATTGGTGATTTTAATTTAGACTTTCTGAATAACAGTTTTTATGTAACAAAAATTAAATCTATCTTTTTACAATATGGTATTAATCAATTGGTAAATGAGCCTACAAGAATAACGAAAGATAGTGAAACATTAATTGATTATGTTCTACTAAATCACAATTTTGCTACTTGTTGTGTTTACGACACTCCTAAAATAAGTGATCACTCTTTAATCTCTGTAAATTTAAAAATTAATAATAATGTGAGTACATCTACAAAAAAATATAGAAATATGAGTGCTTAAAACTTACAGAAATTTTGCAACTATAACTATGTTAAGAAAGGTCCAGGTCCAGACATTATCCCTCCCATCCTACTTAGAAATTGCAGCTTTGTATTGTCTCGCCCTCTCTTCTACATTTTTAATAAATCTATCGACACAGGAGAGTTTCCTGATTATTGGAAACTTTCTTATGTCACCCCAATATACAAATCGGGTAGCAAGTCAGACATCAAAAATTACCGACCCATATCTATTCTCAGTACTATACCTAAGGTATTTGAGAACATTATAACAGATTTCCTTACCTATGACTGCTCTGGCATTATAACTGAACAACAATACGGTTTTTGTGCTGGGAAATCGACTGAATTAAATTTAGTTACCTATGTCGACTTCCTGTCAGAAGCTTTGGAGAAGGGTTGCCAGATTGATTCTGTGCATACTAATTTTTCTAAGGCTTTTGACAGAGTCAACCATAATGTCTTACTTCAAAAGCTTGATAAATATGGTGTAAGTGGGGTTTTACTGCAATGGGTTAGTAGCTATCTAACGAACAGGACTCAAATGGTTAGAGTAAATCATCACTATTCTAATTTAATTCAGGTAACATCAGGTGTTCCTCAAGGGTCACACCTCGGTCCCTTACTTTTTAACTTATTTATTAATGACATCATTAATTGTTTCCGGCATGGCAAAGCACTATTATTTGCTGATGATCTAAAAGTTTTCCAAACTGTTAAAACCATTTACGATGCCCTCAGCCTTCAGTCTGACCTTGACAACCTGTCCAACTGGTGTTCCCTAAATGGCATGGACTTGAATGCTGTAAAGTGCCACGTCATGCGTTTTTATCGATCACAAGTACCTACTACTTTTCATTATAACTTAAATGGTCAGATCTTGGAGTCTGTTAATCAAATCAAAGACCTTGGAGTTATTCTAGATCCCACTTTAAGCTTTAACCAACAGATACCTACGGCTATCCATAAATCAATGAAAATGTTAGGTTTTATCAAAAGGCTAACCCACGATTTCACTGACACTACTGCAATTAAAGTCCTATATTGTTCACTAGTCAGACCCCACCTAGATTATTGTTCCGCTGTCTGGTCTCCACATTATATCACCTTGAGAAAGTACAACATAATTTTCTGAGATACATAGCTTATAAACTGGGTGCCCCCAGTGATTATGAATCGATAGAGCTTTTTCTTAGCATCCCCTCCTTAGAAACTAGGAGAAAACAGAGAGACCTCACATTACTTTTTAATATTATCAATGGCAGATGCAGCTGCAGTGAACTTCTATCAAAAATAAATCTTCTTGTTCCAACCCGCACAACTCGACAGCAACAAACTTTTCATGCAACAAACTTTTCATGTACCTTTGTATCGTTTAAACCAAGCGTTTAATAGCTGCATCCCAAGAATGTTAAGACTAGCCAATACTCACAGTAATCTTGAGATGTTTAACTCCTCCCTTCATCATTTTAAAACTCAATTACTGAATACAGAGCTTTAACGTTTAATGTTTTAATGAACCTTTTTTGTCGTGTCCTTTATATTACCTGCTTATTTTTATTTTTACTATGTATGACAAGTGATTATGCCACTTTTATATGTTTATATGTTCTTTGTTCGTATACTTTTTAAATTGTAATCTTTATCTTAAATGGGCTTGCCCGTAAATAAATAAATAATAATAATAATAATAACTTATATCCTACTTTTTCAAAGTTTAGGACAGTATCCATTGAGGAACTGCGTGTAATTATTAATTCTCTAGATAATAAAAGTAGTACATATGAAGTTGTAAATTCAAAAACTTTGAAAGAAATTTTTGAAGTTTGTGTTCATGTCATATTAAACTTTGTGAATACATCAATGAGGGCATGCGAAGTCCCAGTTAGTATTGTGTTTCCCATTCCTAAAGTTAACAATACCATAAAGGCTAATGAGTTTAAACCTATTAATACCTTACCACCTCTAGAAAAAATTCTTGAAATAGCAGTTTATAATCAAATTTTAGAACACATTGAATGTAATGAAATTTTAGTTGACACTCAATCGGGGTTTCGAAAAAAATATTCATGTGAAGCAGCACTTCAGCTTGCATTATGTAAATTTAAAAGGGAAGTAGATGCTAATAAATATGTCGTAGCTGTGTTCTTAGATCTAAAAAGGGCTTTTGAAACCATAGATCGACAGATTCTACTAAGAAAACTAAAGGGGTATGGTATTAAGGGTGAGGTGTATAAATGGTTATCTCACTACCTAATGGATAGAAAACAAAAAGTCAAAATTTGTGATATCCAATGTAATAAATATCCATGTAGGTGTACCCCAGGGTAGTGTGTTAGGCCCCCTCCTTTTCATTCTGTATTTAAATGACTTGAATCTTTTTATAGGCGTTGATTTTCTTAATATATTCGCAGATGATACATTATTAGCTTGTTTTGATGAAGATATCAAGAATGCCTTAAATAAAATGAATTCTGCTCTTTCTGCATTAAATAAATATTTAAAATTAAATAGATTAAAACTAAATTCTTTAAAAACCAAAGCTATGATAATAATGACGAAATACAAGTACAATTGTCTAAATATTAATGAAATTAATCTTAAAATTAATCAAGAAAAAATAGAAATTGTAACATCCATAAAATATCTTGGATTTTATATTGTCAATCTTCTGTTATTTGGTAATCATTTTGATTATATGTTTAAAAAAATATCTAAGAAAATATATACAGAAATTTATCACTACAGTCCAGAGTTACAGTTTTCAATTCAATTATTCAGCCTCATTTTGATTTTTGCTCTTCTGTTACCTATTTGTTTAATCTAAATCAAGTATCACAACTACAAAAACTACAAAATCGGGGTATGAGGATTGTTCTGCGAACAAATCGATATACTGTAATTGTAAATATGCTTCAATCTCTGCAGTGGTTCTCAGTTTCTTAGAGGGTATACTATTTAACGATGATTTTTATATATAAAATTCTACATAATTTGGCACCACCCTACTTTTATGAATTTATTAATTTTAATGTCGATATTCATAATTACGACACAAGACATAACAACAATATTTACATTTCTACAACCAATAAAAAGTGCTCGTGAACTCTTTGTTTTTTAAAGGATTTGTAAGCTATAACAATTTACCAAGAACAATTAAAAGTAGTTCATCATTAAGAATTTTTAAACACCATCTAGCAGAATATGTGAAAAAAAATAAATAAATAAAAAATAAATAATTACAATCATTGTATTGCTATCTTCTGTGATTCTATAGATCAACTTTTTAGTTTTTGTACTTCTTATTTTATTAGAGATTTATGTTTTTTTGTATATTAGTGTTACCTATTTTCAATAAAGTTCTTCTTCTTCTTCTTAATAGGCGAGAATTTTTATATTTTGATGGGAGGAAAATAAAAAAAAAGGTAATTATTTTAATCTACAAAATGAAGACCCTGGAGGTTTATTTGAGCCATTGGGATGACGCAGGGTGGGTTATCATCTGATTCCCTGATGATCAGTTTCGGAACACTGCTGCTATCGTTTGAGACCCTAGGCGCGCGGCAATAATGCACTGTTTTTCCGTAAACGTAGTGCCGTGACGTAAAAGCGGAAAATGGACAGGTTACGGAGGCGACAAAAACCCCCATTTCATGACAATCACCCATATTCAACATATTCTCAAAATATTGGTTTAACCTTTCACATTACATAAATTTAAGCCATAATGTTTAAACAATATTACTGGAAGTACCTTATATTTTAAGTGAAAAATGTTTGTATTCTAGTAAAGCTTCGCAAAAGTATTTTTAAATCTTATAGCCTAAATTTATTAAAAAACAAATAAACATAGGTATATTACCTCGATATTGGTTTTGCATCTGTTTTTAAATATTTCCTTCCACTTGGTTTATATTCAAAGTCATTATCACGGAAATGAAGAACAAATATAATCATTTGTAGGTATGAACTTCACTGCCTCAAATCCTAACAAAGAGTACCAAATATTTCACCTTTCAATATTTGCAGGAATCCTAAAAGTCATGTCTTCGTATAACTGTTTAAATGAAAAATATTACCTAAACACTTAGGTGGTTTAACAGAAAAACAAAATGTGATTTAATTTTTAACAAAATATATGAACCCTACATAATTATAAGTCGTTGCAATAAATTAAAACAATCCTTTAGGCATTATCAAAGAGTTTATACAGTCGATAAAATACTAATTCTACGCCCCTGAGCTTTCTTCATAATACTACAATGTAACTTACCCATGAAATGATTTAAATAAACTATTTTGCTGCATTCAAACACTAATAAACCATATTTATCTAATAAATCAACTTAAACCAATAAATTCAATGTTAAAAAGAACATTATAATAATATAACCTAAAAAGCACACAATAATAAACCATCAAATTATGTAGAAAATGGTGGCTACGTTACTACGAAACATTCTATCCCCTGATTTCATTCATCACAGCAGAGTAGAACCAGTACACAGTTGCCGCTTCTAACAATTTTTCGTCTAAACTTAAATCGTGGTAAAGTATCTTTGTCAATATTTATCTATCAATATGATTTGTTGTGTTAATAGTTACGAAAATTAGTGTTCTTAGATGTACAATTATTTTAACGAATCAAAATATCTCATTTTTCAAGATAATTTTTACATAGATTTAGGATTTTGGTAATAACGGAAAAAAATTATGATAACTTTGACAACATTGAAACTTATAATATAAATTCAATAACACAGCGTATAGACTGTTACATGTTCTTGTCCCCAGCCGAAATGTATACAAACTCGACCTTATTGTTCTATATCTATGGGCCAACTCAAAAAAAAATTTAACCCCCGCCATCGTGTTCGGCATCCCCGAAAACGGGGAGGCAGCGTAATTTGGGTTCGCCAAAATTTATTTGTATTTTTCAAGGTTTTTTCCTGCTCACAGAATGGACTAATAATTCCGAATATCTCGATAAAGGTAGTAGTAACAGTAAAAAATAATAGACACATCCAAAATTACGATTACAATTTATAGAATATTAGAGTGCCTTAAAAAACCTAAAATATACCAGTACGTTTCATCTAAACATTTAATACCATTTTATTTGTGTACGTAAAATACATGATTTTTCCGTTATCATGAAATATTTGCAGATTTCCATTAACTTATACCCTTAATGTACTATATCGTTTGAAAGCTTATTAATTGTACTAACAAATTGTAAAAAGACTTATAGGGTGATCCATTTAAAAATTTTGAGATATTGCTTGATTTGAGTTCTGTTTCACCCTGTATTAAAGAAGCCATAGATAAAAAAAGTAATTAATAGTGAGCACAGCCAACGATATGAGAATTACAATTGAATACAAAGACCTGTTGATTTACTTTGATTTAATGTTTTAGAGAGTGTTAAAGATAAGATTTTTGCTAATAATGGGCCATATCTTTTTGAAACACCCATATATTATATTAACGTGCTATATATTTTTAACGCTCTCGGTGAGATCTTTTCGATTCTTGAATAAAATATAGTAAGTTTGTGCTGCCACGAGTTTTTGGAACACCCAGTATAATCGAAACTATTTTCAAAATGTGCACCCAGTAATTGTACTAGCTCACACAAAATTTGAAAGTTTTATCTCTTACCACAACGACGTAATCCTCCGAAGTCAGAAGACACACTAATACTAAATACATTGTATATAGATTATATAGTAATAGAGAGTTATTGCCACCTCTTTTTGGCGGATCTTTTAATAAAAGATCCCTTATTTTGACATGTACGCATGCGCAACGAACAGTTCCTTAAGTTTTGCTTTTATTAAAATACAGGCGTCCTGTATTTAATTTAAATACAGGACAGGTTACCTTTAATTAAAGAAACTTTATTTTGACTTATGAAGGGCGGTTCTGCCAACTTAATGAAATTCAAACTGTTAAAAATCAACAGGCACCAAATAAAATAAAAAAAAACTTGTAAGTATAGAGCAGGGCCATCAATAATTTGTAAAATAAAAAAAATTCTTAGCACTATGTGGATGGTCGGAAAATTTAGGGTAAATTAAAAAAAATCAAGTGACAGAGTAAAAGTTCCAGAAGGGGTGTGGGGGTACGTAAATATATGCTTTTAGGGTTTGATATAGGATTTATACGATTTGTGGCAGAAATATACATATCCTATCGCAAAAAGTAGTAGATAATTAACCAAGCAAAAAATACAAATTATCTACGAAGAAGCGGCTTGGACTATCTCAAAAAAAAAATGAGAAAGAGATGGCATTGGAACAGAAAAGGTTAAACATTGAAGGAAGAAAAGTAGGTGTGGCAGAACAGAATGTTGCCATAGCAGAGAAAAAGTTTCGTTTGGAGTCCGAACAGCAACAAAGTGTTCGATAATCAGACAGTCATTAATAAATTACTAGAAATAGTTCAAAAGCATATTTGATGTAATACATATATGTTTTTCATTCACAATAAATATATGTACATATATATGTAATACATACTTTTTGTTAAGATATTTATATATTTATGGGCCCATTTAAGATATAAATTACAATTTTAAATTATAATTAAAATACAAAGACAATATATATATATATATATATATATATATATATATATATATGTAAGTATACATTAAAAAATTGATATAAGAAAAGTTATAATAATAAATTATTAGTAGTAGTCTTCCTGATCATTAGATGGTCTGCATATATTAGGTCGAACTGTACCATCAATAAATTCCTAACAGTTTGGGACAGCTGCTCCCACGTTGGTTATGGACTAAAAATTAAAATTATTAAAAAATATTTGCTCACATAAGGTGTATTCAAAGTACCTGTGCATATAGTTGGTACCTATCCCTATTCAGCGATTGATGTGCATTCAAATTCTGTAACAGATGTTCATGATTTTCCCCAATAAAATTTGCAGTTGTTGTAATAATGTTGCATAAGGATAGCTTCGTCTTTTTAATAATATACATAGTGCTGTCATCACTGTAAAGACACATTTGAAATATTTAAAAAAAAAATTCATTTTGCAAGTTACCTGGTGTTAGTGATAATGTGCGGTGGAATCAGCAAAGCATTTCTCAATCGCGGTGTATCGTCACTATGAAAACGAAAATTTGCTTTCACTTCATCATCACTCATATTATTTAAATTAAATTCCGCGGGTTCTATTACATTATTTTCCTCATTAGCTTCAACGGCAACACCAATTATGTTGTGTAGAAGTAAGTTTTCAATTTCTTCGTTATTAACATCCGCTAGAATAGCTATTTCCAATTGTTCTTCCAGGTTCATTGTATTGTTTATTATTAAGTTACAAAATATTGCAGAATAAAGGATTGTCAAAATAAAGTATGCTGATGAGGACCGTTGCAATAACTCTCATAAACCAATCGTGACATTTCGTAATACAGGATACTTTATTACAGGATCCTTTAATAAAGTTTGGCTTTGCAATAACTCTCTAGTATCGCCTTACGGACTTTATCAGTAGGATTATGTGAACGCACTGGAGATGGCAGCACTCCAAGTGGACACAAGTCATGTCTTTAGGTCATGTCGTTGCTTGAGTGAAATTATAATTTGAAATCTTCTTTTTCATTTCTGCTTGTCTTTTGTTAATGTGTTATTTAGTTACAACGAAAGGGAATTGGGAGACGTATGAAATTGAAGGCCCAAAATATTTAATTATCTTCCGAGAAACCAGGGTTGCCAATTTGTGAATATTTTACTAGTCTGTAAGTAACTTTGTGAGTAAAGGGCAATTGTGAATTGTAATCAAAAGGTCTATACTATCGATAATGGTAATTATGAAAAATTCTAATCTGATAATTTATTAAAT
Organism: Crepidodera aurea; assembly: GCA_949320105.2. NCBI lineage: Eukaryota > Metazoa > Arthropoda > Insecta > Coleoptera > Chrysomelidae > Crepidodera > Crepidodera aurea. The sequence goes on from OX439476.1 coordinate 29,549,502, forward strand.
CCGTTTAACTTTTAAAAGTAAAATTTGGAATAAAAGCAATAAGACTAGAGAGTCAATGTTAAATCGAAATATTGTTTTCTTAAAGTATATTTTTTGCAATAGTTTGGTTTCTTGTTTATAATATGGATATTATATGATTGTTTTAGTTAATTTTAAAAGTATAAAATAATTAATTTTGTATTTATTAGTATTTTATTTTCTGGTAAAATTAATAAATTACTATATGTTGTTGTTTGATACTAAACAACTTTAATCTTTTTATCTGATGCTGGTTAGACAGATATTAGTTTATTATATTAAAAAAACTGTCTTGCTATTGATATTTTAAAGTTGTGAGTAATCCACCAAAGTTTGGCAACGTTGGCATCAAGAACTCTAGACCCACCAAGACAACCTGAGTTTCAGTGGAATTTTCCAGTTTATAGGGGTTAATAAATAGTTTTGAATAGATTTGCATTGTTAATTGAAGGTCACCAGAATCTGATGCCCTGCCAATAATAAAAACTAATCAATAAGTTTTCGTTGGTTTTGAATGATGTTTGTAGACCAAGTCCAAACTGATTTTAAATACCCGAATTCATAAAAAAATTCTTAGCAGTATATGGATGGTCGGAAAATGTAGGGAAAAAAAAAGTTAAAACTAATAGCTTCCTGAGAATAAAATTCTTTTTTTTACATTTTAGGCAAAGATACTTTTGTTTTTTTCCGAACTATTTCTAAGTCGTTTTCATATTTTTAATAATTTAGGTAAATAATTAATAATAAATAATAATTAGTAAACTTTTTTTTAATTTTCGGGATATCGGTAACGCAAAAACCGATTTTGTTTTCGAAATTGTAAATTTGTAAAAACTTAGATTTTAGGCAAAGATACTTTAGTTTTTTCCGAATATTTCTGAATATTTGTATTTTTGTATTTTTAGAATACGCTTTTTCTTATATTTAATAATTTTTTATAGTAATAAATTTGTTTTAAATAACTTATAATATAAATGTAAGTAAAATTTTTGGCTGTTTCACACGTGGTGCTATTGGTTTCTCGATTTTTTTTTATTTTTCGAGATATTAGATAACGCAAAAACCAAATTTCCGATTTTGTTTCGAAATTGTAAACTTAAGCATATGCTGCCCATGTACAGTATAAAGTGTATTTTAAAGTTGATTTAAAAAAAATAATTTCTAATTTATATAAATAAATAATCACTATTTTTAAAATAAAAATTTATATTCTTCCATATTTCAATATGATGCTCAAAATTCTAAACAGAATTGATATAGCACATCATATCATAAATTTTATCCTTATTAGTAAATAAAGATGACTAATCACACAGTTTTGTAGAAAATCCTGACTGAATTTTGAAAATGAAATATCTGTTCAACAGATGTTTATTATTAAATACGTAACTGCAATATTACAAACAACTTTAATAGCTGAAGGCCATGTGAAAGAAGATACAGAGGGAGTATCTGTACAGCATTAGAAATTGATAACTTCATATAGAACGTCAATAGATGCCGCTCGAGACAGCATCAGACACTTTTAACTAGAGCTCGATACTACTATATAATCTATATACAATGCTAATACTAAATATCTCACCCTTAATTCACTTGAACCTTGAAAAAAAAATACAGTGTACAGAGAAAAACAAGTCATATCTTCTTTCGTCAAAGGGCTTATCAAATAGTGTCATACATACTTAAAATGTCAGCATAACTTGGGCGAAATAATGTAGTTTGAAATAAATAAAATTCGTCTTAAAAAAATCGTATCAAAATTTATGTAAAACTACAACATTTTACTGTCTTTCTTTCTACCGAAAATTCTGTGTCAAACAGAAATTTAAAATAATTGAATTAAAAATCAGATAATACTTATTATGAAGTTCGAGCTGCCTTCAAAACTACGGTCAACGTCTAAAGTTCCACAGAAGTATAATCGTTGGAAATTAATCATTACGTAACAAGTGTGGAAAGTGACCAATTACGCACGAGTATCGTTTAGCACGAGCCGCCTAGCGGCGAGTGCGGAAGCGTAACAAGTGCAAGAAATGCACTTTCCAACGAGTTATGTACACTATTTTTCCTACGACCTCAACATTTTTAATATTCTAATTTAATTTTTTTTATAAAATATTAATCATTGGGTATATTAATTTTAGGATTTAAAATAAAATTTTTAAAACAATCTTTTATTGTGCTTTTAAGAAAATTCTAACATATTTACTAACTTAATTTAAATAATATCTTCAGAAAAAGAAGATTTAGTTAATGCCTTTTATATTTCTCCACTTCATGGATTAGTTGTATGAATAGGTGTACCTACCTTTCTTTTGATTTTTGGGGCAGCATCAGCTTTAAGCAGGTAGTTTTAGTCGTCACCGATATTTCAGGTGTAGTAAATTTCATCAAAAATTCATCACTTTCCATTTTCACTACTAATTATTCATAACCTTAACAGCACTTTGACAGATGCTGTGCTTTGCTTCTTCTTTTTAACTTTAATGGGACTCGTATGATATTTGTCACTTTCGAAGTGTCAAAACAATTCGGAAATTGCCATTTTCATAGGTGGTCGTAGGAAAAAACATTTTTAAACTAATTCTGTTGTCAATGAGGGCTTTTGCACTATTTCATGCTTATATTTCATGTTTATATGTCACTTTTATTTCTTCAGATTTAAAAAAAATACTACTTTAAACATTGTCTCTAAATTATCTACTACTTGCATCATTAATATTTTTATTTTTATTTTTTTTAATTCCCCATTAAAGGGTAATTTTTAATGAAAAATAAATTGGAAATATCATATACGAAAATAAAAATGTTTGAAAAAGTGAAAAAATAGTGAAAAGGAGGGAAAAATAAAATAAAAAACGTAAAATCTTTAAAAAATGTTAATTTTTTGCGAAATTAAAAAGTAAACAAGGGGTAATTTAAATTAAACATTGATTAGTATTAAAAAATAGAAAAAAACATTATTGGTTGTAAAATAAGGAAAATGTGGAAAAAGCCAAAAACATCCGGAATTGTAAATCTAAAATATACAAAATAAACAGACAATATAGAAAAAATATTGGAGAATGGATAGAAGAATATAGAATAAAAAAAGCTGCAGCAATCGATTAATTTCATCAAATGAATGAAAATCGTAGGCTAGTTAGTAGTGCATAAAATTGATAGTACATTGTAGAATTTATCCAACCCTCTATTCAAATCGTATACTTTTTACATAAAATGATGCAAAATGAATACTTTGTAAACTACGTTTTCAATTACTTAATATATATTTATTTGGTTATGCAAAATGATCGTTTCTTTTTAAATTCATATTAAAATTCCGCTACATAGAAAGCTCATTTCAACGACCTGTGTTTCCCCAGTTGCTCGTTTAGTTCCCACAATTTTCCTCGGAGGAATATTTTATTTTGGCTTGGGGCATTTCAAAATATTGTGTACAAGATTCCAGTTTGTGTTGTTAACTTGGGATTGAAGAGCAAACTAGAGCAAAGTTCAGATTTTTATTGCACTTTAAAGTACCTATGAACTTAAGGGCGCGGTCTTCCCGTGTATAAAATCCTAAGCTGCAGACCAAAAGTTAAATCGATTTCCGAATGTAATGGGATTTAAAATATAATTTTCAGACAAATTAAAGATAAAGGTCTAACTTAGGTAGTCTTACTATTTTAAATCGATAAATTTATTATATAACAATTTATATATCCTCGATTCTGAAAAAATAAGAAAAATAAACATTAACTTGACCAAAGTTAAACCTTTATCTACAATGTGGTTTAATCAGAATACATCAAAATACTTTAATTTATGAAATCAGTCGATTTGAAATTTTGATATCATTTCAAATTAATTTGAAAGTTTGGTCAAACAATGGCGTCTAAAAATTCTTTACCCATAGGTATTCAGTATATATATATATATATATATATATATATATATATATATATATATATATATATATATATATATATATATATATATATATAATTATATATAGATCATATAGGTTTTAACACTGTAAGAAAGATGGTGCCCGAAGCAAATCAAATTTGCAATGGATACCAACCCATCAGCTGAGATATTTAGCGGGGTGATACCATAATTAGCCCAGTTGTGAGAGACTTTGACCTCTCATAAAATGTGATATCGCTTTAAAAGGTGTAGAAAACGATAAAAAAATCTTTGCGGCTCTAAAGTGTATGCTAAATTCGAAAAACTAATAGAACAACCACGTGAAAGAGCAAAAAATTTTACTATTATTTATATTTCAGATAACATTTGTTCACTTTAAATTTTATTTTAACGTAATATACTTAAATGTTTCTTTTCAAATTATATTGCTGATTTTATATTTTGTTTGTTAACTGTTTCATTTTATTCATTGAATTGTTTTCATTATTCTACAATAAATTATTGATATTTTGTAAATTTTATCTCAAACTATAAAAATGACATTTTTGGTTTTACTGTACAACTCAAGAAAATCAATAAACTCTGTAGATTTTTTTATTCTCTAATATTTTCCAAAACTTCAATTTTTTTTCCCATTTCATCGTATTCCTATCTGTTATGGTTTAGAATATAGCAATCTTGGCACATAATAAAAGAAACATGCACTCAAAACACAAAACGAACGCTGCAATTGTATTTATTGTCTTTGTAAATAAAGTAAAGTAAAGTTTTTGCTCTCCAAACATTTAAAAAACTTTAATCAGCTGTTGTTGATAACAGTTCATTTGGCAACGTCGAATCAGTGGTTAGGCAACGTTTTGTCTGAAAGTTGACGAGATTTTAGAGTATTTATAGATATATTTTTTATTACTCGAGGACGAGATGCTTTTTGCGCATGTCGTTTAACTGTCATAACGCGGGAATTTGTAAAAAGAATTCAAAATTATTTGTGTAGATATGTTATGCATTAGAATAAAAATATAGAACGTATTTTAGAAAAGAATTAGGGAATATTATAAAGTAAAAGATAAGAATATATTCAAAATAACTGATATGTTGTATGACTTTCATAATAAATTAATTTTTACTTTTTAATAGTTAGTATGTGTAGGAATCATGATTTTTCTTTTTTAATCAGTTATAATAACTATTAAATTGTCAATGTGTCAAATTATTACTTTCCATGGAACTCTAATTTATCAAATTAAAAAAAATGTAATAATTTTGTGCAAAGGCATAGAAATGTTTATTTTCACTTCTGTTTTGTTTTCAAACATCAACTTCCTGTTGTCAAATTGGTTAAAAAAAAGTTCTGATTTTGGTAGATGTCGATCAATATGTAATCTTTCATATTTTATATTCAAATTCATTAATCTGAAAATTATAGAGATATATTTATTTTCAGAGAAGTGGAAAAAATCTTTTTGGTCGAATATATAATGTCTTTTTCCACTTTTCTGAATATAAATATATCCCTGCAATTTTCAGATTAACGAATTTGTATATAAAATATGAAAGATTACATAATTATCGATACCTACCAAAATCATAACTTTTTTTAACCAATTTGACAACATGTTTGAAAACAAAACAGAGCTGAACATAAACATAAACACCAACTGTGTTGCTTTGCTTCAGCGAATGCGATGTTTACATAGCATTAGGCCTATCTATGGTTCATTTATTGATCTGAGGTTATAGAATACAATAAAACAATAAGTATTTTCAAATCATTTATTTATATTTATATATATATATATATATATATATATATATATATATATATATATATATGTAACCCTACGTTCCGGCACCAAAAACGACCTTATATAGACGTTGTGGCACCATATAAAACGTTGTGGCACCAATTTTTGGTGCCACAACGTTTTAAGTCATTTTTGGTATCTTGAGCACCCCAGGATGCCCCACAGCAATTTTCAGGAAGGTGCCACTTGGACCATTTATATGTAAAAACCCGATTTTAGTTAATCCGTATACTCTCCAGGGGTCACCCCGACTCGTCTATAGCATACGCTACGTACAAGCACCAGGACGCGATCGAAACGTTGTGGCACCATGAACGAAAGTACGTTCAAGCACCTTTTAGTCGTGTTTTGTGAATGCGATGTAAAAATAAACAACTTGATATTTGCAGTGTAAGCTTAAGAGGTAAATCTTGCTTTTGGATTGCGATTCATGCTTTAATAGGTAGAATTATAATTTTTCATAAATTATTTTATTAAAAATAATATAAATAATAATATTTGGGAATTATCAAGAATCACTAAAAAATTTTCTCCACGGCCACTACTGAATGTAGTTATTCTGAAAACACTTATAATAACAGAAAAGAAACATTGTCGCTCTTGAGATTGAAAGAAAATTCTGAAACATTTGTCTCTTATGTATTTTATACGTACTTCATTCTATCACTAGAGATACTCTTTATTCCATACTTGTTTAAAAAAATAAGGTTTGCCATGAATGTCGAATTAGTTGACGTGGTCTTAATATTGGTTTGTAAAAACTTTTAATTTATTAAAAAGGAGAAGAAAATCAAACGATTCAGATGTAGAATTTCTTAGTTTGTGTTTTTACAAAATTTCGATAGAACGCCATTTCATTTCTCAAGAGTAATTTTTACATTTACACTTTACATTCTTACATTTACACTTCACATTTTTACATTTAGATAATTAAAATTAGATTTTAATTTTAAATTATAATAACGGTATCCATAAATAATCAATTATTTTAATAACAACCAAACCGATTATTTTTTTTATATTTATTAAAAAATATAATATCTAAGACCTTTTGCCATTTTTAATAAGAGTTTTAAATCCTTATTATTAATATTCAACTATAATGAAAAATATTATTCAAGGTAACTTTTTACATATTCAAAACTTCACAAATCAAAAATATTGTAATATTAAAAAACAAATAATAATTCTAAATGTCAACTAGTTGGTTAATTAATAACAGTTTTAGTTTTTTGTTCGCCACTCCATTGATTATAATTATTTACTTATTTAGATCCATTGAATCTTTGAATTTTTTGTCCTAACTTGGTAATAAAAAAAATTAAATTTATGTAAATATCCGCAATTTATAAATTTATGTATAAAAATTAGGTAATAATTTTAAAAAATTAGAAGCACTTTAAAGTAAAATTAAGTTTTTAAAAAATTGGAGAATTAATAAAAAACAATTTTTGTCTAACGACTCAACCTCCGAGGCGAATACTTCTTTTCAAAATAAAATTGAAATATTATATGGTGCCAAAAGGATATATATTTTAAGTTATTATATTATATAAACTTTGCGGCACCACGCAGGAAGGAACGTTCAGGCACCATTTAGAAGCGTTTTGTGAATTCCGTGTAAAAACTAAAAAATTGTTGAAAAATCTTTACAAAAACTTGGTAGATATTTTAACGGATTTCGGTGCAAGCTCTTTAATTAAAAATTATATCGATAATAACATTTGGGCATTAAAAACCCCTCTTTTATCAAGAACCACTAAAAAAAATCTTAATTTTACGAGAAAGTTATTCGTTATAAAAAAATCATGTTTGTCAAAAAAAATAAGATTCGTATATCACAATTTTAAGTTACATGTAGAAAATTAAGAAAATGTGTTAGAATATTAAAAAGTAACTAAGATTATTTAGTATTTTACTCAAAATGTTTATATAAGTAAGTTGTTGTCCAAACTACAAATTTTTACATCAAAAACCCTCAAATGGAACCTTTACTTATATCAATATCTACGGAATCTCTAAAATTTTATTTTTTTGCAAAGAAAGCAATAACAAAATGAAATAATATAAAAATTGTTCACTTATACTTAGAATATATTAAATAGTGCAATTTTGTTTAAACAATGTGGCTCATTTTAAAATATTAACAATTGTGCAATTTGTGTCAATTAATAAATAATTTCGATAATTTTTCTCATTTAATTAATTTCTTAGTACATTTGTGTTTTTACAAATGAACTAAAATTTGGATTTGCCAATCTTGTTTGTCAATAAGACTAATTTTTATGTTTTAAAAATTGAAATTTAATTTTTAATTTGAAAATTTATATTTATATTTTATTTTAAATGATGCATACAATTTTTTCAATTCCTAAACATTTTGTGAATAATAATAAGTAATGGTAGTTTTCAATTGATACATTTTTACTTTTTAACACACCGTACAGGTATTCTAAGATTTGGATATTCTGACCCTATTTTATGAACTTTAGTAAGATTTTTCTAAAGAATAAACTAAAATAATATTTTTTTCCATTTTTCGATTCCATTTGTAGATATCCTGTATATTCTAACCTAGAGCATTTTTCAGAATACGCGATTTTGGCAAAAATTGCAAGACAAATTAAAATTACTTAATAGAAATTACTAATTAAAAGGACAGATTCAACAGTTTACGAACGTTTAATAATATTTTTTATTAATTAAAAGTCTCATTATAAAATTGGAATAAATATTAAAATATGCATTGCCAGAGAAGGATATTGACCAACAGCTCGCACAGTCGCACAAAATGTGATCTCGATTAAACTTGGCATTTAAGTACTTGAATGGGTGTAGAAAACGATAAAAAAATCTTTGCTGCTCTAAAGTTTATGCTAACTTCACAATTTCGAAAATAAAATCGAAAACTTGGTTTTTCTTATATCTGGAAAAAAATAAAAATTTCTAAAAACTAATAGCACCAAAAGAGCGGAAAATTGTACTAAAAATTATATTATATTTAAAAAAAAATTGTATTACTGTAAAAAATTATTAAAAATAAGAAAGCAAATTCGAAAACTCTACGCGCGCCGAGCCGTTGAATACAAATATTCATGCAAGGCGTTCGGAAAAATTAAAGTATCTTTGTCTAAGATGTACGCAAAGAAAAAAAGAAAGCATTTTAAAGAGGAGACTCTAAGATCTCTCAGGAATCCATTAATTTTTAAATTTTTTTTTGTTTTCTCATAGAAAATTTGACCGGTAGTTATAATTTCTAAAATTCTCACTGATTTTTATAAAAGTGAAGATCTATTAATAGAAGCACAATAAAAAAAATCCTTGTAGATTTATCATTATTATACTTTTACTTTTGATTTAAATATAATTAAAATGATAAACATTATCTGGGTTTAGTAAAACTTTGTTTTAAAATATTTTTTTTACAATATTCATTCGACGCAAATTTTTATTTTTAAAATAGTGTTTATATAAATCAGAAATTATTTTTTTTTAATAAAGTTAAAAATAATTTAGAAATTGATTTATATAAAATAAAATTTTTTATAGTAATACAAATTCTTTTTAAAAATAACTTATAATATAATTTTTAGTAAAATTTTCCGCTCTTTCACGTGGTGCTATTAGTTTTTCGAATTTTTTTTTCGAGGTATAATGGAAAGACCAAATTTACGATTTTATTTTCGAAATTGTAAAGATTTTTTTATCGTTTTCTGAACCGTTTCAAGTACTTAAATGCCAAGTTTCATCGATATCACATTTTAACGAGGTCAAACTCTCTGACAACTGGGCTATTGGTTATTTGCTCGAATAAAAATGTACTGTTTGTATGCTACCTATATGTAGGATTAAAAGTTTTTTAACTTTTTGATTTTAGGTTTTTTTTATAGAAAATTTTGTCATACACATTAATTTGTTAAAAAATATTTTTTCAGATTTTTCATTATTCTTTTCTAACGCCCCAACCTCCTTAAGCGTTCGAGTCGAATATGTCTGTCCAAGATAAAATTGAAAAGTGTATTCGGAAATAATATATATGGTGCCAGACAGCATATACAGTCAAAACATATATACGGTGCCGGTAGAACCTCTTATCTCTCTACAATTCCGGGTTTGTATACGTCGATTTAGTTTTTGATGCTAGTACGTAAGATTACCGGTATATATATATATATATATATATATATATATATATATATATATATATATATATATATATATTTATTAAACCGCTTATACAAACCAAAATCGCATGTGTAACCGCGTTTTCATGCCAAAAGTGACGTTGTCAGACCGTGAAAATGGTCTGACAACGTTTCTCTCGTTATTCGTGCCCCTCTTGACTCCCCATACCCCTAGAACAAATCTGCGAATTTTTTTTTTTGGTCTGAAAAGACTGTTACACTCGACGTTTTATACAAATTAGTTCTCCGGTTTGGTCTGTAGGGGGCATATCTATCAGCAGCTGTATATTGTGTATAATTTGGCATGTCCAACCGACCATCCTAGACCAAAAAATTGACAACATTGTAAACTGAAATTTTATTTTAGTTTCAACATATTTTAATTATTATTGGGTACTGTAGACCTGTGTATATTAAGAAAAATATAATGAACCGACGTTATGATTCCCTAAAATAGTAGACATAAAAAGAATTATTGAAAGAACGTGACACCTTATTAGTATTTCTAATCATAATGTGTTATGTTCTTCCATATGGATCTAACCTTACAATGAAAATAAGGCCTGATACTTGTAGTATTTATAATTATGACTGAAGGGTGGAAATCCGCAGATATTTTAGTTTGTATCGTGCTATTAGTTTTTATTTTTGTTTTCGAGCTCTTATGAAAAAACCAAATTTTCGATTTTGTTTTCGAAATTGTGAACTTTGCATACACTTTAGAGCAGCAAATATTTTTTTATCGTTTTTTACACCCTTTCAAGTACCTAAGTGCCAAGTTTCATAGATATCACATTTTGTGCGAGGTCAAAGTCTCTGACAACTGGGCTATAAGGAATTAAAGACAATTATTTTGGAATATTTTATTATTAAAAAATAAAAAAGACAAAAGTCTGTCTAGAAACCATTGACGGTGTAAAATTAAAATACAAAAAGTAGAAAATAAAAATGAAACATATAATTTACTTTAAACGATAGGTATTGTAAACTAGTGTTTTGATTCTGACCCAGTCTGATTCTATGAACAAATTCGAATTTTGTTTAATAAAATTAAAACATTCTTCTTTTTTTGGAGCAGTCTTACGTCTTATATTACTTTTGAAAAAATCTAAAACTAATTTTTTTTCATCTGGATGCCAAGTGGGCGCGAGGCCAACTGGGCGCCGCAGGTTGAACATTAAATAATATAGTATATAATTGTTTTTATATTTTGTTATGATATTCTAATTGGGGAAAATGTTATGATATAGAAATTTTTTTAAATTAAGTTAAAAATTATTTTGAAATTGATTTATACAGGGTATTTTATAGTTAAACCGACATACGTTAATATACACCACACTTGGTCGACTATCTGCCAATAAAAAGTTCTCCACAGTCTCAGGCCCTGAGGCAAAAGTTTTGTAGGAGTCAGGGATTTCCAATAAAAGTAATGATAGAGAATTTGGTGGCGCTTGACTCACCTCATTACGTTTTCTCCTGATTCATTTTTTTAGAGCATCTTGTTTAGGAAGAACTTCTTGACAAGCCTTGTAATATTTTGGGTACAATGGTTGATAACCTGGCATGTCGCTTCTTGCGTTTCTTCAGCCCTCTTCTTAATTTCTGTTACAACTTTATCCGCTGCTACATTTTAAAATTATTTTGAAATATACAGGTAGTTCCAAAAAAGTGTGGCGTATCAAAGTTATATTTTTTCTTATGGATTACCCTATATTTTATTGCATTTACAGATTATACGTTAAAAATAAGATAAACTTTTTTAAGTATTCCCTATACAAGCTTTTTAGTTTTCGAGATATTTTGATATTCCTAAAAATGTAAGCACTTACAAGAAAACCAATAACTTGGAAACCTATGCAATCAGCCAAATTCAATTTTAATTAAAAAAAATACACTAATAATTGAAAAAATAATGTATTGGTGGTACTTAGGTATATAAATCAACTTAACTATGAAATACTTTGTATACATCAATTTCTAAATTATATTTTACTTTATTTAAAAAAATAATTGCTGATTTATATTAACGTATGTCGGTTTAACTATGAAATGCCTTGTATACATCAATTTCTAAATTATTTTTAACTTTATTTAAAAAAATAATTTGGTATTTTGAGATTCTATTTTATTAAAAGAAATTTTAGTGAATTTATATATCATAACATTTTCCCCAATTAGAATATCATAACAAAATATAAAAACAATTATATATTATATTATTTAATGTTTAACCTGCGGCGCCCAGTTGGCCTCGCGCCCACTTGTCCCCGAGTCCAGTTGGCGGCGTCCACTTGTCCCAATCCGTAAATCATCTGCACAGAATTTCTAATTAGATTTGTTTTAATTTTTTGAAAACTTTTACGGGCTAGTCGATAAAATACTTTGACCGGTTAGATTGGCCATTGTTCATTTGGGGAGAACAGTGCTGATTCACTAATAACTTTCCACGAAACATATTTACAAATTCATACAAAATACTAATACTAATAAGTAGTCGTTTGTGAATCCCAAGTCGCACTAATGCTTCAAGGTTACAGTTATAAACATTAGGCAACGCTGCATGGTTTAATAACGTCGGTAATTTATATAAATTTCGTATATATTGGAGTCAAATGACAGTTAAACGTATCTGGCCTCGAAAGTATGGTTATACATAGTCATAATTTTTTTTTGAGATTTGTCTTCTCTCTTGTTGCTCGTAAGTGTAAACTCATTATTATTGTATTTCTACTTTTAAAATTGCAAAAAAGCCATTATATAGAGGTGGTCTTAGGTTGTCTGTTCAATATCTATGGACTGATAACGTCGGTAAGATGAATATATATATATATATATATATATATATATATATATATATATATATATATATGTAACCCTACGTTTCGGCACCAAAAACGACCTTATATAGACGTTGTGGCACCATATAAAACGTTGTGGCACCAATTTTTGGTGCCACAACGTTTTAAGTCATTTTTGGTATCTTGAGCACCCCAGGATGCCCCACAGCAATTTTCAGGAAGGTGCCACTTGGACCATTTATATGTAAAAATCCGATTTTAGTTAATCCGTATACTCCCCAGGGGTCACCCCGACTCGTCTATAGCATACGCTACGTACAAGCACCAGGACGCGACCGAAGCGTTGTGGCACCATGAACGAAAGTACGTTCAAGCACCTTTTAGTCGTGTTTTGTGAATGCGATGTAAAAATAAACAACTTGATATTTGCGGTGTAAGCTTAAGAGGTAAATCTTGCTTTTGGATTGCGATTCATGCTTTAACAGCTAGAATTATAATTTTTCATAAATTATTTTATTAAAAATAATATAAATAATAACATTTGGGAATTATCAAGAATCACTAAAAAATTTTCTCCACGGCCACTACTGAATGTAGTTATTCTGAAACCAATTATAATAACAGAAAAGAAACATATATGAAAGTCTTAAATGATATGTTTTTAAATTAAGAAAATGTATAAAAGAATTAAAAAGTAATAAGGATTATGTATTATTTTACACAAAAATTTTTAATGATCAAAAACCTTTTTTTTTATTTAAATGAAACAATTACTTATAATAATATTGATGCTATATCTTTAAATTTTTTTTTTTTTTACAAAAAAAAGCTTTAATTTTTTTTATTAACTTCCTAGAAATATACAATCTGTCTTTTGTCGAAGGACCACGGTCGATGGCCATTTGACTTTGTCAATAAAGTACTATTATTATTAATTATAAAATATCTTTAAAAAATTTAATTTTAAAATGTATGGAGATGAGGGGTTACGTAAAATAAATCAAATAGTGCAATTTTGTTTCACAAAGGCTCATTTTAAATTATAAACAATTATGCATTTTGTGTAAAATAATAAATAATGTTGATAAATTTAGTCATTTTATTAATTTCTTAGTTAATTAATTTGTGTTTTTACAAAATTTCGATAGAACGCCAATTCATTTCTCAAGAGTAATTTTTACATTTACACTTACATTTTACACTTTACATTTTTACATTTACACTTCACATTTTTACATTTAAATAATTAAAATTAGATTTTAATTTTAAATTATAATAGCGGTATCCATAAATAATCAATTATTTTAATAACAACCAAACCGATTATTTTTTTTATATTTATTAAAAAATATAATATATAAGACCTTTTGCCATTTTTAATAAGAGTTTTAAATCCTTATTATTAATATTTAACTATGATGAAAAATATTATTCAAGGTAAGTTTTTAGATATTCAAAACTTCACAAATCAAAAATATTATAATATTAAAAAAACAAATAATAATTCTAAATAATTCTAAACTAGTTGGTTAATTAATAACAGTTTTAGTTTTTTGTTCGCCACTCCATTGATTATAATTATTTACTTATTTAGATCCATTGAATCTTTTGAATTTTTTGTACTAACTTAGTAAGAAAAAAATTAAACTTATGTAAATATCCGCAATTTATAAATTTATGTATAAAAAGTAGGTAATAATTCAAAAAAATTAGAAGCACTTTAAAGTAAAATTAAGTTTTTAAAAAATTGAAAAATTAATAAAAAACAATTTTTGTTTAACGCCTCAACTTCCGAGGCGAATACTTCTTTTCAAAATAAAATTGAAATAATATATGGTGCCAAAAGGATATATATTTCAAGTTATTATATTATATAAACTTTGCGGCACCACGCAGGAAGGAACGTTCAGGCACCATTTAGAAGCGTTTTGTGAATTCCGCGTAAAAACTAAAAAATTTTTACAAAAACTTGGTAGGTATTTTAACGGATTGCGGTGCAAGCTCTTTAATTAAAAATTATATAGATAATAACATTTGGGCATTAAAAACCCCTCTTTTATCAAGAACCACTAAAAAAAAATCTTAATTTTACGAGAAAGTTATTCGTTATAAAAAAATCATGTTTGTCAAAAAAAATAAGATTCGTATATCACAATTTTAAGTTACATGTAGAAAATTAAGAAAATATGTAAGAAAATTAAAAATTAACTAAGATTATTTAGTATTTTACTCAAAATGTTTATATATTGTTGTCCAAACTACAAATTTTTACATCAAAAACCCTCAAATGGAACCTTTACTTATATCAATATCTACGGAATCTCTAAAATTTTATTTTTTTGCAAAGAAAGCAATAACAAAATGAAATAATATAAAAATTGTTCACTTATACTTAGAATCTATTAAATAGTGCAATTTTGTTTAAGCAATGTGGCTCATTTTAAAATATTAACAATTGTGCAATTTGTGTCAATTAATAAATAATTTCGATAATTTTTCTCATTTAATTAATTTCTTAGGACATTTGTGTTTTCATAAATGAACTAAAATTTGGATTTGCCAATCTTATTTGTCAATAAGACTAATTTTTATGTTTTAAAAATTGAAATTTCATTTTTAATTTGGTAATTTATATTTATATTTTATTTTAAATGATGCGTACAATTTTTTCAATTCCTAAACTTTTTGTGAATAATAATAAGTAATGGTAGTTTTCTATTGATACATTTTTACTTTTTAACACACCGTACAGGTATTCTAAGATTTGGATATTCTGATCTTATTTTATGGACTTTAGTAAGATTTTTCTAAAGAATAAACTAAAATAATATTTTTTTCCACTTTTTGATTCCATTTGTGGATATACTGTACCTATATTCTAACCTAGAGAATTTTTTAGAATACGCGATTTTGGCAAAAATTACAAGACTTCAAATTAAAATTACTTAATAGAAATTATTAATTAAAAAGAGAGATTCAACAGTTTACGAACGTTTAATAGTATTTTTTATTAATTAAAAGTCTCATTATAAAATTAGAATAAATATTCAAATATGCATTGCCAGAGAAGGATATTGACCAACAGCTAGCACAAAATGTGATCTCGAGGAAACTTGGCATTTAAGTACTTGAATGGGTGTAGAAAACGATAAAAAAATCTTTGCTGCTCTGAAGTGTATGTTAACTTCACAATTTCGAAAATAAAATCGAAAATTTGGTTTTTTCATTATATCTGGAAAAAAATCTTTGTGTAACTTGTAAGCAAAAAAACAAAAAAATAGGTATTTTAGGAATACATTAAGTTTTAAATTTTTTTTTGTTTTCTCATAGAAAATTTGATATATAATTTCTAAAATTCTCACTGCTTTTTATAAAAGTGAAAATATCTATTAATAGAGGCATAACAAAAAAAAATCCTTGTAGATTTATCATTATTATACTTTTACTTTTGATTTAAATATAATTAAAATGATGAACATTATCTGGGTTTAGTAAAACTTGTTTTAAAATTTTTATTTTTTTTTACAATATTCATTCGACGCAATTTTTATTTTCAAAATAGTGTTTATATAAATCAGAAATTATTTTTTTTTAATAAAGTTAAAAATAATTTAGAAATTGATTTATATAAAATAAAATTTTTTATAGTAATACAAATTCTTTTTAAAAATAAGTTATAATATAATTTTTAGTAAAATTTTCCGCTCTTTCACGTGGTGCTATTATTTTTTCGAATTTTTTTTTAGAGATATAATGGAAAAACCAAATTTACGATTTTATTTTCGAAATTGTAAAGTTAGCATACACTTTAGACCAGTAAAGATTTTTTTATCGTTTTCTGCACCGTTTCAAGTACTTAAATGCAAAGTTTCATCGATGTCACATTTTGACGGGGTCAAACTCTCTGACAACTGGGCTATTGGTTATTTGCTCGAATAAAAATGTACTGTTTGTATGCTATATGTAGGATTAAAAGTTTTTTTAACTTTTTTACTTTAGGTTTTTTTTATAGAAAATTTTGTCATACGCATTAATTTGTTAAAAAATATTTCAGATTTTTTATTATTCTTGTCTAACGCCCCAACCTCCTTAAGCGTTCGAGGCGAATATGTCTGTCCAAGATAAAATTGAAAAGTGTATTCTGAAATAATATATATGGTGCCAGACAGCATATACAGTCAAAACATATATAAGGTGCCGGTAGAACCTCTTATCTCTCTACAATTCCGGGTTTGTATACGTCGATTTAGTTTTTGGTGCCAGTACGTAAGATTACCGGTATATATATATATATATATATATATATATATATATATATATATATATATATATAATTATATACAGGGTGCGCCAATTAATTCCACTCGATCTCTAGCACCGAAACTAAAAGAGATATCAACAAGATTTTTTGTAGGGGTAGACAGTGTCACTCGGACTACAATTTTAAAATATTTTGATGTATACAGGGTGGCTAATTTTTGTGAAATGAAAATTAATTTGGTTTTTTTAAATTGAACTCCCTGTATACGATTATGTCTTCTGATTCTACTTAATATTAGATTTACGGTAGTTTTTTGTATTCGTAAATCCGACGCGGCGTTGACAAGTTATTCCTATTTTAAGCAGAATCACACAACATCTTCACCTGTTGCACAAGGTGTTTGCCGATGGCGTGCCCATAGTCTAGTTTTCAAATGGCAATAACTTAATTTTTTCAAATGGGTCACCCTGTATATTTTTCTTCAGTTAGAAGCTCTCACTAATACGCATTAAAAAAATATAGGGTTTTGCACATCTAACTTTACTATTTACTTTAATAATTGACGTTAAGTGACAAACAACATATTTTACACAATTTTTAATAAGTACAAAATTTTACAAAGTTTAATCGTAAGAAAACTACAATAGTGAAAGTTGAAATTTATAGTAGGTGTTCAAAATGTCTTCCATTTTCATTTATACATTTTCTTGCCCTTTTTTTCATTGATTTACGCACATCCCTTAGCATTGCAGGGGTCACCTGTCTAAATGCTGCAGTAATTCTTTCTTTCATATTTTTTTTTGTGGTAACCTCTTCTTTGTAAACAATATTTTTAATAAAACCCCACAAGAAAAACTCGCAAGGTGTAAGGCAAGGCAATCTAGTAGGCCAATTTATAGGTCCTCCCCTTCCTATCCAACGATCCTGAAATTCCCTATTTAACCAATTGCGAACATGTAATAGGTAATGTGGTGTGGCACCATCTAATTGAAACCACATTCCGTTGCGATAATTTTGAGGCACATTTTGCAATAAGTTGCGAAAATCATGTTCTAAAAAATCTAAAAATATAGCTCCATTTACAGTCCCATCAAAGAAATAGGGACCAATTACATAATCACCTATTATTCCCGCCCACACATTCAAAGAATAGATACTGTGATGTGGTAAATGTTCATTGTGGTCCGAATAATAATGGAAGTTGCCTATTTACACAACCGTTCTTATGAAACGTGGCTTCGTCGGAGAATAAAACTTTGTTTAAAAAGTTACGCTCTGTATGTATCTTGTTTATTAACTATCTACAGTATTCCACTCTACGCGCGAAATCACGTGGTAACAATTCTTGGTGAAGCTAGATAGGATAGGGGTGATATTTATTCTTTTTTATTATGCGTCTAATTGTGGTATTGGAAATATCTAACTGATTGCTTAATTGCCTTGTGCTTATATTGGGATCTTCAACTATACTGACCTTATATTCGTTGTCAATAGTAACAGCTGTAGTTTCACGTGAATATTTTTCATACTTGACGGTTCCTGTTCTATCAAATCTATTCTTTAAATTCTCAAAAGTATCCTTTTGTGGATGACGTCTTTCTGGGTATCTTTGACGATAGACCCTACTAGCAAGAAACGCATGTTTTTGACATTCACCCAGTATCCATATCATATCAATATTTTCTTGAACACTATAATTCTTATTAAAATCCATTTTTTATACACAATACCGATTAAATATAGTAGACGTGATACAATGCAAAATTTTATGTTGACAATTAATGCCATAACAAAATATACCTACTGTCATTTTCATAGGTAACTTGATTTCTTATTAAAAATTGTGTAAAATATGTTGTTTGTCACTTAACGTCAAATTAAAGTAAATAGTAAAGTTAGATGTGCAAAACCCTATATTTTTTTAATGCGTATTAGGAAGAGCTTCTAACTGAAGAAAAATATACAGGGTGTCCCATTTGAAAAAATTAAGTTATTGCCATTTGAAAACTAGACTACTGGCACGCCATCGGCAAACACCCTGTGCAACAGGTGAAGATGTGCATGTTTCATTTACATCATAGTAGCTTTTTTGAGGAATTTTTTAAAAAATGTGGTTTTTGTGCTAATATTTCTGAAGTGCTGTTTTTTCATTAAATCTGCTTAAAATAGGAATAACTTGTCAACGCCGCGTCGGATTTACAAATACAAAAAGCTACCGTAAATCTAATATTAAGTAGAATCAGAAGACATAATCGTATACAGGGTGTTCAATTTAAAAAAACCAAATTAATTTTCATTTCACAAAAATTAGCAACCCTGTATACATCAAAATATTTTAAAATTGTAGTCCGAGTGACACTGTCTACACCTACAAAAAATCTTGTTGATATCTCTTTTAGTTTCGGTGTTAGAGATCGAGTGGAAATATTTGGCGCACCCTGTATAGGTAAAATAACTATTTTTCATTTGTTAATTAGCTAACTGCCTGGTCCTGATAGGGTGAATCCAAACATTTTAAACCTCGTTCTCTTCTATTGAGAATTATTTCAGGTCCCATACATTGAATATAAAAATGATCTAACTTTTCAACCATATTTTGAAAAAATGTTGGTTGAAAAGTTATTTTTTCAATGAATAGTGGATTTTCGTCCCCGGTATAGACTAGAAAATTCTTGGTTTTTATAGTTAAGCATTTTGATAAAACTAAAAATACAAATAGAATTGCTGTAATTTTAAAATTAATATTTCTTCAAAACACAAACATATAAGTAGATCATAAAACGCACTTTTTATTATATAAAATCAAGGATCTCGGGTTTAAATAGTCTTCAAGAAAAGTTCGGTGAAAAAAAATTGCTAAAGCGGCTTACTCCTTTGATGCAATTGTCTAGGAGTCTAGGACCACCGTGAGCTGAACCAAAGTTCAAACGATGCCTGCCCGCCTTGACTTAAAAAAGCGATTCTTTGATCTACAAAGAAGCGCCGACGCAACTTGACACGTGTCGATTCTGGAATAGTTGTCATAGCTATATACTAACTTTGAAATGAGCAATAACATCACTCTATATACATTTGAAAGGGGCATTTTATTTCGAAAATTTAATACCCAATTATACCCTCGTAAAAAATTGTTTCCTACTTGTAAATATCTTTGACATGTTTACCTCAATCGTAATTCATCGTAATAAATAAATAAATAAATCGTTTGCGTGGTAAATTTTTCTTTCGTTTCTCATATACTTCATAACGAGGAACAAAATCAGTTCATATAAATAACTGAAAAGAAAATGTTATTTTGATATTATCAATGCCCCAGTAACAAATTATTTTAATTTTAAGAATTAAAAGAAAGATTTTATGGATGAATAGTTTTCATTGAAAGGCTCTGTATAAATAATATATACCTACAAAGAAAATAAATGAATAATTATTTATCATTATGTTCTTTATTGTTAGCTAACCACTTACAAAGAGCTATCGACCGAGGTCCTTCTGCCCATAAATGAATAATAAAAAGTTAAGATTATACATTTTGGTAATACTAAATATTGTTGTCCCCGTGTATTAAATATAGCAGACAATGAATTTCTCGAATGGTTTCTGTAATGAGAAAATTTCAAAGGAAGGTTTCTGTAACTACTTTGTTTAATTTAAGCATTTATCACGAGATACCAGCACCTCCCGGACAGCACCTTATTTGACATAATTTCGCTGACATTTGGCGTACAAGACCGCGCCCTTCGTGGAAAACTAAGTCTGTGAGTTTTCGTAGGGTTTACCAGAATTGACTACCAACTGCTAGTAGATAACTGCGTATTAGAATAACCTAGATTTGCTCCACACATATCGGCCGAAAACTCTAGCAGTCTCCAACGCACAACAAATGCCTCTTTAAGTTTTCACTCGTAGTTCAATATCGTTTTATTATGTACATCCAGATATTTTCCTAACGAACAAATATCCAAATTAAGTAATAAAAAGACATGACTAAAATTGAATCTATAAAAGTAGTAGGTAACTATTTTAAAATTCGTAAGTTAAATAAAGTCTTTAGGCGTACAAAAGTAAACAAAAATAAATAAATACTTCTAATAGTTAGAGAGATAACAACCAAAACCATGTTTCATAACACCCCGGCTATAACACCGTGTAAAATCGATGGATTAGATGATCCTAGAGCCGACCGGTGAGTAGTAACTTCCAGAAGTGTAGCATCTTCGCGGGGGGCCATCTCTGATGTGTAAAAAAAATTGGTCGACTGTCTTATAAGACCCCGTCTGATATTGAAAATTTGCGTTTTAAGAAAGGACCAGGCACCTTTTTTATGGGAAAATGGCTTTCCGTCAAATTTTCTGAAAAGTTGGTATGGTGTACAACTCGATGCTCTGACAAAAAGTATCCGTTGGCCCAAACCGATCATATGGCTAGTTTTCGAGGTACAGGGTGTTAAACATCGGAAATGGCACTTTTTTGTAACCAGATTTCTCATAACTGACCTATTTTATTCGTGTTTATTGTAGAAAATATGAATTATAGGTTATTTAGCAACAATATCTTATAAACAATTTCTGTAGAATTTGGTTATTTACAGGGTGGTTCGAAAATAAGTAATGGTTTTTTTGAAGAAATCATTTTTTTATAACAGCTTTAAAAATGCAAGCAAATGTTATTGCATCATGAATATATAGTTTAAGTAATTACTTCTTGGTGATGAATCATATTTTATACAGGGTGACTCATAAATGTAGTTACAGAAGGCATATAATGTATTTTAGCTTTAACGAATCGCCCCGTATAAACGATGTGTTATAAAAATTTTGTATTATCTCAAACAAATGTACGACCTGTCACTCTACTACTACTTTATGTCATACAGCGTGTTAAACTGATTGCGAGCACTTTAAACATTAGAAAACCTGTGTTTTGTGCACCACCCTGTATTTTAAAAGTTTCTCCGTCAACTTTATAAATTAATACATTTTCAGATTAACAGAAGTTCAGTATTTAACTGAGCAAAATTTTGTTGTAATCCTATGACCAGTTTTCCTAAAATGTGTATCTATCCTTCGGTTTTCATAATTAGTAACCTTTTTTTATATTATTTTAGAACAACTATTAAATATGATTCATCGCCAAGAAGTAATTACTTAAACTATATATTCATGATGCAATGACATTTGCTAGCATTTTTAAAGCTGCTATAAAAAATGATAGCTATAGCTATACAGGGTGTTTCATTACTAATTGGAAATATTTTAACTGTAGAATCCTGAGCTTAAAATATGAAGATTTCTCCCAAATCACTTAAATAAAATGTGTCTACTGTCTGAGTTACAGGGTGTTTTATTTAAACATTTGAAAATGATTTTCGACCATTACTTTAATCATTGACATTACATGCTGTCGTGGTATTAAAGTGCGTACGACATATTGAAAATAAGCTTAGATTTTGTATAGTTGGCTCTGGTCTGACTCAATTGTTTCGATCTAGTAGGTTGCTGTCATTGCTGTTAATTATTGTTACTGTCGCTTTAAGATTGTGATTATTGTAAAATTTAAAATGTCGATTAAGTGGAAATGCCGCGGCACAATAATTTTTCTAATCTTGAAATGCGAGACATGCTCTGTGTTTATGTAAACGAAAATTATTCCTGCCTTGCTGCTGCTCGAAGATATCAAGAAATGTATCCAAACAGAGTTCAACCCAATCGCCAGACTTTCAGTAATGTTTTTAGTCGATTAGGAGAAACTGGACAATTTAGGCGTAACAGTGGTATGGGACGGCCGAAAATATTAACTGTGGATCAGGAGGATGATATTTTAGTGCGAATTGCTGATAATCCCGAACTAAGCACTCGGCGTTTAGCAGCAATGACTGGATTAAGGATTAAGCCACACTTCAGTTTTTAGAATACTGAAAAAAGAAAATTTACGACCTTACCACTTTACACCGGTACAGAATGTATTGCCTAGAGATTATCATGTACGAATTAATTTTGCTTATTGGATCATAAATAAAAAAAATGAAAATCGTAATTTTATTGAAAAAATAATGTTTACTGATGAGGCCACATTTACACGTAGAGGAGTTTTCAACTGGAGAAACAGTCACTATTGGGATATTGAAAATCCCCATCTATTCCGAGAATCACATTTTCAACACGAATTTAAGATTAATGTATGGTGCGGTATATTTCGAGATAATTTGTTGGGTCCTTATGAATTACCAGCAAATTTGAATGGTAACTCGTATTTACAATTTTTACAAACTACACTGTTCGATTATCTAGAGGAACTGCCACTTAATCGAAGGAGATATATGTGGTTCATGCAGGATGGAGCACCACCTCATTATCGTCTAATAGTGCGGAACTATCTCGATCATCTATTTCCTCATCGTTGGATTGGCAGAGGTAGTGAATTTCCGTGGCCGCCTAGAACTCCCGACGGTAATCCCTTAGATTTCTATTTCTGGGGACATATGAAATCACTAGTATACTCCCAAGCAATAAATACTCGTGAGGAACTTTGGCAGCAAATTGTAAATTCCGCTAATTTTATTGCCAATCAGCCAAACATATTTTTTAAAGTTAGAAGATCGTTCAGCGAAAGAATGGATAAACTTATTGAGGTCAACGGGGGTCATATTGAACATTTGTTATAAAAGCTTTTTAAGTTTTGTTCATATGCATTTTGATATTTTCTTGTTATTAACATTGTTCTTTTATTTAGATTATAACATTTTCAGAACCACAATTTGTTTTTAATAATTTAATGTGTTTATTCGTTTCAAGAAATATCGACAAATAAGATTGTTTTCTTTTTGTTAATACGGATTATTTTTTTCATCTGTCAAAACAGTCAGATTTTGTGGTTTCAGCCAATAACAGCTCAGGATCCTAACCAATCATTGTGTTTTATACTGATTATTTTTTTCATCTGTCAATACAGTCAGATTTTGTGGTTTCAGCCAATAACAGCTCAGGATCCTAACCAATCATTGTGTTTTATACTGATAAAACCGCTTCTTCGTATTTGTTTCTTGATTAAACTGTGTTTACCTTTTTGAAATGTCAAATGTAAACATTTAACAATTTTTATTATACTAAAATGTATTGCAAATCTATGTTAATAACCAAATTTCAAAATGTATTTGTAAACTAACCTGTTTTTATTAACGCCAAAACGCCTTTAACATTTTTACATACCTCACTTCAACACTAAACTTAAAATTAATTAAATTAAGAAAGACTTCATTTCATTCTTCTTCTTCGCTTTTATTTACGGCGTTTCGCGGGGTAGCCAGTCAAAAAATCGCCTTGGTGGCCCTGTATGTAAAACTATAACAGCCTAACAGCTCAGGTTTCAATTTAAATTGGTAAAGAAAATTTTCAATATTTGTGTGTAAAGTGTCTTTTGCATAAATGACTATGTTCTCTGTTTTTAATACAAAATGATTCAAAAAATAATCCTTTCAAATACGACTCGTCCTCTGAAATTTTATAGATTAAATTTTTGATCTTCGTACTCAAACGCCTTTATTTTAGGCAAAACCACTCAAACAAACTGATTTAAGATAAAATCACTCGTCCTGCGGACTCGTGATTTTATCAATCAGTTTGTTTTCGTGGTTTTTCCAAATAAAGCCGTTTTCGTGAAAACCAAAAATTTAATCGATAAAATTTGGAGGACTCGTGGTATTACCTTTGATAAAACCGCTTCGTCGTTTTTGTTTTTTGATTAAACTATGTTTACATTTTTTGAGATGTCAAATGTAAACATTTATCAATTATTATTATACTAAAATGTATTGCAAATCTATGTTAATACCCAAATTTCAAAATATATTTGTAAACTAACCTGTTTTTATTCGTTTATTGTCAATACAACACAGCTCCATCCATAAATTCGTTTAAAACTAACATAATGTCAAAACGTCTAAACGTTACACTTAATAAATAATCTTAAATGCCTACTACTAGATAGGCAACTTATATGACGTTTGTAATATTTGGCGTTTAAATGTAAAAGAAAATATCGAACTTTTGAGTGTAAAGTGTCTTTCTCTGTTTTTAATACAAAATGATTCAAAAAATAATCCTTTCAAATACGACTCGTCCTCTGAAATTTTATAAATTAAATTTTTGATCTTCATACTCAAACGCCTTTATTTTAGGCAAAACCACTCAAACAAACTGATTTGAGATAAAATCACTCGTCCTGCGGACTCGTGATTTTATCAATCAGTTTGTTTTCGTGGTTTTTCCAAATAAAGCCGTTTTCGTGAAAACCAAAAATTTAATCGATAAAATTTGGAGGACTCGTGGTATTACCTTTGATTAAAGGTTCATTTGTGTAATAAATGCAATCCAATGACCCAAAACACCGGCATAATTAATACATATTAAAATCAAAATAATTGTGCAGCTTAATGTTTAACTTAAGATATCTCGAAAAATAATGACTTTATCGTTATGAAGAAAGAGTACGATATTTACGTAGAAAGTATTGGAGAAACCAAAAATCGTGATAAAATTGCAATTCCCCCAGTGACGTAGAATTTGGGAAGGATCAATCAGTCACTTGCCCCTGTCGTACGCCTTTGGTAGTAGCCAGAAACGTTTATTTAACATAATTTAGCAGGGTGTATAGTACCTAGACTTACCGCCAAGTATGACAATAATGCGTTAAATAGTTTTAAAGTAATGGTCGAAAATCATTTTCAAATCTTTAAATAAAACACCCTGTAACTCAGACAGGAGACACATTTAATTTAAGTGATTTGGGAGAAATCTTCATATTTTAAGCTCAGGATTCTACAGTTAAAATATTTCCAATTAGTAATGAAACACCCTGTATAGCTATAGCTATCATTTTTTATAGCAGCTTTAAAAATGCTAGCAAATGTCATTGCATCATGAATATATAGTTTAAGTAATTACTTCTGGGCGATGAATCATATTTACTAGTTTTTAGATGTGCTACCATCTATGGTAAGAAGAGAGTATTGACATTAAATTTTGACTGAATCTAGTCAAGATGTCACTCTCTTCTTTTTTATCCCTTTCAGAGATTAATACAAAGTGAGTAAACCAGTAAGGAATTTTAATTTATTAGATTCGACATCCTAAGACCGGTTTCTGTCTTTCGACTTCATCAGTTAGGCTTTTCGAATCCAATAAATAAAATTCCAAACTCGTACAAGTCAATAGCTATATCCGCTATAAGATAACATTTTTAGATGTGCTACCATCTATGGTAAGAAGAGAGTATTGACATTAAATTTTGACTGAATCTAGTCAAGATGTCACTCTCTTCTTTTTTATCCCTTTCAGAGATTAATACAAAGTGAGTAAACCAGTAAGGAATTTTAATTTATTAGATTCGACATCCTAAGACCGGTTTCTGTCTTTCGACTTCATCAGTTAGGCTTTTCGAATCCAATAAATAAAATTCCAAACTCGTACAAGTCAATAGCTATATTTTGAAAATCTTTTAAATAATATCTTAAAATCAAATACAAAAATTGTCATATTAGGGGACTTTAATATTGATTTTAAAATAAATTCAACACCTTTAAGAAATCTTAAAGATATTTTCTCATCCTTTGGTTTATATTTCACTATTAAAGACTATACAAGAGTGACTGCAACATCAGCGACTTGCATTGACAACATTCTCACAAATTTGAGTAAAGAAATTATTGATAGTGGAGTCTTTGACCCTTGTATATCGGACCATCGTGGCCAATATATCTTGCTTAACAAATTTTCAAAATATAAAAAAGAGAAAGTCAGTAAGAGGGTAATTATTAAAAGGGGGTTATGTCAACTAAAACGAGAACTAATTGAAAATAATTGGGGATGTTTTGAAATAAATCAAGATATCAACTTCTTGGGTTCTCTCCTAACAAATACTTATGGCAATTTAATTTCTAAATGTTTTCCATTGATCTGTTGTTCAGATAACTTAAAAAACTCACCTTTAAGCGAAGACTTAAAAGCTATGAGAAATACTATGTTTACTCTCAAAATCATCTCTGATGTTACAAAGGAACCAGATGATTTTCTAATTTTCAAAAATTTTAAAAAAGAGTATAACCTACATTTAAAAGAAACTAAAAAAGCTGCTTATGATCATTACATATTTGAGGCCGAAAACAAATCTAAAGCTTGTTGGAATATCATAAATTTCGAAAGAAATAAAATGAAAACAAGTTGTGCTAAATTTGACTAACTCACTTAATGATTTCTTTTCAAATATTGCAGACAATATTTTAAAGTCACTTCCTACAGTTACTAATCAAGATTTGTTGAATTTCAGATATTTTCCAAAACCTTGCAGTTCATTCTTTTTGACTCCGGTTTATGAACATGAAGTATTATCCACAATTAGATCACTCAAAAATTCTAACTGTCTAGATACACACAACCTCAACAGTCTTATCATTAAAGAAACTTCAGATATCATAGTTAAACCTCTGACAATCCTTATAAACTTGATGTTTACTAAGGGAGTCTTCCCAGATGAATTTAAACTATCGAAAATACTACCTCTGCATAAAAAGGGAGATACTTCTCAATTAGATAATTACCGACCTATTTCAATTCTGTCTATTTTCAGTAAAATTATAGAAAAACTAATCAAAGAATTGAGTATTTTAGCAAATATAATTTTTTTATCTATATAGCTATTACTTATTTTCGAACCACCATGTAAATAACCAAATTCTACAAGGTGGCCAAATAAGAATGCGAGGTACTGTATCTGGGAAGCTATTCATCGTAGAGGCTTGCGGAAAAAAAAGTTATTACTAAAACAGCCAAGAGAAAAACCTGGAAAATATTTTCAAGTTTCTGAAATGGCCGCTAGGGGGCGTAACTGCAATCTTGAATCTAAGAAAGTGATGTTTCTGTGAATTCCGTTATATTAACCAAACAAAAAAATACCTGATCTTTAAAGTAGCGGATAATCTGAATATTTTTTGTTTGATCTCTAAAAATGAAGTGGTGGGGGGTATTCAAAGGTTTCAGTAAAAAACACCCTGTATATTCGAAACGGCTGAGCCAGTTTTAACAAACTTGGGCTAGTTGAACAGAACTATTCATGGGCTACAAATGTTATAATATTTGAAGTTTTGTTAGTTTCACATGTCGCCGCTAGAGGGCTTTTTCCGACATGTCGACAGAAATGGTTAATTTTCTCTAAAAAATTAAATGCCTTAGTATGATTTCTTTTTCATGAAAAAGTAGCTAAATATTGCCTAAACAAGATCACGAAAACCGCATCTCGATATTTTGTTCCTAACCTAAAATTGAGGCCAAAGAAAATTTTATACGGAAATCCCTTAAATTTTTATTTTTTAAACTAATTAATTTCTTTTATTATGTAAGTTGTGGCCCTAAAAAGGACCGATTTAAAAAAGAAAGGTTTTTAATGCCCCCGTAAATGCTCTAAATGTTGACCGTCACGCCCTATGCATTGCTGAAGCCTCTCATAGGTAGACAAAACTTCAACTTCAATTTCGGCTCTCGGTATGTTACGTAATGCATTACGAATCCGGTTTTTCATATCTCTCTGGTCGTAGGTTGAGTCTGAAAATCAAGACAAGTTAAGTGTGGTGATCGCGCAGGCCATGAAAACAGACTTCCTCTTCCAATCCACCGCTGTTGTAATACTGCATTAATAGGCTCTCGCACATTAATAGCATAATGTGCTGGGCAACAATCCAATCGCAAAAACAAGTTTTGACGTGTTTCCAGTGGCACATCTTCCAACAACAATGGTAATTTATTGGCCAAAAAGTCAAGCTTAGGGATTGCTCGAAAAAATATGGCCCAATAATTCTGCCTGCCAGTATGCCACACCACAGATTTAAACTGCAACGTCCTTGGCGCTGAACTTCCCGCAACCAATGCGGATTTTCTGAAGACCAATAATACATATTAGATTTTAAAGGTGGCTTCATCGGTCCAAAGAATTTGAAATAAAAATTCTCCATTATTGTGCGAGAGCATATTAATGCAGTATTACAACAGCGGTGGATTGGAAGAGGAAGTCTGTTTCCGCGATCACCAGACTTAACTTGTCTTGATTTTCAGACTCAACCTACGACCAAAGAAATATGAAAAACCGGATTCGTAATGCATTACGTAACATACCGAGAACCGAAATTGAAGTTTTGTCTACCCATGAGAGGCTTCAGCAATGCATAGAGCGTGATGGTCAGCATACAGAGCATTTACGGGGACATTAAAAACCTTTCTTTTTTAAATCGGTCCTTTTTAGGGCCACAATTTACATAATAAAAGAAATTAATTAGTTTAAAAAATAAAAATTTAAGTGATTTCCGTATAAAATTTTCTTTGGCCTAAATTTTAGGTTAGGAACAAGATATCGAGATGCGGTTTTCTCGAGCTTGTTTAGGCAAGATTTAGCTATTTTTTCATGAAAATGAAATCATACATGCATTTAATTTTTTTGAGAAAATTAACCATTTCTGTCGAGATGTCGGAAAAAGCTCTCTAGCGGCGACATGTAAAACTAACAAAACTTCAAATATTATAGCATTTGTAGCCCAAGAATAGCTCTTTTCAACTAGCCCAAGTTAGTTAAAATCGGCTCAGCCGTTTCGAATATACAGGGTGTTTTCTACTAAAACCTTTGAATACCCCCCACCACTTTATTTTTCAAGACACAGCAAAAATTGTCAAACAAAAAATATTCAGATTATCTTCTACTTTAAAAATCAGGTATTTTTTTGTTTGGTTAATATAGCAGAATTCACAGAAACATCACTTTGTTAGATTCAAGATTGCAGTTACGCCCCCTAGCGGCCATTTCAGAAACTTGAAAATATTTTCTACATTTCTCTTGGCCGTTTTAGTAATAACTTTTTTCCGCAAGCGGATAGTTTCCCAGATACAGTACCTCGCATTCTTATTTGGCCAACCTGTACAGTAATTGTTTATAAAATATTGTTGCTAAATATCTTTTAATTCATGTTTTCTACTGTTATGAGAAATCTGGTTACAAAAAAGTGGCATTTCCGATGTTTAACACCCTGTACCTCGTAAACTAGCCATAGGATCGGTTTGGGCCAACGGACACTTTTTGTCAGAACATCGAGTTGTACGTCATACCAACTTTTCAGATAATTTGACGGGAAGCCATTTTCCCATAAGAAAGGAGCCTGGTCCTTTTGCGCGTAGCGTTTGACCTGAGTGTATTTTCAAAAATGTCAAAAAATATTACCTAAGTGACTCATTCGAACCCGGTTCATTTTTGTTTCAACTCATTCGTATGGATTACAAAGATTACAAAAATACTGTTTTCAGACCTTTTGAGTGTCGCCTATTAGTCCAGTCGACAGGTTGACATATATGGGGTTAGGTGGAAAAAGGGTCGGAAGTTAATGAAATTTTCGACCTTCCTCCAGTTTTTCCTCAATTGTTTTTTACCCTTACATCCTACGGCAAAGGCATTTCTATACTTTGTTGTAGAGAGTTAAATTTCCTACAGTCTTGACTATTCAAACATGTTTGTGTTTGAATTCTTTACCGAGATATGGCGCTTCGAAGAAAAGGTTATTTTTCAAATTTCGCTAAAAAATGCAGAATTCCACCTTATTTCTTCTGTTAAACCCGAATTATAATGAAACGTTGTTGTAATTATGGTTTCTTATTAAAATTGATACCCCTCACCCCTACCCCCACCCAATCACAATGCACTAAAGCTAATTTTCTTCTCTGATAAAAGCCAACGATATTCACATCATGTTGGTATTGATATCAGTTACTTTTCGGATCGATATCACCCCATATACGATATGATACAATTTTGGATAACGCCATCGTGTTCAGCAACCTCGAAAACGGGGGGAAAGATATATATTGCAGGAGGAAGACGCGGAATCCACGACTTACCAAGTTGGAGGTGGTTTTTGATCGTTTGAGCGGTGGGATCAAGTCGAAAATAATTTTTGATAACGCCATCGTGTTTAGCATCCTCGAAAACGGGGGGGAAGATATATATTGCAGGAGGAAGACGCGGAATCCACGACTTCCCAAGTTGGAGGTGGTTTTTGATCGTTTGAGGGGTGGGATCAAGTCGAAAATAATTTTTGATAACGCCATCGTGTTTAGCATCCTCGAAAACGGGGGGGAAGATATGTTTTTCCGGAGGAAGCCGCCGAATCCACGATTCCCCCATTTTGGGGGTGGTTTTTGGCCGTTTAATGGGTGGAGTCAAGTCGAAAATAATTTTTGATAACGCCATCGTGTTCAGCATTCTCGAAGATGGGGGGAAAGATATATTTTGCAAAACGCTACAATCTCGGTTTCTGAAAACTTGTGTTCTCGGTATCTCAGGGTTATTATCTAACTACATTCCGGAAATCAGACGGGGTCCTATTTAAAAATTAGGTCATATTTTTTGACAGTTTTGAAAATGCGCTCAGATCAGAAGCTAGGCGAAAAATGTCTGAAAATCGCATTTTCGCGTACAGGGTCATATAATCGATTCCACGTGGTTTTAGTCAGGGTGCTATGAGGCAAAAATATTGGTTGTCATCTCTCTAACTATAATGTATTATGATTTATTTGGGACTCAACAAGAAAATCAGATTAGTTTATTAAATTCGCCCGGGGTAACACTCGACCATCTTTTCAGAAGATTAAAAAATTTGGGACGCTACTCGATTTCTCCGGCTGCGTCAACCCTTTTTGAGCTCAAAGCGACATCTTGTGGCGCGGCCCGTAAGTTAATAGTTAGTGTTTGTTTACCTAAAATTCCGTTAGAGCGCCGCGGATTTTTATAATTACTAGAACCGGAGGATGAGATCATGGCCGATAAGTGTACCCTTGCTGTAAATCCACAGTTTATTACTTTAGGTCAATACGTGTTTTCATGCTTCCTTTTGCCTTCTGCATCAGGAGTTTCCCTCAAACAGTACCGAAAATTAGTTCAAACCCATCGTCTCTAATTTTTTCCCGAACATTACTGACCTGATAACTTTCGTACAATTTAGTATTAACATTTTGGAAACCGCACTTAATAATTAGTGACATTATTTAATTTACTTTTTTCAATTTTATTTGCTTGTAATGTCTTGTCTAGTTGAATTTCAAAAAATTATGGGTATTCTTTGTTTACCTAAAATTCCGTTAGATCGGCGCTCGTGTCAAGTTCAAAACGTTTAAAATATTATGTTTGTTTACCTTAACAGTTATGTGTGTTCACCTAAAGCGACATCTTGTGGCGCAGCCCGTAAGTTAATACAGTATTGCCAAAAATAAACAGTACTGAACTTGCAATTGTTTTATTTATTTAAGAAATACATATTATTGACACTTTATTACATGTTCTAAATGTGCACGATGTTCTAAGCTTCTCATCATGTTATACAGGGTGTCCCACGACGTACTGTACACAGTCCAACCATAAGTACTATGGACCGAGGCCATTTCATATCTGGTATTAAAAAATGCCTTATTGCGTTTTTGATGGATGTACAGGGTGATATTTGAAAATATGTTAATTATTCTACGTTAAGTATATCTAAAAGTAAAAATTTCAGACCAATCAAATTTGGCCCACTGAGTGTGCTCCCTGAGCTCAATAAAATAGGTTTTAAAAAAATTTTAATTTCAGGTCCGGACTTAGTTTTTTTTTAGATTTTTATTGGTTTTTTGAAAACAACACCCTGTAAGCCAGATCAGACAATATTTATTTTTCTCACTTTAAAGCTTAAGGATGATACTAAGCAACAGTTAAAAAAAATTGAACGCGCAACTTTTTGTTTTCTGCAGAAAAAAATAAAACTTTGAAAAATAGTATAATTTTAATGGATTCACATTCTTCTTATGACTGATGCATTGATACATTGATAGCACATCATCATTTTTCAACAAAAATCATAAATGCAGTTCATTTTACTCGATATAAAGTATTATTCAATCAACCGTTGAAATTCCAGGGCCGGATTTATTTTTTTTAAATTTTTATTGATACTGAAAAACAACACCCTGCAAAGCGAGTTGTACAAATTTTCTTTCTGTAACGTCGAAGAAAAAACTATTACTTTTGATAATTGTGAAAATGCAAGTAGGCTTTGAATTCGCTTTGACAGTTTGTGACAGAACGTGGTGAGCGACTGACAAGACCAAAAAGAGGGTATTTTGGAAATGGTAAATCAAAATGAGAAGCTAAGTATCCGGCGAATATCCAGTATTTTGAATATTTCTAAGTCCACAGTTTTCAGGACGTTAAAAAAAGATCTCCTCCATCCATATCACCCCCAACTGGTACAGAGACTGCAAAAAATAAATACGGCCCTGGAAATTCAACGGTTGATTGAATAATACTTTATAATCGAGTAAAATGAACTTTCCTTTTGTTGAAAAATGATGATGTGCTATCAACCTATTGCCGCATCAGTAATAAGAAGAATGTGAATCCATTAAAATATACTATTTTTCAAAGTTTTATTTTTTTCTGCAGAAAACAAAAAGTTGCGCGTTCAATTTTTTTTAACTGTTGCTTAGTATCATCCTTAAGCTTTAAAGTGAGAAAAATAAAAATTGTCTGATCTGGCTTACAGGGTGTTGTTTTCAAAAAACAAATAAAAATCTAAAAAAAACTAAGTGCGGACCTGAAAATAAAATGTTTTTAAAACCTATTTTATTGAGCTCAGGGAGCACACTCAGTGTGCCAAATTTGATTGGTCTGAGATTTTTACTTTTAGATATACTTAACGTAGAATAATTCACATATTTTCAAATATCACCCTGTATATCCGTCAAAAACGCAACAAGGCATTTTTTAATACCAGATATGAAATGGCCTTGGTCCAGAGTACTTATGGTTGGACTGTGTACAGTACGTCGTGGGACACCCTGTATACATTGTGTCCTTTTAAGTTCGCACCATATGGAAAACTTTTTTATTATTAATTTGACGAAAAAAACTTATTCTTCTAAAGTTCTGCATGGTCTAAAACCTAAAATGCAACTATCAGATATAAATTTTTTTCAGTCGTATACGAGGTTTGTCAAAAAATGTGAATTAAGCTTAGGAGTAAAGTACCTCTATTTTTGAAATATGAAAATAAAGTTATTAAAAAAACTTGTTTCTAATGGCATTTTACGTCAACATACCGATTTTGTATAAGATATTCCGATTTTAAGAAATTTTAATTTTTAACATATTTTTATACACCCCCGTAACTGACAATCTACTTTTTTTCGTAAAATTAATAATAAAGAAGTTTTCCATATGGTGCGAACTTAAGTGGACACACTGTAGAATAAGGGTTGTCTCAGGTATCGCATACTTGCACCATTACGTCGTCAGACTCCGTATGAGCGAAACCACAAACACTTTCTCCTCTGTACTTAACACAATTTTTAACAATTAGGTCCTACTAATTAATTGTTTAAGGTTTACTTGACAGGTCTACATTAGCTAACTTCGGTATGACAGCGCGTCCATATAGACACCGCCAATTTAGTTTCAGTACTGTTTATTTCGGGCAGTACTGTAGTGAGTTGTGTTTGTTTACCTAAAATTCCGTTAGAGCGACGTTCGTGTCAAGCGAAATCGAAATGGGCAGGAGTATATTCACAAAAAAAATCTTCAAAGAGATATTCATGTAACGGGTTTGTTTGGTTTTATTACCCTTATAAAGTGCGTATTCAATTTCTTTATTTCTGCAGTTCACAGTGGTTTCTTTGTGATACAATTTATCTTCTCATGGAAATAAAACCACTTATTTTAAAGAAAAAGGAAGCTTTAATTGACGTTTTGACTTTCTTACTCGAAAGTCGATTTAAAAAAAAATATATAACAAAAAATTTACTATAAAAACAGAGCACTTGATAATCTTAAAAAAATATGACAGCAACATAGGACACGGAGAAAAATTTTGAAATTGAAGATCTGTTTCTATCATATTTTTGTGACGTTTCTGGGAACGAATTTTAAGGAATTTGGTGTTTGTTAATTTTAACGTCTCTGACCTAATGGCCTAAACTGGACGGGACCTACAACTTATCGTTGGCTCCGAACCACGGTCCTCAATCACCTTAAACCCAGGACTATGCCTTTGTCATGCAGGTGATCTACCGACTAACAAGTGTGTAATTATGTCACCAACCCCTATCAGTTCCACGAGATATCCGATCCCATCCGGCCTGTTTACCGGCGTGAATGAAACTGCGTATGACACAAATACCTTTTTGCACGTGCCCAAAGTCTTATCTGACTTTAATTCCACTTGAATACGGCAGGATTCGAACCTACTCCCAGAACACTGACCAAGCTGAATCGGCAGACGCCTTACCAACTAGGCCACCGTATCCGGTAAATTTTAAGGAAGGATAGCGTATTTGCATATTATAATAGTAGGGGAGGCCGAGATGCTAAATTTGCAGTTACTAAAGCGTCATGGGGACCTATTGGATTGTGAAGATTAGGTTCTAAAACGCAAAAAATGTATGTTAAGTTTTCCATTTTAGTGGGGGGAAGAGCGTGTAAAAATTTTCAAAAATGTAAAAAAAAAACAGTAATATGGTAGACGCGACGGTCCATTGTAGCTAAACGGTTAATATTTTGAAAATTTTATTTTTTCATGGATATGTGGGTTGATAAAGGCTACATTTGAAAATTATTTTGAAATATACAGGTTGTCCCAAATCTATTAATTTTGGAGTTATTTTTATTTTTTTATATTTTACATTATTTTTCTACCGTAACGCCTAAATATAACACCCTGTATTTGATCAGCTTGGACTATGATCCGAAAAAATTATCTTTGAAACTATGTGTTTTGTTGTGACATTATTAAAAATAAAAAGTGGATTCATCTGTAAACAGCATATTATAAAAAAAATCATCTTCACGAACCTTCTCCAATGCCCATAAACAAAAATCTATCCGTCTTTTCCATACAGATTTTGATGCTTCTCGAAACATTTTTAATAATGTCACAACAAAACACATAGTTTCAAAGATAATTTTTTCTTATCATAGTCTAAGCTGATCAAATACAGGGTGTTATATTTAGGCATTACGGTGGAAAAATAACGTAAAATTTAACAAAAATAAAAATAACTCCAAAATTAATAGATTTAGGCATAGTAGACCTTTATAATTTTTAAAAGATACATAATAGGATTATAAAATATAGGGTGTCCTATTTATAATACGAACGATATTGTCGTTTGAATATGTCATTAGAGAATCGCCCCGTTTTGGACGCACTGTATAATTTTAAACAACTCTAAATAAATTATTGCTTTCAATTGTTAGTCTAATTTATTTCAGTTAAAATAGGATTTAGCTGATTCCATAGGTTTCCAAGTTATTGGTTTTCTTGTAAATGCTTCTATTTTTAGAAATATCAAAATATCTCGAAAACTAAAAAGCTTAGGTATAGGGAATACTTAAGAAAGTGTATCTTATTTTTAACGTATAATCTATAAATGCAATAAAATATAGAGTTTTCCATAAAAAATAATATAACTTTGATACGCCACACTTTTTTGGGACAACCTGTATATTTCAAAATAATTTTAAAATGTAGCCTTTATCAACCCACATATCCATGAATAAACAAAATTTCAAAATATTAACCGTTTAGCCACAATGGACCGTTTTTTTTACAACTTTGTGACTCGCTAATTTCCTTATGCCACGCTCAAATTGACAGATTATGGAAATATACACTTTTCTGGATGTTGTAATGAAGTTATTTTTCACAATTTAAATAATTTGAATAATTTCGGGATTCAATGAAAATTTATTTGAAATTAAATAAAACGTTCGATTTTTATTTGGCTCACCCTATACATATTTTAAAATATTTCACGAGCTAACGCCGTTTAAAGATAGTATTGCGCGCGCAGCGAATCCGGTCGCTTTGGAAGGGATTTTTGCGTAGTAGGAATTCTTCAGAGCTTAGGTGAGAAATAATTTTTTTTTTTTTTTATTATAAATTCTTGTTTATTTACAATCTACTCTAATTTACATGAGTATTTAGCAAATATTTTGGCAGCATTCAACTTGAAAGGGTGCTGTCCATCGACAGCTCTCCATTACACCTAGTTAACTAAGTCTTCTGGCCAAGTCCTTTTTAATCTTCTGTCAATTAGTGGTTGTTGGTACAGATCAGTGATTATTTGACTGTTGTGGGCAGCATTTCGTTCCTCTGCTTTGTTGGCATATTTTGTAATTACTTCATTTATGAAGGGTATTCTAAAATCCTGGTGAATCGTCTGGTTGCTTACATACCATGGAGCGTTTGCCATCATTCGGAGCGTCTTTGATTGGAAGGTCTGTAATATTTTTGTATTCGAGGGCTTGCTGCATCCCCAGAGTTCTATTCCATACGTCCATATGGGTTTGAGTATAGTCTTGTATATTAATACTTTGTTGCTTAGTGACAGTTGCGATTTCTTTCCGAGTAGCCAGTTCATTTGTCTTGTTTTTAAGGTAAGTTGTATTTTCTTTGCTCTGATGTGATTTTTCCACGTAAGTTTCTGATCCAGATGGAGGCCTAGATATTTAACTTCTGTTTTCACTGGGATGAGCGCTATATATAATCTGACTTCCGGGCAGTTACTTCTTTTAGTTGTAAATGTAATTTGTACAGACTTATCATTGTTGACGGCAATCTTCCATCTTTGTAGCCAGTCTTCAAGTTGGTGTAGATGATTTTGCAGTCTTTCTGATGCTATATCAGGGTTAACGTCTGAGGTTAATATTGCCGTATCATCAGCAAATGTCGCCATTGTGATGTTTTCTGTGACAGGTATGTCGGCTGTATATAGTAGATATAGGAACGGACCAAGGACACTTCCTTGAGGAACACCGGATTGGATAGGATAGTAATTGGACAGAGATTTATTAATTTTTACTTGGAAGGAGCGTGTGCTTAGATACGATTTGAGGATTAGGTATATTTCACTTGGCATGTGTATTTTTAGTTTGTATATTAAACCATCATGCCAGACTTTGTCGAATGCCTGCTTGACGTCTAAAAATACTGAGGCACACATTTGCTTGCTTTCTAGGCTGTCTTTAATTTTGTTAACTATCCTGTGGCATTGTTGGATCGTTGAGTAACTCTGACGGAAACCAAACTGATGGAGAAATAATTTGAAATTAGGAATGAATTCTTTTCCTGCGATTCATTCTGAACAGTCGAACCGAAATCTAGTTAGCCGTTTTTCCGCCGTTTAAAAGTATTCCGAGGTATAAAATTCTTAGTATTGTTTTCCGTAATTTTTCATTTGATTTTGCCGTGTTAATAAGATAAATTAGAATCGCGTTAATTTTGATCCGAAATCACATCCGTTTATTTTAAAAGATAAGACGCCGCGTCGTGTACTGTTTACCTACGTTTTTTTTTGTATCGCTATGACTTTTTTTTATCATTTTGTTCAATTACTTTGCCGGTTATTTTAATTTGAGAATAATTTAGTTATTAGTAAAAGATTTCATTTAATTATTACAAAGAGTTATTTAGATTTTAAAAATCAAAATACCGAATTGCGTGAGATTTTATTTTAGTTCTCGTTTTTATTTCTTGAATAATTTGGCTGAAATAGTTTGATCATTTTTCCGGTTTTATAATTTAGTTTACTTATAAGTAAATTTTCATTCTCAGTGGCGTACCTAATTTAATTTAATTTTAAATGTCATTATTTTTCCGAATTAGTAAACAGGAATAGTTTATTCATTTTAGGGACCCGTAATTATTCATTCCAATTTCATTTTTAATTTTGTTAATTATTTTAATTTCCGAAAATTAATTTAATATTGGTTTCTTTTCGTGGCCGAATTTTAGGAGAGTTATTAAGTTCTCAGTTTAGAATTTTATTTACGATTACCTTTCTAATTTTGTTAATTATCTTTTCCGCTAGATTAACCGAAATTGATTCATTTATTGATGGTTTTCTTGAGTTAGTTTGTTTTTAATTAAATCTCAGTTAGCTTTGGTTACCTTTTCACGTCCGAAATTAAATATTAGTTACCGCATTAATTGTTCCGACGACAGATCTTATCTTCGTGTTGGCTTCGGCAAAAACCCCCAGACAATATCTCCCCTTAGCTAAGTTAGCTCGCCGTGTAATAATTTTCAACGCTTTGGCACGGTTAGGTTGTCGTGAAATAATTTAAAAGCATTGGGATCAGATCTTACCTTCGTGGTGGCTTCGGTAAAAACCCCCAGACAATATCTACCTGAGTTTCGGCCGGTCTGTATTAGTTTCACAGCTTCGGGACTGATCTTATCTTCGTGGTGGCTTCGGCAAAAACCCCCAGACAATATCAGTTTCTGAATGCTTAGGTCCGTAAATTCAACCCCCGCGATTACCCTGTTTATTCCGTAAAGTAAGAAAGCTAACTAACTCACCCGATTTAAGTTAAATAATTTAATAGTATTAATTTACGTTTCCGGTTAATTAGCATTTTTAGAAAGAGAGTCATAAAATAGTTGCCGATTTTAATTTCCGAATTTGACAAGTAGATTTTATAATTAATAAGGTTAGATAACTCTCCTGTTTTAATTTAAAGTAATAAAAGTAATTGAGAATAAATTTATTAACTTTCTTGTTAATTTTGGAACATAATAAATTTTGACAAACCCTGCCGATTTATTTCATATATTAATTAGGCTAAATAACTCTTTCATAGTGATTTAGATATTTAATAGAAGTTATTTTGTTTTTCCGTTTGCTTCCGTAATTTGATAAATTTAATTAAAGTCTGATTGAGTCAATCCGTCACTACAGTCACTATAAGGCCGAATCGAACGTTTCTTTTAAACGTAGTATTTTTTTGTTCAGGGTTAAATAGGGTTGGGCTTTGAAGTAGAACGAATTTTATTTTGTTACACTAGCTAAAAACAATATATGTGTCACGTTTATTTCCTGGTTTATATTCACCAACCTTACCTCTTTTCAGGTATATTAAAGGTATCTAATAAAGTAAAAATAATTAAGTCTGAAGTCAACTAGACCCCTGGAGAATACCGTATCTCCATCTAAAATTACCTGTGCCCCTAAGAGGCCGTTTCTAAGGGTTGTGGAGCATACCACATAAAAAAACTGGCGCTCGTGCAATCTCCATACTAAAGCGTCATCTTGTAAGGCAATATTTTTCTTAGTGGCAAGAAAAAGCCTTACAATGTACTTAACTTACCTTTTCTTAATCTGACGCGCTCGAGTATTTCTAAGGATCGGGTACATTACAGGGTGCAAGGTTTCTTCCCATATGTATTTCTGACGCGCTCGAGTAACACGGAAAATCCCCGCTTGGCCTCCCCTACTATAAGAGAATTTATACTTCGTCATAAATGAAGTTTTCTTAATAATATTATCATTAGAAAAAACCAGATAAAAAACGTATGATACTATCCCGATATAGAGGGTATCCTTTTTGAACTCTTTTTGTAAAATAGGTATCCAAATTTTTAAAATATCAACCGAACAATTAGAAACACATTCGTTATTATTTAAGCATATCAATGCTGCTTCTTTAACTTTGCGGTTATAATTATTCGGTTCTTTTAATAATCTAGTTGAAGAATTCCATTGTATTTTATGACCAAAATCCCATGCATGTTCTTGTATTTTTGATTTTTCGAATTGTTTATTTTTAATGTATGATTGGTGTTCATTAAGTCTAATATGAAAAGGTCTAGATGTTTCTCCTATATAAAATTTATTACATTCGCATGGAATTTTGTAAATACAATTTTTTGTATTTTGAATTTCATTAAAAGGTTTTGTACTTACTATTAAAGATTTTAATGTATTATTAGTTTGAAAAACTGTTTTTAAATTAAATTTATTGCTAATCCTAATTTTTTCGGATAATTTTGGAATATAAGGGATTTTTACTATATTTGAATGAAGTATTGGGGGATTTAAATTTTGTTCTTAATTTTTGATGTCTCGGTAAAGTTCACGATTTATAAATTTACTTGGGTAGTTGTTCTTAATCAAGACAGATTTAACAAGTGATAATTCATTATTTAAGATATTGTCATTTGAACAAATTGTTTTTGCTCTATCGGAAAGAGATTTGACAATACCTCGTTTAACGCAAATTGAGTGGTTTGAATTAACATTTAGATATATATTTGTATGTGTTTCTTTTCTAAAAAAACTGATGTTTCAATACAATTGTTATTATTGTGTATTAGTACAGGGTGGCCAATTAAGAATGCGAGGTACTGTATCTGGAAAACTATCCATCGTAGAGGATTGCGGCAAAAAAAGTTATTACTAAAAAGGCCAAGAGAAAAACCTGGAAAATATTATCTAGTTTCTGAAACGGCCGCTCGACGGCGTAACTGCAGTCTTTAATCTAAAAAAGTGATATTTCTGTGAATTCCGCTATATTAACCTAAC
This sequence comes from Crepidodera aurea, assembly GCA_949320105.2. Lineage (NCBI taxonomy): Eukaryota > Metazoa > Arthropoda > Insecta > Coleoptera > Chrysomelidae > Crepidodera > Crepidodera aurea. Next base: position 29,590,902 of record OX439476.1, read on the forward strand.
AAAAAAAATGCCTGATCTTTAAAGTCAAGGATAATCTGAACCTTTTTTGTTTGACAATTTTTGCTGTATCTCTAAAAATAAAGTGGTGGGGTATTCCAAGATTTCAGTAAAAAACACCCTGTATACTCGAAACGGCTGAGCCGATTTTAACAAACGGGCTAGTTGATTTTTTTTTCATGAAAAAGTTGCTAAATGATGCCTAAACAAGCTCGCGAAAACCGCATCTTAATATCTTATTCCTAACCTAAAATTTAGGCCAAACAAAATTTTACACGAAAATCCCTTAAATTTTTATTTAATTAAACTAATTTTTCTGGAATTCTTTTTTATTAATCAAAGGTAATACCACGAGTCCGCCAAATTTTATCGATTAAAATTTTGATTTTCACGAAAACGGCTTTATTTGGAAAAACCACGAAAACAAACTGATTGCTAAAATCACGAGTCCGCAGGACGAGTGATTTTGTCTCAAATTTAATCTATAAAATTTGAGAGGACGTGTGGTATTTGGAAGGTTATTTTCTTGAATCATTTTGTATTAAAAACAGATAATATAGTCATTTATGCAAAAGACACTTTACACACAAATGTTGAAAATTTTCTTTATCAATTTAAAAGCTGTTATAGTTTTAAATACAGGGCCACCAAGGCATACGGGATTGCGTTTGGCTTAATTCGGATATAGAGTTTGACATTTGTCAGTTTTAAAGAGATTTATGGATTTTTAAGTATAATATACAAATAAATTTTGAACTTTGGGTATTAACATAGATTTTGCAATACATTTTAGTATAATAATAATTGATAATGCTAAATAAAAGTTTTAATCAAAAACAAATACGAAGAAGCAGTGTCCCTGTGACCCCCCCCCCCTCCCCGAAACTTCTATAAGTTTATAAGAAAACTATATAAATCATAATTATTTTACGTTTTTGAGCCAGCAATTAACTTATATTCAGATAATTTACAAACAATATACACGGTTATTCTGTGCGGTGAATGGGATATTTAGACAGTGAAATGCCAAAAAGTAGATTCCTAGATTCCTGCCTTCCTCAAAGTGTAGTCGATACTTGTAGCAGATAAATGTAGCAGATCCTTATTTGTTTCCGAACATTTTTACGAAATTTTCGCCGTTTTACACGTTGCCACTGCCTCTGCAGAACGAACTGAACCAAGTTTCTCAACGATGAAAAGACTGAAATCATATTTTCGGAATAATACATCTACCAATTGATTAACAGGCCTAGCTTTGATGTCAGACAAACTCGCAGAATTGCCTTTGAATAATGCTCATTCAAAGTTCAATCTTATATTAATAATTAGTTGTCTTTTCTTGTCTTAACTTAATAATTAACAAATTGTTGTTAAATAAAATAATGTATTTAAATATCCTACATTGTATACAGGGTGACCCATAGTTAAACGTTAAACGTTCAGGATCGGGTTTTCAGGAAAAAAATAAGATTTTAATTTTTTTCTCAAAAACTAAGCGAAATACGAATAAAATTGAAGAAGCAAAAAATTTGTGTGTTCAACTGTTTAATCCAAAGTAACGAACATACAAAAAAACAGTGGCGTACAATGATTTGTCCCAATATCAATTAAATTACCTTGTGGAACGTCACTGGAATTAATAATTTAATTCTAATAATATTTAAATTATTGCCGCAAATAAGCCTGCCAAGTTTTATCAAAATCAACCAAATTGTTTTTTGAGCATTTCATAAAAAACTCTTTTGTTCTAAAATCAAAACAAGTTAGGACCAAGGATTAGGGGAATAAAAAATCTTATTTTTTCCTGAAAAGCCGATCCTGAACGTTTGACGGTTTAACCCTGGGTCACCCTGTATATTTACCCCATCCCTGCTGAAAAAAGTATTTATAGTAAGTATTATCTACGAGAAATAGTGGGCCCCCTCCGAAAAAAATTCCTGGCTACGCCACTGCGAAGAAGCGGTTTTATCAAAGGTAATACCACGAGTCCTCCAAATTTTATCGATTAAATTTTTGGTTTTCACGAAAACTGCTTTATGTGGAAAAACCACGAAAACAAACTGATTTTTTGACTGGCTACCCCGCGAAACTGCGCCGTAAATAAAAGCGAAGAAGAAGAATGAAACGAAGTCTTTCTTAATTTAATTAATTTTAAGTTTAGTGTTAAAGTGAGGTATGTAAAAATATTTTAAGGCGTTTTGAAATAATAAAAACAGGTTAGTTTACAAATACATTTTGAAATTTGGTTATTAACATAGATAATATAATAATAATTGATAAATGTTTACATTTGACATCTCAAATAGGTAAACACAGTTTAATCAAAAAACAAAAACGACGAAGCGGTTTTATCAAATTTTTGGTTTTCACGAAAACGGCTTTATTTGGAAAAACCACGAAAACAAACTGATTGATAAAATCACGAGTCCGCAGGACGAGTGATTTTATCTTAAATCAGTTTGTTTGAGTGGTTTTGCCTAAAATAAAGGCGTTTGAGTATGAAGATCAAAAATTTAATCTATAAAATTTCAGAGGACGAGTCGTATTTGAAAGGATTATTTTTTGAATCATTTTGTATTAAAAACAGAGAACATAGTCATTTATGCAAAAGACACTTTACACACAAATATTGAAAATTTTCTTTACCAATTTAAATTGAAACCTGAGCTGTTATAGTTTTACATACAGGGCCACCAAGGCGATTTTTTGACTGGCTACCCCGCGAAACGGCGCCGTTAATAAAAGCGAAGAAGAATGAAATGAAGTCTTTCTTAATTTAATTAATTTTAAGTTTAGTGTTATGTTATGTAAAAATGTTAAAGGCATTTTGAAATCAACTAATAAAAACAGGTTAGTTTACAAATACATTTTGAAATTTGGTTATTAACATAGATTTGCAATACATTTTAGTATAATAAAAATTGTTAAATGTTTACATTTGACATTTCAAAAAAGGTAAACACAGTTTAATCAAGAAACAAATACGAAGAAGCGGTTTTATCAGTATAAAACACAATGATTGGTTAGGATCCTGAGCTGTTATTGGCTGAAACCACAAAATCTGACTGTATTGACAGATGAAAAAAATAATCAGTATAAAACACAATGATTAGGATTAGGATCCTGAGCTCTTATTGGCTGAATCTACAAAATCTGACTGTTTTGACAGATGAAAAAATAATCAAAGGTAATACCACGAGTCCTCCAAATTTTATCGATTAAATTTTTGGTTTTCACGAAAACGGCTTTATTTGGAAAAACCACGAAAACAAACTGATTGATAAAATCACGAGTCCGCAGGACGAGTGATTTTATCTTAAATCAGTTTGTTTGAGTGGTTTTGCCTAAAATAAAGGCGTTTGAGTATGAAGATCAAAAATTTAATCTATAAAATTTCAAAGGACGAGTCGTATTTGAAAGGATTATTTTTTGAATCATTTTGTATTAAAAACAGAGAACATAGTCATTTATGCAAAAGACACTTTACACACAAATATTGAAAATTTTCTTTACCAATTTAAATTGAAACCTGAGCTGTTATAGTTTTACATAAAGGGCCACCAAGGCCATTTTTTGACTGGCTACCCCGCGAAACGGCGCCTTAAATAAAAGCGAAGAAGAAGAATGAAATGAAGTCTTTCTTAATTTAATTAATTTTAAGTTTAGTGAGGTATCTAAAAATTTTAAATGAATGTTGAAATAAACTAATAAAAACAGGTTAGTTTACAAATACATTTTGAAATTTGGTTATTAACATAGATTTGCAATACATTTTAGTATAATAATAATTGATAAATGTTTACATTTGACATCTCAAATAGGTAAACACAGTTTAATCAAAAAACAAAAACGACGAAGCGGTTTTATCAGTATAAAACACAATGATTGGTTAGGATCCTGAGTTGTTATTGGCTGAAACCACAAAATCTGACTGTTTTGACAGATGAAAAAAATAATCAGAATAAAATCACCCTTTTTGAAAATATTACAAAATATCGCTAAAAGGTAAGTAATGCTAATAACAAAAGGTATATTTTTTGTTTAAATGCATATTCACTATGAGTATACAGGGTGATTCTTAAGTAATTGTACATAGAAGTATGGTAGATGTCTCACTTTATAAAATATTACGATTTGAACCAACTTGCTCTAATAAAAGGTTGCTAATAATGAATATATTATTAAAGGTTAAATTTTAAAATTTATATTTTGCAATAACTTTAGAGTTTTTGGATATGTATACATAAAAATTTGGAACTGGGGGTTTTTGGGCACAAGAAATCAGAATCTGGTACCTACTTCGATGTAATTTGTAGAGGGCGCTAGTTTATTTATTTATTTATTTATTTAATTACACCACCCCACAGCAAAGCCAATTAGTGAGTGGGAGAAGCATATAAATACAAAAAAAGAATAAGACACATATAACATAAAAATATAACAGATAAAAAAAACAATTAAAAATAAAAAATATATAGACATATGCATCTTAATTCATGGAAGTACATTAAAAACAAAACCTCGTACGAAGGAAACAAATGTACTTCCATAAGTTAGTTGCTAATTAAAACGTAACAATAACAAATGGTTTACTAAACATTTATTTTTGATTTGTGGAATATTATGAAAGAAAATATCCACAGAGTTCTGCATCCGACAGTGAATTTGGCCCTTGTGATAAAGGAGAGAGAATTTTAAAACATTAGTTCTTGCAGTCGGAAAATAAAATGGAGATAGAAGTCGTGTAGCAAAGTGTGATATGTGGAGATGCAACATGCTTAACAAATTAGGACGGTCGATTTTGTAGGTTACAATTTTATGTAAAAATACCAGAGAATTACAGTCGCGCCGGGATGCCAGATCGTTAAATTGAAAACGTTCTAGTAAAACATCGTGTGGGATACCACGCGGAGGGTAAATATTGTCCGATTTAACAAATTTCCTTTGAATGTTTTCAATCTTATCGATGTGGACTTGATAACCCGTATCCCATATAAGAGAAGCGTACTCCAATTTGGATCTAACGCATGCATTAAAAAGTAATGTCACAGTATTCGTCTCTGCAAATGATTTGGTATTTCTAATCACAAAACCAAGATTTTTGTACGCTTCTCGTTGAACCCTGTTGGTGTGTTCAACAAAACTTAACTTACTGTCGAATGTAACTCCAAGATCTTTGAAACTAGTACGTTTTTTGATTGCTTTATTTTCAATCGTATAGTTAAAGGTGATTGGACTAACTCTTCTTGTAAATGAAAGTGTATTACACTTAGAGAAATTAAGGGGAAGGTACCAATCATGAATTCTATTAATGTCTGATTGCAGAATGTGACAATCGTTGATGTTAGATACCGAGCGATATACTTTAAGGTCATCTGCGTAGAGTAATGTGTTGCAATTTAAGGTCAAGATGATGTCATTAATGAAGATGATAAATAACAGTGGTCCGAGGACCGAACCCTGAGGGACTCCGCGTTAACTTCAACCGATTGGATACCACGATACTCTACAGTCAATTTTCTATTGGACAGATACGAGTGGAATAAATCAATAAAAGAATCGGTCAACCCAAAATGAGATGATAATTTGGACAGAAGAATACCGTGGTCCAATCGATCGAAGGCTTTAGAGAAATCTGTATAAATGACATCAACTTGACCACCGTGATCTAATTGTGTCGCAACATATTGTGTCAGATACATGAGATTGGTAACGGTTGATCTCCCGGGGTAAAATCTATGTTGTTCTTAACACACAGAGGGTTTTACATGAGGGAAAAGAGTCTCGTAGAGAAGAAGTTCGAATACTTTGGAAGCGTTACAGATAATTGTAATTGGACGAAAATTTTCCACATCACTTTTATCGCCTTTTTTGAAAATCGGGCAGATCCGCCCAGATTTCCATATATCAGGAAGTCTACCTTCCTTTAAGGCAAGATGATATAAAAAGCACAAAGGTTTAACCAGCACGGGAGCACAGTCCTTTAGCGGAAATGCAGTAAGCCCGTCAGGGCCAGCTGTCGGTTTAGGTTTTAATTTTTTAAGAGCCTTCAAAACCTCAGTTTCTGAAAAAGTGGGAACACTGCAAGAAGAACAATTTAGATTTAATGTATCGAAATTTGCAGCTGACGAGGGAATATAACTGGACTGAAAGAAATTAGCAAAAGCATTCACAATATCATAAGGATCGTTCAGAGGTTGGTTATTGAAAGTCATAGTGTTAGGAATGTTACTCATCTTTTTCTTATTATTAAGATAGGACCAAAACTTGTTAGGATTAGATGTTATCTGTTGCTCTATAGTCCTAATATAATCGATATAACTAATATTTATATCCAGTTAGGCCACATATCTGGCACAAAAGTGCAATAAACTGTTTTGCTCTTTATGTTAGCGATATTCTTGTAAAGCCACGTTATTTTAATAGAAAAAAAGTATATGTTATTAATCTTAAAACTTAACGGTTTACGAGATAATCGTATTTTAGGGATCAGCTTAATAACACTGGTCGCGAAAAATAATTTTTTCTGGCCCTGACACCATTCTTGCTGATTCTTATGTAAAATGACCTACTGAATCCGAATATGACCTCAGTTTCCCCCGTTACCCACCTTTTTTTTTATTCCCCCAAATTATGGAAAAGTGATAAAAATAGGCTACCTCCCGAAGACGGTGGGTGTTGGGGGAAAACTGAGGTTATATTCGGATTCAGGAGGTTATTTTACATAAGAATCGGCAAGGATTATCTCGTAAACCGTTAAGTTTTAAGGTTAATAAAGGTATAATTTTTTTCTACTAAAGTAACGTGGCTTTAATATTATTTTACAAAAATGGGGCTAAAGAGCAAAAAAGTTTATGGCACATTTATGCCACAAATGTGGCTTAACTAGCGCCTTCTACAAATTACATCAATGTAGGTACCATATTCTGATTTCTCATGCCCAAAAACCCTCAATTCCAAATTATTGTGTATATATATTCAAAAACGCTAAAGTTATTGCAAAAAATACATCTTAATACTTTATCACCGTATCACTGTATACAGGGTGTCCCACGACGTACTGTACACAGTCCAACCATAAGTACTATGGACCGAGGCCATTTCATATCTGGTATTAAAAAATGCCTTGTTGCGTTTTTGACGGATGTACAGGGTGATATTTGAAAATATGTGAATTATTCTACGTTAAGTATATCTAAAAGTAAAAATCTCAGACCAATCAAATTTGGCACACTGAGTGTGCTCCCTGAGCTCAATAAAAAAGGTTTTAAAAAAATTTTAATTTCAGGTCCGGACTTAGTTTTTTTTAGATTTTTATTGGTTTTTTGAAAACAACACCCTGTAAGCCAGATCAGACAATTTTTATTTTTCTCACTTTAAAGCTTAAGGATGGTACTAAGCAACAGTCAAAAAAAATTGAATGCGCAACTTTTTGTTTTCTGCAGAAAAAAATAATACTTTGAAAAATAGTATAATTTTAATGGATTCACATTCTTCTTATGACTGATGCATTGATACATAAATGCAGTTCATTTTACTCGATATAAAGTATTATTCAATCAACCGTTTAAATTCCAGGGCCGTATTAATTTTTTTAAAGTTTTTATTGATCCTGTAAAAACAACACCCTGTAAAACGAGTTTTACAAATTTTCTTTCTGTAACGTCAAAGAAAAAACTATTACTTTGATTATTTTGCAAATTCAAGTAGGCTTTGAATTAGCTTTGACGTCCATTTTGACAGTTTGTGAAAGAACGTGGTGAGCGACTGACAGAAGACCAAAAAGAGGGTATTTTGGAAATGATAAATCAAAATGAAAAGCTAAGTACCCGGCGAATATCTAGTATTTTGAATATTTCTAAGTCCACAGTTTTCAGGACGTTAAAGAAAGGTCTCCTCCATCCATATCACCCCTAACTGGTTCAGAGACTGCAAAAAATAAATACGGCCCTAGAATTTCAACGGTTGATTGAATAATACTTTATATCGAGTAAAATGAACTGTCCTTATGATTTTTGTTGAAAAATGATGATGTGCTATCAATGTAGTGCCGCATCAGTCATAAGAAGAATGTGAATCCATTAAAATTATACTATTTTTCAAAGTTCTATTTTTTTCTGCAGAAAACAAAAAGTTGCGCGTTCAATTTTTTTTTACCTGCTGCTTAGTATCATCCTTAAGCTTTAAAGTGAGAAAAATAAAAATTGTCTGATCTGGCTTACAGGGTGTTGTTTTCAAAAAACCAATAAAAATCTAAAAAAAACTAAGTCCGGACCTGAAATTAAAATTTTTTTAAAATCTATTTTATTACGCTCAGGGAGCACACTCAGTGTGCCAAATTTGATTGGTCTGAGATTTTTACTTTTAGACATACTTAACGTAGAATAATTCACATATTTTCAAATATCACCCTGTATATCCGTCAAAAACGCAACAAGCCATTTTGTAATACCAGATATGAAATGGCCTCGGTCCATAGTACTTATGGTTGGACTGTGTACAGTACGTCGTGGGACACCCTGTATTCCTTATTAGCAACATTTTATTAGAGCAAGTTGGTTCAAATCGTAATATTTTGAAGTGAGGAATCTACCATACTTCTATGTACAATTACTTAATGACTTATACAAAAAAGACAATTAAACAGAAGCAGGCCATGGAATATAAAAGAAATGCCTAAACATAATTAATCCTCAAATGGTCAATAGTTGTCAATAGTTTTCGCATTACTTTGAGCAAACAAGATATAAAAAACCGAGTTCATAATGCATTACGTAACATACTGAGAGCCGAAATTGAAGCTATAGTTTTGTCTACCCATGAGAGACTTCAGCAATTCTTTTTTAAATCGGTCCTTGTTAGGGCCACAACTTACGTAATAAAGTTTTCTTTGGCCTAAATTTTAGGTTAGGAACAAGTTATGGAGATGCGGTTTTCGCGAGCTTGTTTAGGCATCATTTAGCTACTTTTTCATGAAAAAGAAATTATATGAATGTATTTCATTTTTTTGAGAAAATTAAGCATTTCTGTCGGAATGTCGAAAAGATCCATCTAGCGGCAACATGTGAGACTAACAAAACTTCAAATATTATAACATTTGTATCCCAAGAATATCTCTTCAACAATTTCCATTTCAAAATCTTCCATGAAAATATCACACAATTTTGGTGATAAAGGTGAACCCATTGCCATACCAAAATTTTGCTGATAAAAATCACTATTTAATTGAAAATATCTACCCAAAGGATGTGAAGTAAAATCACGCAAGCTCCCAAGAGCAGGGACATTAAAAATGTCCTACACTGGACCAGCGTCTGGACTTCAACAACTACTCCTTGGACTGTATGCCCCACCAGGTATTGAATTACGAAAGTCCAGACGTGGTTTGGTGCCCGACCAAGTCGGGGCTTTAAAACAAGAACCTTTTTTGTCTATAAAGAAGCTTGCCATTCTTAGACCGGTTTCGGCATTATTGTGCCTCATCAGTAAGAAGCAGGCTAGCTCGACATCCTGTCACTAAAGGATGTCTGAAAATGAATTCGACTCGCCTCGTTCTTGATAAAAGTGGTTGCGTTATAGCAAGTGTATCAAGAACGAGGAGAGCCTAACGCCATCTTCACTTTAATAACAAAATCAAAGTTTGCAAAACTATAGAAAACTACACGAAGGTGGAATTTTTTGAACCATAAAAATTCCAAAAAAGGACCAGGGGAGGGACAAAACTGCACAAAGGATGTGAAATAAAATCACACAAGCTCCCAAGAACAAGGACATTAAAAATGTCCTACACTGCACCAGCGTCTGGACTTCAACAACTACTCCTTGGGCTATATGCCCCACCAGGTATTGAATTACGAAAGTCCAGACGTGATTTGGTGCCCGACCAAGTCGGGCTTTTCTGTAGTTTTGCAAACTTTGATTTTGTTATTAAAGTGGGCTCTCCTCGTTCGTGATACACTTGCTATAACTCAACCACTTTTATCAAGAACGAGGCGAGTCGAATTTATTTTCAGACATCCTTTAGTGACAGGATGTCGAGCTAGCCTGCTTCTTACTGATGAGGCACCGGTCTAAGAATGGCAAGCTCCTTTAATGACAAAACCGAAGTTTTTGGGTTAAACAAGCGACTTGGTCGGGCACCAAACCACGTCTGGACTTTCGTAATTCAGTACCTGGTGGGGCATATAGCTCAAGGAGTAGTTGATGAAGTCCAGACGCTGGTGCAGTGTAGGACATTATTAATGTCCTTGTTCTTGGGAGCTTGTGTGATTTTATTTCACATCCTTTGTGCAGTTTTGTCACTCCCATGGTTCTTTTTTGGAATTTTTATGATTCAAAAAATTCCACCTTCGTGTGAAAATATCTAGTTTTAATACATAATTCCAACAATACTAGAATTGCTGAGACGCTTAATTTAGTTCTATTTATTAATGACTTGTCAACTTTTTTCTCACAAGATTAATAGTTTTATCGACAGGAACATTTGGAAATAAACTTCAAACATCAAAACTAACCATTATATCTGAATTTGTAATTTTAATTTTTGATAATTTTTCTAAAAAATGTTTTAAATTTTTGATAAAGGAATTAGTATTCCCTAATAACGGATCTATCATTTTAAGAAGAAATCTTGCTAAATTTTGGCAAGGTGAATTTATAGAACTTGGTCTTAATGGTATTTGTTGTTTATGAATTTTAGGTAAACCATAAAAATGTGGAGGTTTACTATAATGAGAAGTAAGAGATCTTCGTTCTTTATCACTTAGGAATTTTTTATTTTTATATTTTAAAAATTCGTTCCCAGAAACGTCACAAAAATATGATGGGAACAAATATTGACATCTTCAATTTCAAAATCTTTTTCCGTATCCTATGACAGTAAGTCATATTTTTGTAAGATTATCAAGTGTTCTGTTTCTATAGTCAATTTTTTAGTATATTTGTTTTGAAAACGACTTTCGATTAAGAAATTCGAAACGTCAATTAAAGCTCCCTTTTTCTTTAAAACAAGTTGTTTTATTTCCATGAGAAGAGAAATTGTTTCAATTTCTTTATCTGGGAATAGGTTTCTTGGATAGATATTTATTTACTTACATAAATAATGCATATAGAGTTTTTATTCTATTTTATTATTTTTAATAATAACCCAACTTAACTACAATTTTAGCGGAATTGTATACAAACTACATTTAAACCAATATACTTTTTGTTAATTAATTTGGTAGCAAATCGTCAACAGGTATCTTGCTGAATAATGCTGCTGCTACGGCTTGGAAAATTTTCGAAAATGATTTATTGATACCTTCTCTGACATCTTCAAAAATCACGTTCCAGTTCTCATTAACGACTTTTAAAATATTGTCCCCAAGTTTTTTATCGCCATTAAATAAATTTCTGAAATCGAAATGTGCACCTCCAACTGTCAGGGATGAACTATAGTCTTTGACCTTGAAGTATTTTATGTTACTTTTATTTTCTTCTTCCAAACTTATAACATGTATAATGTTTGCATTCTCTAAAAAAGTTAAGGTAATTTAAGAATAAATAAAACATTTTTATGCAGTAATAACAGTAATACTCCCAATTGCTGTCTTTTGAATTGTTTAAGTAAGTTAGGCATACATTTTTTTGATTAATACACAGTATGATCATTATAAATAAGGTGATGGTTGATTGATGGATGAATGTTTTCAAAAGACGGAGTTGTTGCTGCAGGTACTTCCGCTACATCCTCTTGCCCATTATGCTGATTTAAGATGTGTTTTCCTGAGCTTAGTAACCCTAACCTACTAACTAGCATAACTGAGAATACGGTCGGTTGGTATGTGACAAATATCATATAAGTTCGACTACTTGTCACTAAACACAGAAACCCGAAGATGGGCTAAACTGGGACAGTCGCAAGAAATGTGTTTGACATTCTTGTCTTTCTGCAACATTCTTGGGAACCTAAGTAGTCAACAAAACCTTTTAAATTGAAGTATTGATTCAATTTGGACCCAAATACCTACTAATATGAGTGACGACAGAAGCATCCGCTTCTGTAAGAGGATGTTTAGAACCTTAGCTAACTTATCTGCTCGTTCATTACCAAAATTACCTTACTATCTACTGTAATATCATTAGATATATACTTTAACGTTTAAAGGCAATCTTTACCACAGCTAATATTATGCTTTTCGAGGTCCTGCTATTGCTTTATATTCTCATAGCTTTGCTCTTAAGCTGTGCTCAAACACTGAGATACCACTCTGCAAAATTCTTGTCACTTTAGTCTGAAAGACTGTTGCCAAGGTGCCCAACCGAATACTTTCTTATAATTGCTGATCTTCAGGAGAGCCGCTTTCAGCGCTGCAGTAGGAGTTATCCCTAGACATATTTTACGTTAAAAGATGTTTCAGGCTGATTTTTTCATTTTGTAGTTTAGCGCTATGACGCGAATCTTAATGACAGCTATGGTAAGTCCATATGTTATTTCTTGGTATAAAACCCCAAATTTTTCTAAGCGACATCGCCAAAAGGCAATTGTTTATTTTGTGTTTTAAAAGTTAAAAAAATCTTTGAGTTTTAATATTGTTTCGGATAGAGAAAATAATAGGATTAACAAGACAGCAAGAAGTACAAATAGGACAAGGAGACAAGGAAATAGAAACAAATATTATTGGAGAGAAAATAATAGACTTGGAAGAAATAGAAAATATAGACAAGTCAATTACAGATCAAGAAGAATGGTACAATGGTAAAGAAAGCAATGTAGACGAAAGACAGTCAATACCTGTAGAAGTAGAACGCCAACCAAATATAAGAATAGAAAAATCTATGGAGAAAATGTTTATTTTTATGCAGCAAATGAATAAAAATACAGAAGATTTGGAAAGAAAGATGGAAGACAAAATGGGAAAGATGGAAGACAAATTGGGAAAAATGTTGAAAGAAAGAAGAAATAAAACAAGAAGTAGCGAACGTTTTAAAAAAAATAAAAGAATCAACTTTATACAGTGAAATTAAAAAAATAGAAGAAACAAGGAAAGATATTAGAAAAGAAATGATTGAAAGAGTAACAGAGGTAGAAGAGTTAGAGGAGCAGAAAATTAAGAAAGTAATAGAAACGGAATGTGGAAGAATAAGGAAAATGTTAAAAGGTTAAACGAATCTTTAAAAGAAAAAATTTTAAAGAAGAGAAACAAAACGGAAGAAATTAATGAAATTTCACAAATAAAATTACCCCAGATTGAAGATAAAATTGAAGAAATAAAACAACAACAGGAAAAGGAAAGAAATACGACGTTGAAAGAAATAGAAAAAAATAAAAGTATAGAGATCAGAGTAATTATGGCATGTCAGAGTGGACAAGTCCAACATTGATAGGGATTTAAAAAAAATTGCACCCCAAAATTTTTATCAAAATTTTAAGAAATAAAAGCACAATAAATTACCATAAATGGAAGATAAAAAAAAAATAAGAGTAATTTTTAATATAAATCCGTTATAGAAATTTTATTTAATAAAACTGTTAATATGTTTAATATGTTTTGTAAGTGAATTAATGTTTCATTTACTTATCAACAAATGATAATAAATAAAACATTTTTTCAGGTAATATTATAATAATATTATATGGGTTGGGGGTTAAGAAAGGTTAAGATGACATTTGGATTAGGAACTTTGTTTGGTTAAAGGGAAAAATTATGCGGAGTTGACTTTAAAAAATTTGACAGTTTTTGTTAGATTTAGATTATAAAATGTAAAAGTTACAATTCAAAAATAAAGAAAACTAAAATTAAAAATTTTATAATTATTAAATATACAGGGTGATTCATTCGGAAATGCTCATAGAGTAATGGTAGATGGATGACACCGAGGTGCTTCTAAATAACCTATATTTTATGGGTCTATCGTTCTTTATAACCAAGATACAGGGTGATTTTTTAATTTTCCTCACTCTTTCAATTAATCATAACTTATGAACCACCCTATACATTTTTTTAATATTTGGTTCGTATAGTCTTTGTCCACAGTGGCGTCGATTAACATAATAAAAAAAAGTCTTATTACAGCTCCGGCCTTAAAAAAAATTAATAAGTAGGTTTCGAGTCGAAACAACACCCTGTATGTCAATATTTTAAAATTCTATTTACAAATTCGGAAAGAGCAGCAAAAAATAAGTAAGACTAAATGAATTTGGGGTTTCCCCATATAATTTTTTTACTTGCGGAGGTAATTTTGCCACCAAAAGTAATCTTATACCTGCAAAAACTTAGGGATTTTATAATCACACGGGTATTCGTGCCACCAGAGCAAAGGGTTGCTACCTGCAAAATTTTCTAGTTAGTATAGGAATTATAGAACTTCCCAATTACCTATATTTCCTAATAAATTTATGATTTGTACTTTATATTTATTAAGTATAAAATCTTTAGTACCTATTTATGCAAAATTGGTTCAGTTAAGTTGTGTATTAAGAGCAGTTAATAGTGTTATAGGCGTTCAATTTTTGAAATGGATTTAAAAATTATTCAAAGTATTCATGGAAATGATCTTTTGGTGATTGATAATTTTAAATATAAAAAGAAAAAACATTAAAAAGTGGAGAAACATTTTGGCGTCCAGCAAAGGTTTTTACAATTGGACCTGATCATATAATCACTAAAAAAGAAATCAATCATAATCATGAAGCTGATTTACCAAAATTAAACCGTCGTATTGTAACGACGAGTTGTAAAAGAAAAGCAACCGAAGACATCGCAGAAAAGCCAACGAAAATAATACGTCGCGAATTGGAAATTAATTTACCAACTACATTCACTTTAAAAGATCGTGAATATGTGAGAAAAAACATTTATAACAGGCGAAAAGTGTTACCCGGACCATTACCCAAAAATATTGATGAAATAATTCTGGCTATTAATAATTATAAACCGAAAACATGCAAGGGCGAGAACTTCTTATTTTTAAATAGTGTAGAAGAACAAATATTCGAAAAATGTGCGAAGTGAATCAAATTTATATGAATGGAACATTCACATATTGTACAAAATTTTTTTTGCAACCGTTTACTCTCCATGGATATGACAACGGACATTATGTGCCATATATGTTTTGTTTGTTAAAAAATAAACAGTTCAGAACATATGAAAGTTTGTTTAAATTGATTAAACTTAAAATTTTCAACGATTTCTGTTTAAATTTTAATCCAAATGAATTGTTTGTTGATTTTGAAAAAGCTATACACCAAGCTCTGAAAAGTGTTTGGCCGAACTCAAAAATAAATGGATGTCGATTTCACCTGCATCAAGCTTGGTACAGAAAAATAAGAAAATTGGGTTTAGCTGATCATTACAGAAATGAGAAGTCAGAGATTGGTAAATGTTCGAACTATGTTCAATAAGGCCAGAAAACGAACAATTAGTGCAATTTTCTGATTATTTAGTAAACACATATATTGATGAAGCCTCAGATTTTCCACCTTATCTTTCGGCCGATTCTTGCCCTTCTATAACTAAAACGACGAATGCCTGTGAATCATTCCATTCACAATTTAATAGTTCATTTTATACAACGCATCCGTCAATTTATGTATTTGTAAAAAAACTTGAAGAATTTCAAATAGATACATATATAAAAATTGAAAGTTTAAACACAAAAGCAGTAATAAAAGATGCTTTTGTAAAAACGAAATTAAAGAAAATTACTGAATGGTGTAATAATTTTATAAAGTGTATTGCATATTTAGGGTTGCAAAAACAATTTTAGGATTGATCTATGATATGGTTTAAATGTGTAAATTTTTTCGTAAAATAAATTAAGGTTTTAAATTATAGAGTATTATTATTTTATTTTCCCATTTCTAGCTGGTAATACCCATTAAGTCTAATAATTAAAATAATATAAAAAACAATTTACTTAAGCTGAAATTCAGGCAACTTTTAGTGGCACGAATACCTGTGTAATTTTAAGGAACCCTTTTGGTTGGTGGCACGTTTACCCGTATCCTTTACGGTACAGGTATATCTGGTGGCAAGAATACCTCCGTCCGTTTCGATAATGAGGTGGCACAAAATTGAAAAAAAAAATTCTGCCCCAAATGGTACTTTTCCACCTTTAATCCATAAAATGATCAAGTATTTCTTTTTCTCCTAATTTCTGGATCCCAACCTTATTCAAAAACGAGAGGCCAGGTCCTTATTTGGGAGAAATTTTTATTATCAATGACTAACTTTCAAACACCTTGTATGCTTAAAAAAATTATCAATAAATTATAAAACAGGAAACAGCATAACTTTATTTTAAACAAAAATACTGCTGCAACAAATTGTATTGAGTTAAACGAAAAGAATTAGACACAAAAAAATGTAAACAACGTAACTTATAACAGTTATTCAAAGTGGCCTCCATTTTGTTTAATATATTTCCGTGCTCTTGAAGTAAGATTTGTAATTGACTTTCTAATCATAGCTTGGTCATTGCTCAGTTCCTCGCATGCGTCCTCAATTCCCCGTAGAAGGTCCTCTGTAGTGTTTACTTCAGTTGAATAAACTTTTGATTTTAAATAACGCCAAACATAGTAATCGATTGGATTAAAATAGGACCCCCTTGCAGGCCAGTTGTGAGATCCTCCTCTGTCTATCCAATGATTTGGGAAGTTGTCATTTGAACAAAAATAACGTTGCATCAAATCTACATTTTAAAGGTTAAACGTAGCAGAAAATCAAAAAACTACAATTTTCTTTATCCGCGTCTAATTATTTTTTTAGCTACAACATGATCATTTCTCGACTCTCCTGATGCATTCTTGATAATAATAATAAAATAAAGCAGTCTACGTACGTATTGTTTAATTTAGTAAATAATACACTTTAGGTTTGATATCCCAAATTGTTGTAAATGTCAAGTTGGCTGATGTCAGGGTACAATTTTGACGTTAGTTGATGACTTTAGAGTTTGTTGATTGTTTACTTAAAATACCACAAATTTGGTAATAATGAATATGCAGACATGTTGTATGTTTATGGATTTTGTGAAGGAAAAGCTGCCCAAAGAGAACATGCACGGGGATTTCCGGGTCGGAGGTTACCTAGTGACAAGACCTTTTCTAATATATTTAGTTACCTTAGAAAACACACACGTAAATTTCCAACTATAGCACAAAATGAAGGTAACGAAAGACGACATATCGAGTTGGAGCCATAGATAAAGTAACAAGTAAACGAGATATGCAATCCCCGTGGAAATGAGTGTCAACAAATTCACAACATTCCGACGCCAGATAGGAGGGCACGGATCTTATTGGAACTAATTTAGGTGTGCGAACACCCCAATAGTTAAAGATAACGTTTAAAAAAAGAAGAAAGAAAGAAGTAGAATGGCGGTTCATTTAAAATTATTTATACCTCATCTCTTGTTTCTGACCAATATTTACAAATTAGCTCAAAGCTATTTAAATAATTAAGTAGCTTTGAAACTAATATGCAAAGTTTGGTCAGAAACAAGAGATTGTTATTAAAACGACGAAACAATAATTGAAACACATTTAAATAAACATTTTTATTAAAAACAATACCAAAACAAGAACAATTTAAATTATGATAAAAGATGTAATTAATTGAAGATGGCCATATGCATACATCTAGAGCCTATAAAACAAGAAAAGAGTTATGTAAATATATGCAGCTTTAGTTTTGTATTCAAGTAAATAATATATTTTTTTTATTTATCTGACCTTTCATAAAAGCTTTTGGAATGTTTTTAAAAACCATTTATAACAAAGCTTAAATATTCATAAAGGTTCAGTATAATTAAATTAAACAATTAAAAGAAAATAAAATTGCTACTTTTAGCCAATCAATTGCTTGAAAATAAAAATATACTTGCAATTTATTGTTGTCCGCTTCCCACCACGTGGAGGTAATAGCAGTGTACTAAAACACTAGGGAGGCTTTTTAGATTTAATACAAACAATACCTAATCTCTATTAATAAATAAATATTAACAAATCATTTTATAATTAAACTATTAATATTAGACATTTTAAATATTTAGAAGTGCCAGGTTTAGGTATTATTTGTAAAATAAACACAAACAATAAACATTTTTAAATTTAAACTGAAACAAAAAATAATTTATTAATACTAATAAGGAACTGAACAGGTACATTTTGATTTTTACATTTTTTTTCTTTAAAATAAGTACATAATTTTTTATTTGGTTTTTCATCTATAAAATTAAGTTTACGTTTTGCTTGACTGGCACAGTTGTTATCTTCATTGCTGACAGACAAAACTAAATCATGTGGCTGATTTATTATTTCACGGTGTCCAGCCTCAGATTCGGGTATTATAAAAACTACATTGTTTGTTGGATTACAGTTAGTAGTAACTTTAAGAGGCACTGCATTTATAACTAATCGTTTGCGACGTAATGAAATCTAATGAAAAATGATCTTCGCAAATAACAGAAATATTTTCTGTATATGGCAAATTTAAATTTTGAAACCAGCTTTGCCTTCTATCTAATTGGTTAGGAAATTTAAAAAAATGTTTGTTCTTATAAGAAATATCAAATATGGGATTGTAAAAACAGTTATGGCAAGACTGGACTAGACATTTATATCTAAATCTTCCTGGGCTAGACATATTTTCATTTTCGGTTTAAGGATCAGGTAATCTTCAAAAATACTGTATCTATAAAATGTTTCTTAAAATAATGCAAATAAATAAAGTGCCCGTGTTATATTAATGATGATGATAAACAAATTTACTAAATCTACATTAATTTAAAAATATACTTACATTACTTACCTAGAATCTCCTAACATAACCTAAAATTAAATTGGCCTAGTATCACTGAATATTACATATTTCCCTCCACAGCAGTTATTGAAGTTTAATTTTTTCCGCATTGCCACATTGTGTAACAAAATTATCTGGCTATTATGAAAAACATTGCATTATTGGGTTAATTGTCGCTTTCGCTTAGAATTTAGATGAACACTGGCAACATCTGAATCATCTGATCGACCGTTGCGCTAACTATTAGGAGGGCAAGAACTATGGGCTTGGTTGCCATTTTGGTGTATTCATCCGGGTGTCTACCTTTATTTGTCTATCGTTGGAGCAAGATATTCTTAACCTTGTACAAAATGATCCAAAAATTAGTAACTAGTTTAACTTAAAACAATTTTTTGCAACATTATTTTTGTTTAAAATAAAGTTATGTTTTTTCGGAATGGGCATTTTTCCTCATTTTTATTTTTCTTGATAATTTTTTTACGCATACAGGGTGTTTGAGAGTTAGTCATTGATAATAATAATTTGTCCCAAATAAGGACCTGCCCTTTCGTTTTTGAATAAGGTTGGGATCCAGAAATTAGGAGATAAAGAAATAGTTGATGATTTTAAAGATAAAAGCTGGAAAAGTATCATTTAGGCCAGAAAATTTATTTTTTTTAAATTTTGTGCCACCTCATTATCGAAACATCTAGATTTGACTCATGTTAATAAGTAAAAAACACCAAATACATTTAGTATTACTTATTTTTTTGTGCTCTTTCCAAATTTGTAAATAAAATTTTAAAATATTGACATACAGAGTGTTGTTTCGACTATAAAAATTTTATAGTAGTCCAGTCGACAGGTAGTTTCAAATAACAAAAAGTCAGAAGTTAATGAAATTTTGGGATGTTGATCAGGGATGGTTAATTAACATTTTCTCAAGTTTCCTATACTTTTTTTTGTAGAGCGTTAAAGGACCCCGCACTTTTTATATGTAAAAGTGGTTTCACTCGGGAGGTCTAATTTTTGGTGGAAAGGTAGTTCTCAACATCCTGAACAAAAAAGCTAATGGGCACAAAAAAATCTACCGTCAGGATTTTGCGCTACGGCCCATACAAGGTCGGCACCTGGGTTTTCAGGAGTCAGGTTATTTTTATCAAAAAAGGGCGTGTTCAGTGGCCGATTATGGAGACATGCATGCGTGGAGGTGTGTTGGAGTGAAAAAGTACTATATACTATATACAGTGTCATCCCCAAAGTAGGCACCATATGGGAAACTTTTTTATTAAGGGTTTTTCGACAAGAAGTTATTATTAATAAAAGTTTGTGCATCCCCTAAAACAAAAGATGCACCAACAAAATATAATAAAACTTCACTTAGATGGTCATGACTTCAAATCTAGATGTATTTTTTAATGCTGAACGACTTTTCTAAATAACATTTCCCAAGATTTTTCAAAATAAGGATACTTTACTCTTGTCTCAAAATATTTTTGAAGGCTCCTCGTATATTACGAGCGTTTTACTATATTTTGTTGGTTTTAGTGGATCAAGGATAACTTCTTGTCGAAAAACCCTGAATGAAAAAGTTTCCCATATGGTGCGTACTTTGGGGATCACACTGTATATGGTATATAGTACTTTTCACTCCAACACACTTCCACGCATGCATATCTCCATAATCGGTCACTGAACACGCTCTTTTTTGATAAAAATAACCTGACTCCTGAAAACCCAGGTACCGACCTTGTATGGGCCGTAGAGCAAAATCCTGACGATAGATTTTTTTGTGCCCATTAGCTTTTTTGTTCAGCATGTTGAGAACTACCTTTCCACAAAAAATTAGACCTCCCGAGTGAAACCACTTTTACATATAAAAAGTACGGGGTCCTTTCCTACAATTTTGGCTGCTTTCACATTTGGTGACACGACAACGACACGACGACGACACGACAGCGACACGACACCGACACGACACCGACACGACATGAGCGTTTTCACACTTGACGACACGACGACGACACGACACCAACAATGATTTTTATTTCACTTTGTTGATCGTAGTATAGCATGGCGGATTATAATAAAATATATTTACTCATATTCGACGACGTAGAAGGCAAAAACTTAGGTAGTTGTGGTTACACCCAATTATAAAAGTCAGATATTTTGAGGTAGTTATTATACTCTATTTGAAAAATTATGTAGCAACGAAATTAAATTTTTTAATTACTTTCGCATGACCAAAAATACATTTGATTATATATTGAGCGGCTTACACGATGGTATAAAGAAAAATGATACTACAAGTCGAATGTCGATTAATTTAAATTTAACAAACTAACATTAAACAAATTAAATTAAAAAAGAATTTTAAACAAAAACATTCTAAAATTTAGACAACAACATAAATTATAAGTTTTTGATATGTTCTTTAAGTAACATTTTAAAATTATTAAGAATGGTACATTTTTTTATAGATTCAGGTAATTGGTTAAACTTTTGGTCTAAAGGACCCCGAGGTCCTTTGGCTCTGGCAACTGGGCAAATTACAAATAATAACCTCTTTTTTTCTTTTCTGCAACTGACAGTTGATCAAATTCATTATCCAAATATTCATGGATTTCTCTTAATATTTTATTTTTATTGTTTTCATTACTTTTATCCCAAATACATGTATTTTTTTTAACTAGCTCAATTAATGTAACAATATCGAACTCAAAAGCCGTCTTAGAACACGAAGGAACTGAATTAAACTAATCAGATTTCGCTGTATGAGATTTACGCCTACCTGTATTAATCATACAGAATGATTAAAACGAGGGTGAGATGTATTACCTAAATATAAACATTTTTCTAAATATTCGATTAGCACGTAATTCAAAATAGCAGAATAAACCCCAATAAAAGTTATTAAGAATCTATTATAAGGTTTATTGGTCCGAAATTGCTTTACGACGTTGTTAAGTACCTACTAAGTACCTACCAATAAAAACTGTCGTCCCGGCAGACGGCAGCCCGGCAAGGAGCATTCTGGCCACTGGTGTCGTCCCGATTTTTGAAACAAAATAATTAGTAAAAACAATAACTAAATAAAACTGATTAGTTCAATTCAGTTCCTTCATTTGTTTTAAAATGGCGTTTAAGTTTGATGTTGTTACCTTAATTGAACTGGTTTGAAAAATCCCTATGTTAAAAAATTATATGAAAATAATAAAAAAAAAATATTAAGAGAAAAATGTTGGCAAGAAATCTATCAATACGTATATACGTCTGCACTAAAAATTTAGAACTCTCTTCCTGATATACAGGGTGAGTTATGAGGAACTGTATTGAAGCCCCTATGGGGAATATCAAATGACCATTAAAAAGTGTCTGCTCCCATTGTTTAATAATATATGAGGGTTGTGAATTTTGACTGAAATATTTGTTTGAACGATTAGTTTGATTTGTCTCATATTTTGGCAAAACTACTACCATCTAATTAACCGAGGCTAGAAAAAATCATGTCCGGTATTAAAAAATTAGTTCGTTTTGTTCATATAAAACATTTCACCCTGTATATGGTTTTTGAAAACTCTAATAAGGATTTTACAAAGTACAGAAATAGACAATTTTTTGCCCCCACGATTACTCAATTTCTTATTTTTTTGTACAAAAATGTAATTTTTAATTACTAGTTCCACCACAGCTCGTGCTATATTTTTAATAATACAACCGTTTTAGTCAATTTCGAGAATCGGCTTCCAAAAGGAACAAGCTGTTTTGAATAATACTAAAACATCGCCCTGTACAATATTTCTTTAATGATTCATCGCTATTGTGATTTTTTAGAATTCTTAGAAGTTCATTTCTAAAGAAAAAAAATATAGTTTGATCTTTTTAAATTTAAAGAAAAGAAAATAGAACATTAAAAATGAACGAATTTATTTATATTTTTAAGAAAATTTAGGAAAACACAAGAATAGACAACTACATAAAAGAACTTAAGGCAAAAAAACTAAAACAAAATTAGATTAAGGAAATGGGGGCGGGCCTATTAGTTGATGTTCTATTATTATTATTATTTTTCAATACAGGAATTTTTTTCAAGCAGTTTCAAAAATCGGGACGACACGAGTGGGAAGACGGCTGCCGGGGACGATACCAGCACGGCATGTCGTCTAATGTGAAAGCACTCCATTTATTTCAATGTAAATTCAACCCCACCGGCATCGTTGCCGTTGTCGTGTCGTTGTCGTGCTGCCTAATGTGAAAGCGCCCTTTGACTACAAACATGTTTGTATGTTAATTCGTTACCGAAATATGGCGCTTCGAGAAGAGATCATTTTTAAAATTTCGCTAAAAAATGACAAAAAATACAGAATTCCACCTTCTTCTGTTTTACCAGAATTATGATGAAATGTTGTTGTAATTATGGTTCCTGGTTAAAATCACCAACTTTTGACATCCCCCCCGCTCCCCATTTCCCACGCGTAACCCCAATTCACAAAAGCTAATTTTCTTCTCTTTTATCCACATCATATTGGTCGATATCAGCCCCTCACCCCTTCCACTACATAATTATTATATTTAATACATTTCTATTCGAACATCTCTTCCAACAATTACTTTTATCACAAGAAAAATACAGAAATAAAAAGTAAATTAGTGGGAGTGTACTTACTAAATGTTATAATTGACTCTCCTTCTCCGTATACGGGTAGAACCAATATTTTACCATTTATATTATACGTGGCTTCTTGTTTTAATATAGGATGTTTTGTTGTAAATGAGAGAGTATTTTTTTCAAAATCAAAACTAAAAAAGACTGATATAAGTATCGGTACAAATTATTTGACTAAAACCCCAGCAAGTTACTATTAAATCGTTGCCATTAAATAAGCAAGATTTCACCAAAAATCGTTTTGTTAAAATTCGACGCCACACCAAGACAAATCAATATTAATATTAATCAATTTTATTCCTCTTATTGGTTGGTTAACTTACTGTGCATTTTCCACTTTAAGTTTTGATAATCCAATAACACTTGCATTAGTGTATCTCTGTACCAAATTCACTGCGCTAGTTCCAGCTCCAATGCTAATTTTACTAATCTTTAAAGGATCAATTGGGGGTACATTTATAACAAGCAAACCTAAAATAATTTGTTTTATTAGCAACATCAACACAGGGACATATAAGGATTGTAAGTTAATTCTAGTGATGTTAAAATAATGGCATACTGAATAATTAATTATGTTCATCTTAAGAGTCCGTCACCTGCACACTGCTCGGGGATCTCTCCGGGGTCGGCGCGAGGAGGGGTAGCGCGGTAGGCGGATCGCAAGCTATTCCTACTCCGCAAATTTTTGAAGACCGTATTCAAAAGATTTGACGATTGTCGAATATCGAATACGTAATACGTATTTAATTTAGTCGGGCACGGGTACAAACAATCGTTGGCGTTGTCTTTGTAGGATGAAATAAGAAATATCAATCTATAGACGTACAACCGTGCGAAGCCGGAACGGTCAGCTAGTTTGGAATAAAAGCAACTCTATTATGATTTTGCACAATAGTTATACTTAAAAAAATATATTTACAATATACCCGGAGGAATATAAATTTAAGTTACCTATAGGTAAAAATATCATTATTTATGTTTTTGGGGTTGGTAAATATTAATTAAAGGCCGAACATGGCAAATTTAGAAAGAGAGGAACGAAAATAGTGACCAGAAATACAATTTTAAAGCTTAAGATATCGTCGAAATGTCATGTTATGACAAACTTTTTCATTGGAATGACCGTTTTTTTAATATTTCACCCGAAAAAATGACATTGACGGTCATAAATGCAAATGTACGCAATTTCAAACGGCCATATCTCGTTACAGGCAAAAGATAAAAAAAATGGAAATTATTCGGAAGAACTAAAAGTCTTGTCTCCTTAAATTTTTTTCAATAATCAATACTATTCACGCTAGTGGCCAAAAATTGAAAATATCTTATAAAAAACAAAAATTTTGCTCAACTTTAACAGACCAAAACTTAAAAACTAATTATCCCATATGGCTAAAAATTACTAGTCAATTGTAGAAACATATGTTACGACTTTCTGCAAAAGGATTTTTTTTCAACTACCACAGTCTAGATAGCGCTAAAAAAAATGGCGTAAAAAAATTTGAAACAAATTTATTTTGTCCATAACTTTTTTCTGCTTATGTTAAACGGTTCTGGATGGTCTTAAAACGTTCCCAATATTGTCCTCTCATTAGGATGTTATATACATTTTTTTTGTGGAAGTCATATTTTTCCAGATATTTACGCTAGAACGATCCAGTTTCTTTAAACACCCATTTTTGAATTGCCATATCTTCCTTCGACTTAATCGTAGAAAAATCAAAATAATTTTAATTGTTAATACTAACAGATTTTCGGTTATATTTAAAAAACTTTTTGAAATGTACGATTTTTGTAGTGAAAATCATAATTTTCTACGCCCTATAACTCGGGATGGGTTTATTTTCATGAAAAATTGTATTTAACATTAATTCATTAAAAAAGGATAATTTAACGATTGCGCGAGTTTTTTTTCTTTTTTATTCCCCTCACATTACCTTCCTCTATGGTATAGTGGAGGGCGGAGAAGTAAATGCGGTAAAAAATAACATATAAATATTTAAGTATGTAGTGTCAAAAACACATTCCAAAAGAGAAAATAATAATTCGATCACTGCCAACTTTGTTCGAGGTATAAATCTAACAGCACTCCACTATTTTTAAAAACCGAAGAAATTTGGGAATTCTTTTACGACCATAAAACACAATATTATTATTATACATATATTGCATTTAAAAAATATATCTTAGCATCTTATCATACAAAATTTTAAGGAATTTTGAGGAATGCACTAATTTTGAAACCACAAGTGTGTGATTTTATTTACATTTTTATTTACATACGTTCTGCAATTGGAAATAGATAAACTGTATATTTAGTGCTAGTGAAAGGGTGGTGGTTATAATAGGTGAATGAATATGGATGCAGAAAGGAAAGGAGATAAAACGCGTTTGCGTTTATCTTCTAGGAGAAAGAAACAAAAGAATATTTTAAAATATAATCGTTTACAGCACTATACTATATAGTAGACCATATGAGAACGTAACAGTTGAAAAAATAGAGTGCCGAAATCATTTATTAAGGAATTACTGTAATAAAGTTAGAGAAGTTACAAAAGTTAGAAGAGTTCCAGGAAATTTAAAAAAAATTCTTTTAAATCATATTTTAGAAATTAGGTCCTCCATTTCTAAGGCAATGTTATATAGGAACAAAGAAACCGGAAAGTCACAGGATGAAAAGGTTCTAAATCTTAAGAAAGATATTTTAAATAGTGTTAGTCACATTTTTGGAGAACACAAAAGTTGTGCAGAATTAAAAGATTTTTGTACAAAGGCTAATCCTGATGAACAAAATTTCATCGAAGACTTTAAATTGTGGGGCATTGAAGAAAAACTCATGGATGCGGTAAGATATCTAGAGGGACAACAATGTTGTAGAACAATTTAATGCTATGATAGCCCAAAAAATTGGAGGAAAAAGGGTAAATTATACTTTAAGAAGGAGTTACAGAGGAAGATGTTTTAGTGCAGTAATAGCAAAAAATACAAGGATGCCATTGTATAAAACATATAAACACATTAGTGGCTATAGTCCCGGAAAAATTATTAAGAAAAACGAACAACTTAGTATCAAATTAAACAAAAAAAATGTAAAAAGTCGAAAGAGATTAATTTTCCCTAAAGAAAAACATGGTCCTGATGATCAATACGGTGAGCACTGTACTAAACCAGACATGGATGATCAAACGTTCAATAGTTTCAAAGAAATGTTCTTGAAGGAATTGTTTAACAAAAATGAAAATGAGCTTAAATCAATAGAAGAAAGCACGAGGTTACAGGCATACTCTTCTCAATGGAAGCAATTGAGAAAGAAATTGTTAACTTCATCCAATTTCAATGGAAGCAATTGAGAAAGAAATTGTTAACTTCATCCAATTTTGGAAAAATTTGCCGAATGCTTCCAAAGACCAGTTGTGCTTCTACAGTGAAAAGTTTCCTGTATGAAGAAGTTTTTTCGAGAGCAATTGCTTGCGGGGGGAGAAATAACGAAGATCGGGCCAAAGAAAAATTCAAAGATTTGAATAATCTTAATTTATTTGATTGCGGTTTATTTTTGTAAATTTAACTATTGGGCAAAATCATAAGGGTTGTTTTTATTCCAATCTAGCTGCCCGTTCCAACTTCACATGGTTTACTAATTATTGTCATTTTCATTTTTCATTTTTCATTTTTCATTTTTCATTTTTCATTTTTCATTTTTCATTTTCATTTTTCATTTTTCATTTTTCATTTTTCATTTTTCATTTTTCATTTTTCATTTTTCATTTTTCATTTTTCATTTTTCATTTTTCATTTTTCATTTTTCATTTTTCATTTTTCATTTTTCATTTTTCATTTTTCATTTTTTATTTTTCATTTTTCATTTTTCATTTTTCATTTTTCATTTTTCATTTTTCATTTTTCATTTTTCATTTTTCATTTTTCATTTTTCATTTTTCATTTTTCATTTTTCATTTTTCATTTTTCATTTTTCATTTTTCATTTTTCATTTTTCATTTTTCATTTTTCATTTTTCATTTTTCATTTTTCATTTTTCATTTTTCATTTTTCATTTTTCATTTTTCATTTTTTATTTTTCATTTTTCATTTTTCATTTTTCATTTTTCATTTTTCATTTTTCATTTTTCATTTTTCATTTTTCATTTTTCATTTTTCATTTTTCATTTTTCATTTTTCATTTTTCATTTTTCATTTTTCATTTTTCATTTTTCATTTTTCATTTTTCATTTTTCATTTTTCATTTTTCATTTTTCATTTTTCATTTTTCATTTTTCATTTTTCAATTTTCAATTTTCAATTTTCAATTTTCAATTTTCAATTTTCATTTTCATTTTTCATTTTCATATTTCACTTTTCAGTTTTCATGTGAAATTTATTCATTACTTTTTTAATACACCAAATCTCACATCACTGCAGTACATAATAATATAGTTTGATATTAATTACAACTATCTACAATCTACACATATTTGAAAATGTTTATATAAACTCACAGAACCGAATCCGACCCTGTTAATATGCAGTGGGCGTGGAAACACCGAAATTTAAAGGAGTAGCGATAAGAAATTACAAAATATTTTCATATTTATAATGTTGATTACTCATGCAGAGGTTTCGTGCATGACATAGATTTTTGAGTAATTTTTGTTCAATCTTTTTCAACCTAGTGTCAAATGAAAGATAAATGTGCAAGTGAGGATCGTACTGTAATATTTTTTTAAATTTATTTGCCAAATTTTATAAAAAAAATTCTCAAAGTTTGTCTATTTGGGATACTTTCACTACTGATAGTAAAAAAAATGGTACAATATTTTGAAAAAATATTACAGTAGGATCTTAAAACAGGTCTTTATCTTCATTCCAGTGTTTATCTTATTTTTTTAAATAATACCGTTTTGAAGTAATCGTACATTTTCTAGCGCTCTACAGGCACATAAATTTTGACCAGGGTACGGACTCTTAAGGAAGATCTACGTCCCTTACTTTTCGGTTTCCTCAGTATTACTGACATCTATCATAAGTCATGAGTTATTATAGTATCAGGTAACCGGAGGCATAAGATCATGTATTCAAAGCCCTAAAAGTAATAGGAGTGCACTTTCTATTGGAATGGATATAGATCTTATATCTTATATACAGTATCGGAAAGAATATATTTGTGGGTTTACGGTTTAATGTGAGGAAAAAGGAAAGCCTGTTAAATGTTAATAGTGGACTAAAAAACGAAAAAAGTCGCTTCCTTCTTGAATAATTTTTTTTAAAGTTATAACTAAATGGGACTTTCACAGATCGATAGGATAGGTCCCTGGTCACCCTAAATGGCTAATTACGACATTTTTTTGTAGGTCTGACAATTTTTGTACTGAAAAATGTCATCAATCTGTCAAAATTCAGTTTTCATACTTTTTCACACATACATCGCGATATCTCCGAATCTAATGGAGATAATTACGAACTTTTTTTTAATCGATAGGAGAGAGATGGCCGCAGATAACGAGTTAACTACACTTTTGAGAAATTTTCTGTTTTGTTGTTGAAGTAGGCAAAACTTCAAATTATACTTTTTATGTCGTACTTTTTTAGGTAAGCGAGAAACTTTTTTGCTTTGAGGATTTTTGCCATACTATCAGCGAATAAAATAAAGGTAAGATATTAAGGAAGTTTTTACAAAAAACCGCAGTACGCCACAACGCGTTGTTTTCAAGTTATTGTTGCCTAAAGATGAGTACCAGGCCCGGCGCTACATCAAGTCACAACGCAATAATACTCTCTGTCTTCTGTCAATTATTAAAATAGTAATAATAGAGCTTACATCAGAAATGTCCCAATTCGATTTCTCAATCTGAAAACGTTTCGGGTTCGGGAGTAGAAATATGTAAACTGTTACTACATTTTTCATACTTGCACTTACTACAACATTTTAATCCTTGAGCTACACAGGTATACCGACTGTTATTACAGTTTTTATCGGAACATTTTACAGCTAAAGTTTTTCTTATACAATCGGGTACAGGTTCTTGAGAGGAAAATGTTGCTTTCCAGATGTTTTCTTCAAATATATGATATTAGGGAAGTTTTTACAAAAAACCGCAGTACTTTACGACCTATAGTTTTTGAAATATTGCAAATTAAATATCCGAGTTTTTCTATCCAAGAGTCGGTTCCGTTGGTCTTCAAAGCGCAATACGTCGTCGCTGCCGTTTCGATATGTAAATCCCCAGTTGCATACAGTTAGTACTCATTGTTGTATGTGAAAGTAGTTCGAATAATATTAATTGTTTTGTGATTTTATGTGGCAGATATTGATATCATATTTTTTCAAAGTTTTTCAGTTACAAAAATAGTTCATTCGTACATTACATTACAATTTGTTCTTGGAAAATACAAAGTCACAATCTACCTTAAAATGTACTATGAAAATAGAGAATTTTAAATGTCTCTTTAAAGTTTCTTGTAAAATAAAAAATTGAAATCTATGTTAATAGTACACGTGTACAAGCATTCATTCTTTTTCTCTCTCTGTCTCTCTATGATAATGAAAACTTAAATATTAAAACTGTCCGCATAATAAATTAGTAGCCGTAAGGGGTAGTCTCAAACTATCGGGGAAGGGAAGAACCTTTAGCCGATGTGCATAAAGCATTTCCACCCGCCAAAAAAAAAGATTAGCTTTAGGTAAGGTTAGATCTTTGTAATAAATAAAGAAAAGTACGATACGTGTGACATTTTGACATTTGTTACATTCTGAAAGGTGTCATATTTTGACATTTGTTCATTTTGACAGTTGTTACATTCTGACACGTATCACATTTTAAAAGATGTCACGTTTTTACAGGTGTCACATTTTGACAAGTGTCCATTTTAACAGTTTTACTCAACGTTCCTATAAATATTTACCTAAACCCATGATTTCTGAAATTGAATTGGCAACGTTGTATTTTCAACTTTGAATTTATGAGATGGCTGTCATTTGACAAGCAAATTATTTATGTCCGTCAAATGAACCTTTCCTTTTTTATATAAAGCGGCAAATTTAATATTGAATTCTTTCAGATTGAAACGCCAGAAATTAAATAAAGTCAAACCTTTTTACTACTATACTATACAGAAGAAAGGAGTGCAGTATTTAATTTGCAGAACGTAGTACAGGTTCAAGAGGTAGAAATTTTATTTTTACCTCATCCTTCAATGCTTATTTGTAGTTAAAATTTAAATTTTAATACATCTGATCGGCCTAATATAGTTTTTGTTTAGATAAACCTGTTCTTTTGACAGATAAGTCAGACTTTATTTATTCATAGCCGTATCGTATGTATTTTAATTGATTCAGAATTTTGTATTAATATATATTTCAAAATGGCTTCATTCTAAAAATATTATCAGTCCTCCTAAATCCTTGAAGGCAGAATTATTAGTAATAGCAAGGCAACATAAAAACAAATTCAAAAAATATATTATAGATGAGATGGCCAGAGAAAAAGGAATTAAAATTCTCAGATTGCCTCCGTACCACGCAGAATTAAATCCCATTGAACTGATCTGGTCACAATTATTAAAAGGTTATGTTTCTCAAAACAATAAAACATTTAAATTTCCTGATGTGCGAAATTTGTTTTTGAAGGCAGTTTCAGATGTAAATAGAGAACATTGGGGAAAATGCATTGATCATGTTAAAAATGTGGAAAATTCATTTAAGAAAGTGGATATAGCAATGGATAATTTAATAGAACCTATAATAATAAACCTCAGTACTGAAGCGTTACTTTTAATTCCAAGAGATTAAAAAAAGTTTAATCCCAACATATAATCTTCCTTGTTATTTATTGTTTAAATTTAATTCGTTCAATGTTAAAGTGTCAGATGCATAATGTTTTTTATTTTTTGTAAATAATAGAACTTCAAAATTTAATCTACGAAGTGCGTATATATATTAAATATATGCTGTGACATTATTTATATTATATAAACTTATTTCGCAAAGTACGCCTATGGAATGTGACGTTATATCCCCACTTTTACTGTACTCCTCTCTACTTTATAGTATATATTACTATAGAAACAAGTTATTATATCTGCCGTTGCTAGGAAATAAAACTAAAAGCGTAACTTTTCTTGTAAATATCTCGGAAGATCGAATTTTCACAGACATGAGACGTATATTTTCTGTCGATTTAGATAGGAATTAGTCTACCCTGAAAGTTTCATTGAATTCTGACGAGTGGATTTCGAGATCCTCTGGACACGCACACACACACACACACACACACACACACACACACACACACACACACACACACACACACACACACACACACACACACACACACACACACACACACACACACACACACACACACACACACACACACACACACACACACACACACACACACACACACACACACACACACACACACACACACACACACACACACACACACACACACACACACACACACACACACACACACACACACACACACACACACACACACACACACACACACACACACACACACACACACACACACACACACACACACACACACACACACACACACACACACACACACACACACACACACACACACACACACACACACACACACACACACACACACACACACACACACACACACACACACACACACACACACACACACACACACACACACACACACACACACACACACACACACACACACACACACACACACACACACACACACACACACACACACACACACACACACACACACACACACACACACACACACACACACACACACACACACACACACACACACACACACACACACACACACACACACACACACACACACACACACACACACACACACACACACACACACACACACACACACACACACACACACACACACACACACACACACACACACACACACACACACACACACACACACACACACACACACACACACACACACACACACACACACACACACACACACACACACACACACACACACACACACACACACACACACACACACACACACACACACACACACACACACACACACACACACACACACACACACACACACACACACACACACACACACACACACACACACACACACACACACACACACACACACACACACACACACACACACACACACACACACACACACACACACACACACACACACACACACACACACACACACACACACACACACACACACACACACACACACACACACACACACACACACACACACACACACACACACACACACACACACACACACACACACACACACACACACACACACACACACACACACACACACACACACACACACACACACACACACACACACACACACACACACACACACACACACACACACACACACACACACACACACACACACACACACACACACACACACACACACACACACACACACACACACACACACACACACACACACACACACACACACACACACACACACACACACACACACACACACACACACACACACACACACACACACACACACACACACACACACACACACACACACACACACACACACACACACACACACACACACACACACACACACACACACACACACACACACACACACACACACACACACACACACACACACACACACACACACACACACACACACACACACACACACACACACACACACACACACACACACACACACACACACACACACACACACACACACACACACACACACACACACACACACACACACACACACACACACACACACACACACACACACACACACACACACACACACACACACACACACACACACACACACACACACACACACACACACACACACACACACACACACACACACACACACACACACACACACACACACACACACACACACACACACACACACACACACACACACACACACACACACACACACACACACACACACACACACACACACACACACACACACACACACACACACACACACACACACACACACACACACACACACACACACACACACACACACACACACACACACACACACACACACACACACACACACACACACACACACACACACACACACACACACACACACACACACACACACACACACACACACACACACACACACACACACACACACACACACACACACACACACACACACACACACACACACACACACACACACACACACACACACACACACACACACACACACACACACACACACACACACACACACACACACACACACACACACACACACACACACACACACACACACACACACACACACACACACACACACACACACACACACACACACACACACACACACACACACACACACACACACACACACACACACACACACACACACACACACACACACACACACACACACACACACACACACACACACACACACACACACACACACACACACACACACACACACACACACACACACACACACACACACACACACACACACACACACACACACACACACACACACACACACACACACACACACACACACACACACACACACACACACACACACACACACACACACACACACACACACACACACACACACACACACACACACACACACACACACACACACACACACACACACACACACACACACACACACACACACACACACACACACACACACACACACACACACACACACACACACACACACACACACACACACACACACACACACACACACACACACACACACACACACACACACACACACACACACACACACACACACACACACACACACACACACACACACACACACACACACACACACACACACACACACACACACACACACACACACACACACACACACACACACACACACACACACACACACACACACACACACACACACACACACACACACACACACACACACACACACACACACACACACACACACACACACACACACACACACACACACACACACACACACACACACACACACACACACACACACACACACACACACACACACACACACACACACACACACACACACACACACACACACACACATACAAACCTTGCTCGTTTAATAGTATTTGATATTTGACACCTACTTCCATGGCTTCTTCTTCTGTTAGGAACGGGAAGTTTTCCAGGTCCTTCAACTCATTTACATTTTTATACAACACATCAAAAGCAGTTTTCTTTCCCACTTTGTACATAGAATTACTGGTGTCATAGCCAGTTAAGCAATGAATTGTTAATAGTTTTCGGCAAATTTCTTTTCCCAAATTTGTTA
Organism: Crepidodera aurea; assembly: GCA_949320105.2. Classification (NCBI taxonomy): domain Eukaryota; kingdom Metazoa; phylum Arthropoda; class Insecta; order Coleoptera; family Chrysomelidae; genus Crepidodera; species Crepidodera aurea. Next base: position 29,625,707 of record OX439476.1, read on the forward strand.
CTATATTATTGATTGAAAAAAATATGTACTTTTGCCATGTCCCATCTGTATAAATAAATTGCTTTGTGTCATTTCTGGTACGGTGCAGTAGAAATGTAAAAGTAGAAGTAAGACAACAGGTGTCAACAGATTTTACCAAAATAGTCTTGCCTGATTTGAGTTCTGCCAACACGTGGAGTATTAGTCTGGTATCAGCTTCTCCTCCGGATTTATTTATTTCGAAACAAAGATTAGAACTCTCAAAACTACCTACGATTATGACCGTTTCTAGATCATGTAACAGATTTGGTATCACTTCCATCGCATAGTTTGTCATAAAGATTAATACTGATAGTTTATTGGCTGAGCATCGAATACATTCTCGAAACTTTGGACCTTTTCTAGCGCCAGCTACTTTAAATTCACTATCTGAATCACTACGTCTTTGCCTTTCTATACTTTTTAAAGAATCGGCTAAGTATGTATCAAATACTACCGTTATTCGTTTTGCGCCATGTTTTCGTTCTTCTCTTAAAATTTTAGTGACAAATATGTTTGCTAAATCATTGAAGGTAACAAAAGCAGAAGGTTGTAATTCTTGAATTGATACCATACCATAAATAACAAACTTCCGGACAAGTCGTTAAAGCGGTGGTAAATGTCCCTATTTTCTTGGCTTTGTTGTTATTCTCATGGAACCGTCTTCATAAAACAACGATGATGGAACCAATGTTAATTCATAGGATAATATATTTGCAAGATCCATTTCCTGAAACCGAGCTCCACAAATGATTCTGAGGAACATGCATTCTGATCCGATAATATTTTTCTTCGGCAAATTTTTCGACTTATTTAAGTTTCTATTAAAAGTACATATTTTATTTCGTTTAATAGGATATCAAAAACTTCTTTGATTCAAATTATTCAACAAAGTATAAAATCACAAAACAATTAATATTATTCGAAATACTTCCTTAATATCTTACCTTCATTTTATTCGCTGATAGTATGGCAAAAATCCTCAAAGCAAAAAAGTTTCTCGCTTACCTAAAAAAGTACGACATAAAAAGTATAATTTGAAGTTTTGCCTACTTCAACAACAAAACAGAAAATTTCTCAAAAGTGTAGTTAACTCAGTTATCTGCGGCCATCTCTCTCCTATCGATTAAAAAAAAAGTTCGTAATTATCTCCATTAGATTCGGAGATATCGCGATGTATGTGTGAAAAAGTATGAAAACTGAATTTTGACAGATTGATGATATTTTTCAGTACAAAAATTGTCAGACCTACAAAAAAATGTCGTAATTGGCCATTTCGGATGACCACTGACTTATTCTATCGATATGTGAAAGTCCCAAAAATTTGTAAACAATTTTGTGGCTTTTTCAGTCCACTATAAGAGAGCATTACAATTTCTCCTGACATAACATGAAGAAGGGATATCACAAAATGAATCGTTCGCTGCAGCGTTACCAGCTTTATTAGATTTCTACTTTTTTGTAGATTTTGGCTTTCCCGGCAGAGATTATAGTAGGTTACTTTTTGGGATAAAGCAAGCAACTTACATGATCATGATAAAAATTAGAAATATAAAAAATTTGAAATATGAAAATATTTCTAATTTTGCAAAACAAAAGCTCTGCCGCCCTGTATCGAATGCAAAATGTAAACGGATTTTCCCCCAGTTAAATTTAATTAAAACTACTGACAGAAACAAATTTCTTAATAAAAATGTCTCTTTACTATTTACAAGCAAAAGAAGGCTTAAAGGACTTAAAGGACCTATTTTCGCCCAGATTTGGATACGATAAAACTAATGAATGATAAAACCTTGTGCAAACATATTCCTTCCTGTGTATAAAATCCTATGCTGCAGACCAAAAGTTAAATCGACTGATTTCCGAATGTAATGGGATTTAAAATATAATTTTCAGACAAATTAAAGATAAAGGTCTTACTATTTTAAATCGATAAATTTATTATTTTCTATGAAAACGACAGCTTTAAAATCATCCAATTTTTTTAACCTTAAAAGTGGCATTTAACAATCTATATATCCTCGATTCTGAAAAAATAAGAAAAATAAACATTAACTTGACCTAAGTTAAACCTTTATCTATAATGTGGTTTAATCAGAATACATCAAAATACTTTAATTTATGAAATCAGTCGATTCGAAATTTTGAAGTCATTTCAAATTAATTTGAAAGTTTGGTCAAACAATGGCGTCTAAAAATGCTTTACCCATAGGTATTCAGTATATATATATATATATATACAATTATATATAGATCATATAGGTTTTAACACTGTAAGAAAGATGGTGCCCGAAGCAAATCAAATTTGCAATGGATGCCAACCCATCAGCTGAGATATTTAGCGGGGTGATACCATAATTAGCCCAGTTGTGAGAGACTTTGACCTCTCATAAAATGTGATATCGCTTTAAAAGGTCTAGAAAACGATAAAAAAATCTTTGCGGCGTTAAAGTGTATGCTAAATTCGAAAAACTAATAGAACAACCTACTTAAATGTTTCTTTTCAAATTATATTGCTAATTTTATATTTTGTTTGTTAACGGTTTCATTTTATTCATTGAATTGTTTTCATTATTCTACAATAAATTATTGATATTTTGTAAACTATAAACGTCACTTATAGCAAATTTTATCTCAAACTATAAAAATGACATTTTTGGTTTTACTGTACAACTCAAGAAAATCAATAAACTCTGTAGATTTTTTTTATCTCTAATTTTTTCCAAAAATTCAATTTTTTTCCCATTTCATCGTATTCCTATCTGTTATGGTTTGAATATAGCAATGTTGGCACATAATAAAAGAAACATGCACTAAAAACACAAAAAGAACGCTGCAATTGTATTTATTGTCTTTGTAAATAAAGTAAAGTAAAGTAAAGTTTTTGCTCTCCAAACATTTAAAAAACTTTAATCAGAAAGGAACATTCTAAGTACGCCGAATATAATAATATATTATGAATTTAAATTTTCGCAGGAACTCACAGCTGTTGTTGATAACAGTTCATTTGGCAACGTCGAATCAGTGGTTAGGCAACGTTTTGTCTGAAAGTTGACGAGATTTTAGAGTATTTATAGATATATTTTTTATTACTCGAGGACGAGATGCTTTTTGCGCATGTCGTTTAACTGTCATAACGCGGGAATTTTTAAAAAGAATTCAAAATTATTTGTGTAGATATGTTATCCATTAGAATAAAAATATAGAAAGTATTTTAGAAAAGAATTAGGGAATATTATAAAGTAAAAGATAAGAATATATTCAAAATAACTGATATGTTGTATGACTTTCATAATAAATTAATTTTTACTTTTTAATAGTTAGTATGTGTCGGAATCATGAAACTGAATTTTGCTAGATAATCAATCCTCTCCGAGTTTCACTGGTAAATAGTAATAAACCTGCTGTACAATGTTTGTTGTGATTGCTTTGGAGTCGAATAGTTTGGCTTAGTAAAAAGTTAATATCTACAATACGGAAATGCCGACAAAGGAACTTGTTTTTATATTTCTGCAATTGAAAATGGAAAAACTATAACAAATTGTTTGGGACTTCTAAATATCTTTGAAATGTTCACCTAAATCGTAATTCATCGTTCGCGCGGTTAATTTTTCTTTCGTTTCTCACACTTCATAACGAAGAACAAAATCACTTTATACGGGGTAATTCATTGAGAAATGCGCATACAAAAATGGTAGATGGAGAACACCGAGGTGCTTCTAAATGGTTATTTATGGGTCTATCGTTCTTTATAACCAAGATACATGGTGATTTATTAATTTTCCCCATTTTTTTAATTAATCATAACTTATGAACGACCCTATACGTTTTTGTAATATTTGGTTCGTATGTTCTTTGTCTACAGTGGCGTCGATTAACATATTCCAAGTCCGGCCTTAAAAAGTTAATGAGTAGGTTTCGAATCGAAACAATACCCAGTATATTAATATTTTAAAATTTTATTTGGAAAGAGCAGAAAAAAATAAGTAAGACTAAATATATTTGGTGCTTCCGCTTACAACTTTTTTACTTATTAACTTGACTTAAATCTAGATGTTTCGATAATGAGGTGGCACAAAAATAAAAAAAAAATTCTTCCCCAAATGGTACTTTTCTAGCTTTAATCCATAAAATCATCAACTATTTCTTATTCTTCTAATTTCTGGATCCCAACCTTATTGAAAAATCAAGAAAAAATATTATAAAGTATATATTTATAAATTTATTTTAAAATTATTCATTTATCTGTTTAAGAATTTATTAATAAACAAATTCATTGATAAAACATATAATTTTTGTTTTCTTCTGTGTTTTTAGTACAATGCTTTTTGTGATCATTGTAGGCCCTTTCACTATTTATTTTTTATTATCCGATCGCTGGATTATAGCGATTACTTAAACTATAATCGCGATATGCCGGTTCGTTAGAAGTTTTTTTGGTAGCAACAAAGGCGCCGCTTTAAAACTGTTAAATTGGGGCAACTTTATGTATTACACGAACTATACGCGTATTGCATTTGCCTTAGCGACCCGGCGCCATCCGATTGTTCGCGAAATCTCTTTCGACATAACCTATTACCGTGATTTAATTGGAGATTTGGCATTTTTTAATTTTTTACAGTTTGTACTTTAATTCTTGGTTTTTATAGTTAAGCATTTTGATAAAACTAAAAATACAAATAGAATTGCTATAATTTTAAAATTAATATTTCTTCAAAATACAAAAATATAAGTAGATCATAAAACGCACTTTTTATTATATAAAATCAAGGATCTCGGGTTTAAATAGTCTTCAAGAAAAGTTCGGTGAAAAAAAATTGCTAAAGCGGCTTACTCCTTTGATGCAATTGTCAAGGAGTCTAGGGCCACCGTGAGCTGAACCAAAGTTCAAACGATGCCTGCCCGCCTTGACTTAAAAAAGCGATTCTTTGATCTACAAAGAAGCGCCGACGCAACTTGACACGTGTCGATTCTGGAATAGTTGTCATAGCTATATACTAACTTTGAAATGAGCAATAACATCACTCTGTATACATTTGAAAGGGGCATTGTTCTACTTGTAAATATCTTTGACATGTTTACCTAAATCGTAATTCATCGTAATAAATAAATAAATAAATAAATCGTTTGCGTGGTAAATTTTTCTTTCGTTTCTCATATACTTCATAACGAGGAACAAAATCACTTCATATAAATAACTGAAAAGAAAATGTTATTTTGATATTATCAATGCCCCAGTAACAAATTATTTTAATTTTAAGAATTAAAAGAAAGATTTTATGGATGAATAGTTTTCATTGAAAGGCTCTGTATAAATAATATATACCTACAAAGAAAATAAATGAATAATTATTTATCATTATGTTCTTTATTGTTAGCTAACCACTTACAAAGAGCTATAGACCGAGGTCCTTCTGCCCATAAATGAATAATAAAAAGTTAAGATTATACATTTTGGTAATACTAAATATTGTTCTCCCCTTGTATTAAATATAGCGGACAATGAATTTCTCGAATGGTTTCTGTAATGAGAAAATTTCAAAGGAAGGTTTCTGTAACTACTTTGTTTAATTTAAGCATTTATCACGAGATACCAGCACCTCCCGGACAGCACCTTATTTGACATAATTTCGTTGACTTTTGACGTACAAGACCGCGCCCTTAAATATGATGATAAATATTTGACTTACTACAGCGTTATTTTTTTATAATTTCATCCAACATAATATTAGATTTTTAGTATTCTTAAAAATGAGTTTTAGTAAATTTTAGTAGATTCCACTAACAGAAACAGTTCTCTCGTTCTCTAATTGAAAACTCATACCCAAGTAAACTCTTTGGCTTTTACAAACGAACAAACTTGAGATTGTCTGAGAAAGTCTGCTAAAGTAAACATATCATTGAAGGCGAAAGAAAATCTTACAAAATATTAAGGCACTCTATTTTAACTCTTCCAGTTTTATCCAGAATGTTAAAGTTAGTAATATAGTGATTGGAAAACTAGGTGGATTAAAGGATAATACCTGGACCTACAAAATTTTTTGATTCTACCATGCATTTTGTACAACATTTACATTTTCCATTTAAAAAAAAAAGTCACGATGTTCTTCGCCAAAACAATATTTGCCCGAAAATTTATTAAATTTAACAAACCGAGTTTCAATATTAAAGTCTTGCATAGACATACGAATATCTAACTCAAAAAAAGATAATTAAAACCAAAACTACTACAAATATTTTTAGCACATTTTGACAAGTGTCCATTTTAACAGTGTTACTCAACGTTCCATTAAATATTTACCTAAATCCATGATTTCTGAAATTGAATTGCAACGTTGTATTTTCAACTTTGAATTTATGAGATGGCTGTCATTTGACAAGCAAATTATTTATGTCCATCAAATGAACATTTTTTCCTTTTTTAATACTTTTCAGCATTATTCTGGTTATAAATTGGTACTTGGGCATTTGTAGAAAAGTTATGTTAAATAATCGTTTCAACGCACTGAATTTGTTTGTCTTGGGAGTGAGCATCCCAAAGTATATTTCTTTTTAAAAAAATGTGAAAAATATTTTTCCGCGCAAAAATTTCTATCGCTATATTGAATTTATCATGTTTTATACCATCTGTGAAAATTTCATGAAAATCCCAGCCGGTCACATATTCTTTACGTTTACCCAGAGATGTGCGTGTCAGTAGTTGTCAAAATTTGTAGGTTATTATGGCGAAATTAAATAAAGTCAAACCTTGACGTTGATATTTACAAAAATATGATATTTTCTTATGACGATGTTCCATCATCACTCCAGCAACGTTTTCGCCAACCACTGCTAGACCAACATTATGTATCGGGACTACGTTACTGAACGTTGCTTTGGAATACCTCTAGCACAAAAATATGATGTGATTTCCATCGATCATCGATGATTGACAATTAACTACTTTTGACAATGCCAAAAACTGACAAATTAAACTAATATTTATCAATTAAATAAAACTCATCAATGTCAGTACCACAAGTTTATTTTTAAATTTTAAGGGGCTACTTGTTTCGGCATACTGCCGTCATCAGGCCCATGGGGTACTGAAGTCAGAAAAACATTTTTTTTTTATTTTTAAATATATCAGCAATCAGAATCATCAATTCTATGAGCTAATTGGCTGGCATAGAACTCAGTATCACCAAGTTCATCAAGGGCATGATAAGGGCTCTTCCAGTGAAGGGACCTCTATATTTCATTTAAGATCTATAGGGAGTCGTCGTTTTAATCGTCTTTCTCTTTGTGTCTCTAGTAATGGTCGTATTAGAGGATTCTCATGTCCCTCTAGTCGTTCATGATATTTACTGCTGTGCTTCTGGATTTCTTCTGTGATATACGATATGCCGAGATCTTTATGAAGAGTATCATTCGATACATACCAAGGTGCATTCACCATTGCACGGAGTATTTTGGATTGGGACCTCTGGAGAATAGCAATACTTGATTTACTGGCACAATCTCAAAGTCCATATGGGTTTTATCACAGTCTTATAAATTAAGATCTTGTTGTCCTTAGTCAATTTAGATTTTCTTCCTAGTAACCAGTATAACTCTTTGAAGCGCAAATCAATTTGTTTCCTCTTTTTGACTATGTGTTCTTTCCAGTTAAGCTTTGTGATCCACGTGTATTCCAAGATAGCGGACTGAATGTGTTTCTGGTATTACTACATTATTGAAAGTGACTGATGGACATTTGTCCTTTCTCAAACTTAATGTTATTTGTGCAGATTTATTTTCATTTATTGAAAGTGACTGATGGACATTTGTCCTTTCTCAAACTTAATGTTATTTGTGCAGATTTATTTTCATTTATTTTTATTTTCCACTTCATCGTCCAATCTTCTAAGAGGTTTAAGTGGTGTTGGAGGTGAGCTGTCGCGGTTGCTGAATCTTCGTGACTGGATAAGATAACTGTATCATCCGCAAATGTTCCTGTTACAGTATTTTCTGACGTAGGGAGATCTGCTGTATATAGTAAATAAAATATTGGCCCCAGAACGCTGCCCTGAGGTACCCCTGACTTGATCGGGAAAGTGTTTGAGATTTCTCCATTGATTCTGGTTCTGAATTGTCTGCTTGTTAAGTAGGACTTGAATAATTTGAAGTAAGATGGACGGTAATGTTTTATTTTGAAAAGGAGGCCTTCGTGCCATACCTTATCAAAGGCCTGGCTTATATCAAGGAATACTGAGGGGCAATATTTTTTTTCTTCAAGGGATCTGTTGATTATATGTATGATTCTGTGGCATTGCTGGATGGTAGAATGTGAGTTGCGAAAACCAAATTGGTGGTGCGGAATTTCATTTAGAATGGGACTCATTCTGTGTATTAGGAGTTTTTCAAGAAGTTTAGATATAATTGATAAAATACTAATGGGTCTGTAGGAGGTTACATGATTTGGGTTTTTACCTGGCTTGGGCACTGCTATAATGTCTGCTACTTTTAGTTGTTTGGGCCATGACTGAAGTCTAAGTATAGCATTAAATAAGTAGGTTAGCATTACGATACCTTTTTTGGAGAGTTCTTTCAGCATTTTTGCGCTTACTTGATCAGGTCCTGGCGATTTTTTGTTATTTAAACGGGATATTTCTTCTTTAATTTGCTTAAGAGTGAAAAGCTCTGTCAGTTTTTCAGTGTCTGAGTTATGGGCTAAGTATTCCATTATTTCCTGGTCATCTATATCGTCATTAGGTGTAAAAACTTCAGCAAGGTGTTCTGCAAATAAGTCCGCCTTCTCTTTGTTGCTCCTTGCCCAGGGTCCTGGAGTGGGTGTTTGTTTTCAAAAGGGGGGGTTTGCTTGTAATGGTTTATTTGTAGCTTTAATTGGGCGCCATACAGAATTGTCAAATCGGTTGAGATTTGTAACATAGTCGTAGAATGAAGCGGTTTGGGATTCTCTTATTTTCTTTCTCAGTTTGTTGGTTAATCGGTTATATTCAGTTTTGTCTGCTGGACTGTGACTTTGCTGCCATTTTCTTCTAGCTTTACTTTTGTTTTTTATCAAATGTTTAATTTCAAGAGGTATATTTAGAGTATTCTCTTTTATATTTGGAAAAGGTGTGGCTTGTTTAGCAGCTTCTTGTAGTGTTGGAATTAGTTTTTCCATGCCTTGTTCGAGTTCGTTCGTAGTTTTTAGGCTGATGTTCAACTTCAATTCATTATCAATTATACCTCGGTATAAATCCCAGTTGGTTCTTGATGAGTGGAGCCTGGTTATTTTTTTAATATTTATTGGTACAGTACTTACTGTTCCAATAACAGGAGTGTGATCTGAAAAGAGAACATAGTTGGATTCAACTTCCATATAAGTACTTGATACGCCAGACGTAATGAAGAAGTCCAGAAGATCAGGAGTCTTTGCTGGATCTGTTGGCCAGTAGGTTGGAGTTCCTGTTGACAGGAAATTATAGTTATTTTCATGTATTGCTTTTGCGAGTTCTCTGCCTTTTGTAGTAGTAAATCTTGAGCTCCATAAAGTATTTTTTGAATTATAGTCACCACCAGCAATAAATTTATTTCCAAGGGATTGAAAGAAATTGTTGAAGTCATCCTTCTTAACATTGTGTTTAGGTGGACAGTACACTGCAGATAATGTTATGTCATGAGGTAGTAATTTAACTTTGATAGATGTAGCTTGGAGGAAATCCTTCTTGTGTTCATTTACTGGATAATGATCGATTGTATTTTTTATAAGTATTGCTGTTCCTGCATGTGCTGCATTATCTGCTATTTTAAAGAATGATTTATCAGTAAATTGAGTTTCGGATATTAGCATAACGTCTATTAGTTTCTATAAATATTTTTAGTTCTTCTTTATGTTGTGTAATAGCATTGACGTTCCATAGTGCAATTCTGAGTGTCTTAGGCATTTTGCTTACCTATTAGCATTGTTAGCATGTTTAACACCATGGTGTTTTGTTGAATCAGTCAAAAAAACATCAAATTGAAAAGATTGAAAAAATCATTGAAAACATTTTTAAAAAAGTGTCACTAATACTAATATTACAAACTAGTGATGAAAAAACATATTATTATTGTAGTTTAGTCTTAAAACCAAACCGAACAAATTTTTAAGACTAAACTACAATAATAATGTTTTTTCACCACTAGTTTGTAATATTAGTATTAGTGACACTTTTTTAAAAATGTTTTCAGATTTTTTCAATTTTTTCAATCTTTTCAATTTGATGTTTTTTTTTGACTTCAGTACCCTATAGGCCTGGTGATGGCAGTATGCCCCTTAAAATTTAATAATAAACTTGTGGTACTGACATTTGATGAGTTTTAGTTAATAAAACATTGGCCACATTTAAGGATTATGGATAACTTACTTAGTTTAATATTTATCAGTTTCTCTTCTAATGGAAATAAAACCACTTATTTTAAAGAAAAATGGGGTTTAATTGACGTTTTGACTTTCTTGAATGAAAGTCGTTTTCAAAATGACATAACAAAATATATATATATATATATATATATATATATATATATACATAAAAAATGTACTATAAAAATATATATTATCTCTGTATTGTCTGCCGTTGCTAGGAAATAAAAATAAAAGCTTAACTTTTCTTGGAAATATCTCGGAAGATCGAATATTCACAGACATGACCTGTATTTTTTGCCGATTCTGACGAGTGGATTTTGAGATCCTCCGGACACACACATCCATACATACAAACCTTGCTCGTTTAGTAGTATTTGATACTAATACAACTATCAGAGTTACAGATCGAATCCGCCTACCTAAGGCAGACGTTTTAGCCGTTACAATGCAAGAATTCATCATATGGGCATTGTGGGGATCCGTTATTGGAAGCGATTATGACTCGGTGGGTTAGAGATCGAGTCATATAAAAAAACATAAAACATAATAATATTTATTGATTCTTTATTTTATAGTTAGAGAGATGTCAACCAAAACCATGTTTCATAGCAGCTCGGCTAAAACGGTGTAAAATCGATAGATTAGATGACCCTAGAGCCGACTGGTAGTAACTTCCAGATGTGTAGCATCTTCGCGGGATGCCATTTCTGCTGTGTAAAAAAAATTGGTCGACCATCAGATATTGTCAGATATTGTCATTTCATCACTAAAATTTGCATTTTCAGAAATTTTACGCATAGCGTTTGACCTGAGTGTATTTTCAAAAATGTCAAAAAATGACTCATACTAGCTCGGTTCGTTTTTGTTTCAAATCATTCGAATGGATGCTCAGATTACAAAAATACTGTTTTCAGACATTCTGAGTGTCGCCTACGCTACGCTAGATACGGTATTCAGGTTATTTGTGGGAGTTAGAGTACCATCCCACTGATTAGTCGATTTCAAATTTCGACGATACCCGCTCATATCGTAAATTTTGACAAATGTCAGATATTCTGTTTTTTGGGAATTATTGTGCCAATCTTGTATATTTTTATAGTTTTTTGAAAGTTTTAGAGAACAAAATGCCAAAGTCTTGTAAAGTGTACAAGATCAAATTTGAGAAAGGTGCTGTCAGATCTTTATATAGGTATGTATTCCATAGGCATGTTGTTGGATAGGACAGGAAGTGAAAATAAAAACTAAACGTAAATTATGTATACCTACTTTAATTTGAATTGTTTAAATATCTATCTATTGTATGTCAATTTGTTTTATTAAAATAAACCATGTTCATCAGTAAATTTTTCATTTATTACTCAACCTAATCTATATGAAGGTTCATTTTTGACGTAGGTATCTTTTGTATTAATATACCTACCAACTTTTCATTTTGTTTTTTCTATATTAACGAGTTTATAATCAATGGGATTTTTAATTTGCTATAAAAAAATATTTACAGAAGCGCAAGATGATGGTATTCAACCTCTCAGATTATTAACATTCCCCACAAATTTCGTATGCATGCTATTTTATTTATTTTCGATTCACATTAATTCCCATTTTACTGTAACCTACAGTCACTCAATCCTTAGAAAATGAAATATGTGTTGTATAAATATGACAATATATTACACTGTACCAAAATATTCCGAATGGTACGCTACTGTATCATGGTACGCTATTGCCCCTTCACCCCCTCTCGTCTTTACCCCTCTAGAGCCAAACAAACACTATAGGATGCCGTATCTAGCGAAGCATATATGATCTAAGGGTATAACTGAACATCGACAAATACTTTTTTCTACAAACGTCAAAAATGACAAGGTCCGCGCATTCATAACAATATGCGAAGTGACCCTTTTTTAAACCCTTTGTTAAACTAAATATGAGATTTTTGTATTTTAACCTTTATGGTCCTCAATCAAGCAAAAATCCAAGAAATCATTTATTTCTAAATGTTTAACAATAATTAAGGCTTTTTAACACTTTTCAAATTGTTCACCCCCTCTCGTCTTTACCCCGCTAGAACCAAACAAACACTATAGGATGCCGTATCTAGCGAAGCATATATGATCTAAGGTCGCCTATAATGAAAAAATGTGCCGAAGTCGGCCGGCAAATATCCCGGCTCTTGTTACGCTCCTGTGTCAAGATCTGCCAAAAAGTGGTCATATATGATAAATTCAAATACTATTAAACGAGCAAGGTTTGTATGTATGTGTGTGTGTGTGTGTGTGTCCAGAGGATCTCGAAATCCACTCGTCAGAATTCAATGAAACTTTCAGGGTAGACTAATTCCTATCTAAATCGGCAAAAAATGTAGGTCTCATGTCTGTGAAAATTCGATCTTCCGAGATATTTACAAGAAAAGTTAAGCTTTTAGTTTTATTTCCTAGCAACGGCAGATATAATAACTTGTTTCTATAGTAATATATACTATAAAGGATAGATGAGTACAGTAAAAGTGGGGATATAACGTCACATTCCATAGGCGTACTTTGCAAAATAAGTTTCTATAATATAAATAAGGTCAGCATATAAAATATATATACGCACTTAGATTAAATTTTGAAGTTATATTATTTACAAAAAATAAAAATAAACTTTATACATCTGACACTTTAACATTGAACGAATTAAATTTAACCAATAAATAACAAGGATGATTACATGTTGGGATTAAACTTTTTTTAATGTCTTGGCATTAAAAGTAACGCTTCAGTAAACTAAACTCAAAGATTAAAAAAAAGTTAGTTCAAGAACTATCTTTAAAAGTCACTGTCTTCACTAAAACTACTGGTATCACTATAATTGTCTTTTCTGAGGTTTATTATTATCGGTTCTATTAAATTATCGATTGATATATCCACTTTCCTAAATGAATTTTCCTCATTTTTAACATGACCAATGCATTTTCCCCAATGTTCTCTATTTACATCTGAAACTGCCTTCAAAAACAAATTTCGCACATCAGGAAATTTAAATGTTTTATTGTTTTGAGAAACATAACGTTTTAATAATTGTGACCAGACCAGTTCAATGGAATTTAACTCTGCGTGGTTCGGAGGCAATCTGAGAATTTTAATTCCTTTTTCTCTGGCCATCTCATCTATAATATATTTTTTGAATTTGTTTTTATGTTGCCTTGCTATTACTAATAATTCTGCCTTCAAGGCTTTAGGAGGACTGATAATCTTTTTAGAATGAAGCCATTTTGAAATATATATATAAATTCAAAATTGAAAATACAACGTTGCCAATTCAATTTCAGAAATCATGGGTTTAGGTAAATATTTATAGGAACGTTGAGTAACACTGTTAAAATGGACACTTGTCAAAATGTGATACCTGTAAAAACGTGACAACTGTTCAAATGTGATACGTGTCAGAATGTAACAACTGTCAAAATGAACAATTCTCAAAATGAACAAATGTCAAAATATGACAACTGTCAGAATGTAACAAATGTCAAAATGTCACACGTATCGTACTTTTCTTTATTTATTACAAAGATCTAACCTAACCTAAAGCTAATCTTTTTTTTTTTTTGGCGGGTGGAAATGCTTTATGCACATCGGGTAAAGGTTCTTCCCTTCGCCGATAGTGTGAGACTACCCCTTACGGCTACTATTTTATTATGCGGACAGTTTTAATATTTAAGTTTTTATTATCATAGAGAGAGAGAGAGAGAGAGAGAGAAAAAAAGAATGAATGCTTGTACACGTGTACTATTAACATAGATTTCAATTTTTTATTTTACAAGAACCTTTAAAGGGACATTTAAAATTCTCTATTTTCATAGTACATTTTAAGGTTGATTGTGACTTTGTATTTTCCAAGAAAAAATTGTAATGTAATGTACGAATGAACTATTTTTGTAACTGAAAATTTTTGAAAAAATATGATATCAATATCTGCCACACGTCGAGAGTCTGGTCACAGGTTTTTGTGGAGGTTTTTACCCAAGTATGAATATCAGACCTATAATTTTCCTTCACTGCAGATCAATAAATAATAAAATCAATTGAACATAGAGTTTTTCTTACATAGTGATAAATAGAGTGAGCTGAGCGATCTTCTGTTGACGGGACGTGTGCCCTACACGCTGCTGTTGCCCGTCCCGGAAACGGGGCCTGTCCACCGTGACAGCTGCAGCCAATTGAAAATTAACACTGACAGCTTTTTTAATTTTCAAGCCAATCGCCAATCAACTTTTTATTTATCTCCCTATCAGTAGTTCAAGTAGATGTCGCCCACTTCGTGATTTTCACGAATTAATTAATAATTTGTCATGTTATAAATATACTTAAATTATATACTCATTGGGCTGCTTAAAAATGTAGATTTGAATATTAAGAGCGAAGCTCGGTGACCAGATATTAATGTTTAAGTGTTAATTTTAAGATTATTGTATTTTTGAACTAAACAATAGTCGCACGGTGTATTTTTTGTACTAAGTAAGATGCTGTTTAATTCTTCAAGCCGCCATTTTGAATTTTGAAATTCTGACATCAGATTTGTAATCAACGACCTAGAAAACCCCGACAAACGGAATTTATAACAATTAGCACCTTTTTTCGAATCTTCGTCAGCCATATTGAAGCCGCCATTTTGAATATTGAAATTCTGACATCAGATTCGTGATTGGCGAACCCCAAAACCCCCGAGTTAAGATTTTAAAGTCAATTCGTTAAATTCTTCACTGCTTGCCAGAAATTTTGGATTCGGCCCCACGTGTGACGTTATCAGCAAATTTTGTAATATTAAAGGTGATGTATGTCTTCATAGTTAACTGTGACAAACTGACTAAGATCAGTGAGAGAAGATTTGAACCAGTCCCAGACAGTTCGGTCGTCCCCTTATACCATACCAATAGAACTTCCCCAATGGTATCCCATGATCGAATACGTCAAAGATAATATGTTGTGCCCTGTTCCAACGGCTCTCGATCATTTTGGTACTGCTAGAATTGCTCACATCTTGAATTACTCTTAATGTATTTTAATTTCTCCTAAATCAGTTAGGATGACACTGGCTTTAGGCTAAAATATTCATTAATAACATTTGGTTAGTACTAACATGAAAGCATCTCACAAATTAATTCAATTTTTACATCATATGGTAAATTGAAAAAAATACTATCGTCATGTCATCAAACTGATCAAAATCCATTAAAAAATATTGTAGTATAATTACTAACAAATTAAAACATTTAAATTAATTAAGAAAATAGTTAAATAATAGCAATGACATACCTATCGTGTCCAAAAGAGTTAAATATTAAAAGTGCTAATTATAAAAACAACAAAATTCTGTGAAATCAATTTAAATGGTTTACCATGTATTATAGCTGATAAATAGTTGAGTTAATAAATATGTATTATGTTTTCTGGTACTTAAATTGTTTTTTGTTTTTAACAAAATATTTTTTTTCCTAGTTTCATGGCTTTGGCAGAACCAATTAGCCAGACTACTTATTATTATGCAATTTTTTATCGGCTATAATACTTACATTATTATTTTCTAAATCATACAGCATGTAAATTCAATCAAACAATTAGATATATCTAAATCTAAATAACAAATAAATAAAATGATTTGTTTATACATAAATTTGTTTGTTATGACGTTACAACCAATTATTTAATAGTAGTGTATACTGACTACAGTGGCTTAGCCAAGCCCCCCTCCCCCCGAAAAATCTATAAGTTTATAAGAAAATTTTTTGAACCAGCAATTAAGTTATATTCAGATGATTTACAAAAAATAAACACGGTTATTCTACGCAGTGAATGGGATATTTAAACAGTGAAATGACAAAAAGTAGATTCCTGTCTTCGACAGAGAATAGATTTGGAGGGTTTTTTTTGCATTGTATTTCTAAAATCTAATACTAAAATGTCTATTCTATATATTAGAATTTGCCGAACTTTGTTTAATTAATAGTTTATTGCAGCGATTCTCAATCTATTTAAATTTTGTATTATAATTATTATTAAAGAAGTTTATTGTAAGCAAACTTACGACCTAGGTCCTTCTGCCCATTTAGATTGTACATTATAATTATATTAATATTTTAATACATTGTAAAATTTTTAAATAATATGAAAATAAAAAATTGCATGTATTAGTGCAGTTGCTAATTCAAATGTTGAATCACTTCCCATAGGGTTTCTTCTGGAAACTTGATTCTGGTTGGCTGCTTCTGTTCTGTTCTGTTACGGCAGCATCTTGCTAATATTTCCCTATTATACTCTCTTCCTATGAATTTTTTTGTAAGATCGTGGGTTCTTGATTCGAGTGGTTTAACCTTAAGTTTTGAATATAGGATTTTATTTGGTGGATTATGTAGAGGATTGTCTTTATTATGCTTAATTGTTTCTTATGCGATTCTCTAGTGTTCATTAGAATTAGGTTTCCATATTCAATTATTGGTCTGCAGATCATTTTATAAATACTGCTTGCTGTTTTGTTGTTTATTCCTTTGTTCTTGTAGTGATCGGAAGTGTGAAGCACGTTTGATTGCAGAATTTTTTGTAGTTTGCTGTCTATATATACTCCCAGATATTTAGTGTGTGGTTCTGGGTGAACGTTTTGGTTTAGCAAGGTTACAGTTGTGGTTGTTTGTTTGTTAATTTTAACGTCTCTTTTCTGACCTAATGGCCTAAACTGGACGGGACCTACAGCTTATCGGGGCTCCGAACCACGGTCCTCAATCACCTTAAACCCAGGACTATGCCTTTGTCATGCAGGTGATCTACCGACTAACAAGTGTGTAATTGTGTCACCAACCCCTATCAGTTTCACGAGATATCCGATCTCATCCGGCCTGTCCGGCGTGAATGAAACTGCGTATGACACAAATACCTTTTTGCACTTGCCAAAGTCTTATCTGACTTTAATTCCACTTGAATGCGGCAGGAATCGAACCTACTCTCCGAACTCTGACCAAGCTGAATAGGCAGACGCCTTACCAACTAGGCCACCGTGTCTGATTGATACGAATAGTTGTGGTTAAATAAATTAAAATGTGATTTGGTAGGATTGGGTTTTAATCTCCATTTGTTGAACCATCTCTCAGTTTGATTACAAAGGCTTTGTAATTTAGATGTTGCGATATTTGGTATTGTGTGATTAGTGCTGTATGTATCATCAGCATATTGTAAGATGTACTTTTCGTTATAAAAATTTTCTGGGTTTTCATTATAGAGATCGGAGTAATATATATTGGATAAGATTAGTGACAGTGGTTATCCTTGTGGTAGACCTTGCTCAGTTGTAAACGTCTGTGAGTACTTGTTTTCTATTTTAATGTGATTTTGGCGGTTTGAAACAAGTGTTTAGGATGCTTCTTTAACCTAGTACAAATAGTTCATTAAAACAGATTCAAAAAAAAAACATATATATCTAATTCTTGTAAAGAAGCCTATCCTGTTTTGTTTTATATATGAGACTCCATGGATTCTATACAGTAAGAAAGGTGAGTTCCTACTGCATGCCTAAACCCAGTAAAACAATAAATCCATTGTAGTTATTTATTACATATCAAGTAGCAATCTCTATACAAAAGTCCTTGTATACAAATTTAAATATCTCTTAAACTTTGTCACAATTTCATCTATTCAAAATTAATCTTATTATATGAAAGTTAATGGAATAGTATATTACGTAATAAGATTTGTAAGTAGCATATTACGCGTAATTCCATGAGTGCGTAACTGCTTTACAACACGCATTATGTACTATACTTTATCTACGCCTCAACAAAAATAACTATTTTTTTTAAGTATAAAATTTACGTTTCTAATTAATTAATCGTAATGACAGATTTAAAAGTGTTATATATGTTGACTAAATCTATTTAGTTGTACTACATTTATTTATTAACCAACCAACCACTTAAACTGTTTAAAATAATACCTTTATTAATGAATATCAATAATTGTCCATTATAATTTCTGTCAAACTTTTATGTAATGTGTATTACCTAAATTTATTAAATTAGCATTATTATTATTAATATTTTAAAGAAAACTGTAGATAAATTAATGAATCTGATTATTGTAATGTCTTAATAAATATACTAAGACAATAATCATTCGGAAATTAATGGTTTAAAACTTATATATCGACTTTTTGAATAAAAATCGCACGGCGTGCGTTATGGATTAGCCTAACACACGCGTTTTACAAGTTTATTTTAAAAGGAAAATCATTTAAACAATCTATAAATAAAGGAGTAAAATGAGATACTATAAAATCAAGTTATCCCCAAATAGAATGAACAAAATTATTTATGATTATAACCAAAATAAAAGTGAAGACAATTTTTAAATATTTCAAGTATTCAATCATCAATTGAAAATAAGCATACTCTTGAATGATGTCAAATTAATCATAAACTGAAGTTACAATAGTCAAATATTTCAAATCAAATTCTTAATATCTAAATATAATATAATATAGAACCATTTAAATAAAAAAAATATTATTGATTTTTATCCAGTCCAAGTAATTAAAATACTGATTGAAATTATTCCAAAAATATCAAGTTTTAATAACTACAATTAAAAAAACTCCTCCCTGCGGGGCATCCTTTGGAAATTGACACTTCCATGATCCGTGTTGCTTCAGCTGTTCGATTGCATAGCATGGTTGTATCCACCTGCATGTGCTTTGTTACAGCTGCGCCCATTGTTCTAAAAGAGGTGTGGTCGAATGCACCCTCTATATCCTGAAATGTTATTTCTTTGTGCATCCTCTATCTTTGAAACAAGTTGATGAAGTACTATTTCACAGGATTTTCAGATTTGATAAGCATGCTGGTTTTTATGAAGTGGCCTTTCTTTTAGAAAGTATCTCAACCAGTTTTTCCATTAGCCTTATCATAAAAGAGTAATGGGTCTGAATGATTTAGCCTGAGAGTAGTTCTTCCCAGGCTTTGGAATGAAGACAAATCTAGCTTTCTTCCAGCTAACTGCACAAACCAAGTATGGCCAATCTTTTTTTCTTCTCAATTTCCAACATTTTGCACACCACTGTCATTACGATTTGTCCCTCCGTTCGCCAGGATTTTAAACAAGTATAAAATATAGAGGGGAAAAAACTGAATAGAAACAAGTTGTTATTTTTATCCCGCCACCGATTCGAATTGGAAAATT
Organism: Crepidodera aurea; assembly: GCA_949320105.2. Lineage (NCBI taxonomy): Eukaryota > Metazoa > Arthropoda > Insecta > Coleoptera > Chrysomelidae > Crepidodera > Crepidodera aurea. Next base: position 29,645,300 of record OX439476.1, read on the forward strand.
TTGAAACTGAATGTAAAATTTTCATTTAATTTAGAAAAAACATAACTTTAAACATAACTTTAAACATAATTTTAAAAATTCACTTCGCTTCATTTACCTATTTCTTGTTTATTTGGCTTAAAATAATTTTACACTGTACTGGTGTACCTGCAGGCCCGTACTTAGGGGAAAGTATTCAAAGAGGAATTTATTTTTAAATGCCCAGTATAAAGTAAAGCGGGACAATAAACGCTTATAGTAACTAACAAACATTTTTAGATGTGCTACCATCTATGGTAAGAAGAGAAACACAGAAACCGGTCTTAGTAGGCGAATCTAATAAATTAAAATTCCTTACTGGTTTACTCACTTTGTATCAATCTCTGAAAGGTATAAAAAAGAAGAGAGTGACATCTTGACTAGATTCAGTCAAGATTTAATGTCAATACTCTCTTCTTACCATAGATGGTAGCACATCTAAAAATGTTATCTTATAGCGGATATAGCTATTGACTTGTACGAGTTTGGAATTTTATTTATTGGATTCGAAAATTCTAACTGATGAAGTCGAAAGACAGAAACCGGTCTTAGGATGTCGAATCTAATAAATTAAAATTCCTTACTGGTTTACTAACAAACATTTATTAATAATTAATGAAATTACTCAAAATGTCCACTATTTTGTTTTATACACTTTCTTGCACGTTTAATGGTGTCCCTTAACGATTTTCTTATAATAAATGGATTGTTTCTCAATTCCTCAATTCTTTGAAGCAGTTCGTCTCTATTGTTTATTTCTTTAAAATACGCCCTATATTTCAGGTATCCCTATACAGCATATAATCTGCTGTGCTAAAATAAAATTAAACGATGCGATCGAAAAGTAATCAATTTAATATTTTGTGTAAAGTACGGATCTGCAATATTTCTTAAAATGGTCTTAAAACGGACAAACAATAAAAATATGAATAATATAGGACTGTCTAAATATCGAAAATAATTCCATTTTGAATATTAAACGATAAAAAAATAATTTCTCTTTTTTTTTCTAAAATTTTACTTTCAGTTTCAAAAAAAAAAGAAAGTGCCCAAAACAAAATAGTGGACATTTTAAGCAATTTCGTTAATTATTAATAAATTTTATTAGTTACATAGTTACTGTAAGCGTTTATTGTCCGCTTTACTTTATGCTGGGCGTTTAAAAGATAAATACCTAATTGAAATTTTTCCTCTAAGTACGGGCCTGCAGGTACACCAGTATAGTGAAAAATTATTTTATGCCGAATAAAACAAAAATAGGTAAATGACGCGAAGTGAACTTTTGAAATTGTTAAAGAAAAAAATGAGTTTCATAATATGTTTTTTCTAAATTAAATGAAAATTTTACTTTCAGTTTCAAAATTTTCCAATTCAAATCGGTGGCGGGATAAAAACAACAACTTCTTTCAATTCAGTTTTTCCCCTCTATTCAGATATAAAATGGAAATATTAAAATTGTGATATACAGGGTGTTGTTTTGATATTTTTAATATGTTTCAATTTTTCCTAAAGCCGAACCTGGATTTTCATATCTCTCAATAATTCAGTACATTATTCATGAGAAGTGTAAGCTGTATGCCAAATAGGGAAAAGAAATACTAAGTGAATCAATAGTTCTGGCCAAATGAATAATTACGCGTAATTGAGAAAACACCCTGTAACTCGGTTATGGAAGCCAAGAGACCCATTATATATGGGTTATTTAGAATCGCCTTTATGACCTCTACCTACCTTTAAAATATTTCCGTTTACCAACGGGACACCCTGCATAAAGGGAGCATCGGGGTTAATCCCGCAATCATAATTTTATACATATTAGTAGGGGAGGCCGAGATGCTAAATTTGCAGTTACTAAAGCGTCATATGGACCTATTGAATTGTAAAGATTAGGTTCTAAAACGAAAAAAATTATGTTAAGTTTTCCATTTTAGTCGGGAGAAGAGCGTGTAAAAATTTTCAAAAATGTAAAAAAAAACAGTAATATGGTAGACGCGACGGTTCATTGTGGCTAAACGGTTAATATTTTGAAAATTTTATTTGTTCATGGATATGTGGGTTGATAAAGGCTACATTTTAAAATTATTTTGAAATATACAGTTTGTCCCAAATCTATTAATTTTTGAGTTATTTTTATTTTTGGAGTTATTTTTATTTTTGTTTTATTTTACATTATTTTTCTACTGTAACGGCTAAATATAACACCCTGTATTTGATCAGCTTGGACTATGATCCGAAAAAATTCTCTTTGAAACTATGTGTTTGGTTTTGACATTATTAAAAATGTTTCGAGATGCATCAAAATCTGTATGGAAAAGACGGACAGATTTTTGTTTAGGTTAGTGAAGATGATTTTTTTTATAATATGCTGTTTACAGATGAATCCACTTTTCATAATAATCGATTAGTCTGACGGTTAACCATACAGATTTTGATGCATCTCGAAATATTTTTAATAATGTCAAAACCAAACATATAGTTTCAAAGATAATTTTTTCGGATCATAGTCTAAGCTGATCAAATACAGGGTGTTATATTTAGGCATTACGGTGGAAAAATAACGTAAAATTTAACAAAAATAAAAATAACTTCAAAATTAAAAGATTTAGGCATAATAGACCTTTATAATTTTTAAAAGGTAATGGAATTTGCTACATAATAGGATTATAAAATACAGGGTGTCCTATTTAAAATAAGAACGATATTGTCGTTTAAATATGTCATTAGAGAATCGCCCCGTTTTGGACGCACTGTATAATTTTAAACAACTCTAAATAAATTATTGCTTTCAATTGTTAGTCTAATTTGTTTCAGTTAACATAGGATTTGGCTGATTCCATAGGTTTCGAAGTTATTGGTTTTCTTGTAACTGCTTCCATTTTCAGAAATATCAAAATATCTCGAAAACTAAAAAGCCTAGAGGTATAGGGAATAGTTAAGAAAGTTTATCTTATTTTTAACGTATAATCTATAAATGCAGTAAAATATAGGGTATTCCATAAGAAATAATATAACTTTGATACGTCACACTTTTTGGGACAACCTGTATAATTCAAAATAATTTTAAAATGTAGCCTTTATCAACCCACATATCCATGAATAAACAAAATTTTCAAAATATTAACCGTTTAGCCACAAGAGACCGTTTTTTTTTACAAATTTGTGACTTGTCCATTTCCTTATGCCACGCTCAAATTGACAGATTATTGTAATATACACTTTTCTGGATGTACTTAAGAGAAAGTTGTACTATACTATAAAATAGTGTATGCAAGGGTTTCGTAGTCCCAAACTTTTTAGGTTCATTTTTCATTTTGAGAGAATGAAAAAATAAGTACATATTGGTAAAGGTCTAATGTATGCTCCGACGAAGTCGCATTTTCAAAATTTGATTTAGTTTTTACAAAAAAAAAATCGCAAAATTCCATGTTTTCTTTATAATTTTTCCCATTTTTTTAAAAAAGAACCAAAGCAAATTTTAAAAAAGTGAGTTCGTCCGAGCAAAGCTTAAATCTTTACGAACAAGTATAAATTTTTTCAACCACTAATAATGAAAAGTAACTTTAAAAGTTTGGGACGACAAAACCCTTGCATGACAACATTTTACATACCATAACGTAGCCACAGTGATTAAGCAGATAAATGTATATATAGTATCCATGAGTAACTGAATAAGTAATTCAAAATAAAAGTTATTTAATTTTTTATCCAATTATTGTCTTTCTATATTGTTTATTTTATCTTTAGAGGGACTTGTACTATACTATAAAACAGTGTGGGCAAGGGTTTCGTAGTCCCTAACTTTTTAGATTCATTTTTAATTTTGAGAGAATGAAAAAATAAGATAAAGGTCTAATCTATGTCACGACGAACTCACTTTTTCAAAATTTGATTTAGTTTTTTCAAAAAAAAAATCGCGAAATTCCCTGTTTTTGATAATTTTTCCCATTTTTTTTTAGAAAAAAACCAAAGCAAGTTTCGAAAAGTGAGAACGTGGGAACAAGTATAATTTTTTTCATCCACAAATAAAAAATAAATCTTAAAAGTTAGGGACTGGCAACATTTTGCATCGGTTGAGTGGCGCTGGTCTTAGAATAGCGTCTGGGTTTTCCTGTTTTAATCCTCCAAATTGTTATTAATTACTTATTGATCGATTCTTCTAATTATTATCAACTGCAACCAATACAAAAGAAGTGTGAAAACCCTTCACATGAAGCGGGGAGTGCAACTCATCAATTCGATCTAAGAATCAGACATTTTAGTAGTTTTATCTTTTCTTATTAAGAAGAAGTTGTATTTCATTATAAAACAATTTTGAGAGAATGAAAAAATAAGTACATATTGGCAAAGGTCTAATCTATGTTACGACGAACTCACTTTTCAAAATTTGATTTAGTTTTTTCTAAAAAAATCTCAAAATTCCATGTTTTTTCATAATTTTTCAATTTTTTTTAGAAAAGAACTAAAGCAGATTTATACAGGGTGTTTCATAGTTAAACCGACATACGTTAACTGTAAATAGAGGGTACTTAGGTGGTTCCAAATAACCTTGGTTACTGGGTCTAACGCCTTTAATAACCGAGATACGGGGTGTTTCATCCATTTCGGCCAATATTTTGATAAGCCGTAACTTTAGAACCACCCTGTAGATTTCTGTCATACTTGGTACAGGTATAGTGTGTTAATAGCCCAATCCTATAGTTTAAGAACTACAATTAAAATCCAGATCCGGATTAAGAAGAATTTGCAAAATTTGAAAATCCCCAAAACAACACCCTGTATATCAGATTTTTTAAAATTGGAATGGATATTTGAAAAGAACGAAAAAAAATGAGTTTAAGTAAAAAATTTTTTTAAGTGGACATCCCATTCTACTACTGAAGTTTTAACGTCAAATTACATCAAATGCATTTTTTTCATTTTCACAAGCAGTAACTTTCGAAATACCTGGTAGATTTCTTTCATATTTGGTACAGGTATCATATTTTAGTAGCCAAATCGTATAATGTAAGGACTATACTACAGTTACAATCCAGATACGGATTAAGAAAAATTTGAAAATCCCAACGCAACACGTTGTACATCAGATATTTTTTAAATTGGATCAGACATTCGAAACGAATGGAAAAAACTGGGATATTCTGACATATTTTTATAAATGCAGATCTCGTTCTACATACTTACTAAACTTTTAAAGTAAATTCAATTAATGCAATACATATTGTCATTTTCATAAGCCATATCTCGGTTATTAAAGGCGTTAGACCTATTAACTAAGGCTATTTGGAATCACCTAAGTTCCGTCTATTTACAGTTAACGTATGTCGGTTTAACTATGAAACACCCTGTATTATTATTTAAGTTTATTTTATTATTCAAACTATAAATAATTGTATAACTTTTAAAATACCGTTTTTGTATTTTTTATTAAGAGGAAGTTGTAAAATACTATAAAACAGTGTATGCAAGGGTTTCGTAGTCCCTAACTTTATAGGTTTATTTTTAAATTTAAGAGAGTGAAAAAATAAGAACATATTGGTAGTTAAAGGTATAATCTATGTTACGACGAACTCGTTTTTCTAATATTTGATTTAGTTTTTTCTCAAAAAAAAGCAAAATTATTTTTTGATAATTTTTCCCATTTTTTTTAGAAAAAATACGTCGGCGAATTCAGTTTTTTGTGCTCATTCCAAATGCGTAAAGTAATTTTATTAAATCCTTTATACAGGGTGTTGTTTTGAACCTGGAAAATTTTGTTAATTTTTCCTAATCCGGACCTGAATTTTTTTCTATTCTATTCTAATCGCTTGGACACCTTAAAGGAAGTTCCTATGTGTAATATGGAAAAAAGATACCGCGTGGTTCGTAAATTATGGGTCGAGAAAGAAATGACCAAAATTAATAAAACACTCTGTATCTCAGTCAGGAAGGGGGTTACAACCAACAAATATACTTAGGTTTATGTAATTGTCTAATTGTGTTACATCAGTGTTTAATGTATGGACACTTCGCAATGAAAAACCCTGTGTTGAGGGCTCTGGAATAAGCCCTATGTTGTGCCAGTTTCCCAGGACGGCCAACAATGTGTTACCGCCTTTTTAAACTGCATCGTATTTCGAATTTCGTGGACTGTATTTTTAGATTGAAGAAAATGTGCAGTAGTAGGGTTTCCTTCTCAACTTCATCCAATAAAAACAATGGACACTTTTATTTAACCATTTATTAGACTTGTTAAATAAATAAATGAACAAAAACAACAACGTAACAAAGATTACTTTAAATTAGTAATCGTGAACAAAGTATTATAGTTAATTTAAAGAAATGACCACATCATTCAGAAAATATTAATTTGCTGTACTACGAAGCATTGAGTTTAAATTTTGAGTATAAAATGAAAAATACAGTGGACCGCCTGATACGCAGCAAAGTACCACTGTGAAAAAATATTTTTAAAATAAAAATGGACCGCTTGATAGCAGCTAAGTCCCACTGGTTTAACGAGGCCTTGTTGTTACCTCGGAGCGTCGCTGAGCACTGAGTTTAAAATTTGACGAATTTCATCGGTTTCAGATATATCCCTTCCCGATTGCGTAATTGTTCTCGAAAGATTCTTTAACGTGAGCCGCGCAAACAAGTGTAAGATTTTTTCTATTGTCTAGACACGACGGTTAAATTTTACGGCTTGATGCCATCATTATGAAATAGAGCAAAAAATTCTCTTTGATGAACCGCTTCCTGGTTCGACGCCGCTCGCCAACGTATTTTGGTGCGGCGTTGCCGGTTGTACAAATAAACGAATATGAGTTTACATGTTTAATTATCTGAGAAAATTAAACACCCTGTATGTATTTATACATTTTTTAGAGCTCACAAAATTCCTCGATGCTCAAATTGACACTACATGTATACGCATGTCCATTTTGTTTAATAAATTATGTTGCATTTGTTAAATTATAATCCGAGATGAAATTAGTATCATCAGAATACAAAAAGGACAGCTTTACACAGATGTAAAAATTATTGAAAAAAACCGAAAACCAACCTCGTGAATGAGATTTGAAAAAAAAAGTTTGCATCAATTTCAAAAATTGGAATCTTTTCTTGCTATTTGCAATCCGATATGAAAGCGCGCTGGATTCACCCTGAATTTAGTTCCCCTCGTAAAATGTTCGAAATCGGTCTGGAAAGGATTTACAGACGAGAAATAATATTCGGGTAGTAGATAGGCTCCAACCATCAGTATCGAATTTATTACCTCCGACCGACCCGCATCCCCGCAGTAGTTACAGCTCGTCTCGTGTAGTATCACTTCCACTTAACATATATGGCAGGGGTACATTACAAGGTGCAAGGTTTCTCCCCATATGTATTTCTGACGCGCTCGAGTAACGCGGAAAATCCCCGCTTGGCCTCCTCAACTATAACATTATTTGTTATAAGCCTTATTTAGTTGTTATTAGTGAAACGTGTATCACTGATAATATAGATGATGCTGAATTTTATATTGAAAGGTATAGTAGAACCCACCGCTTTATGAGAAAGAAAAAACACTATAAAAACAGCAAAGGATACCGCCAATAGAAGAAATACTGATTGATCTGGACATTTTTAGTAATTTAATTTCGAAAACACCGTACACTGTCCATATCCATAAAAATAAAATGATATTTTGGCTACTAGGATCACTGTGCACAGATTCAATAACCAACTTACTGGAGATCGTTAGGGGTAATTTGCGTAAAATTTCTATATTGATTAACTTTCTTTAATATGAATTTACACTTTAATTTCTATAACGCATATTAGATTTAAATAGAGGTTGACCACTCCACCTGGCCCATAGGTTCATTGTGAGATTCACAAACGTTGCTAATTAAAATTTTGTCTCAAATTTTAACTCTAAAATCAAAAACACGGTAAATAAGTCATAAATATTATAAATTAATTAAGCTTTCCTAACCTATCTCAACCCTCACTGTCATCAACATTGATCATCAATTTGGTCGGACTCGTTATATAAGAATTTTTTTCATCAGCTGAAATTTTGTTCATTTCTTCTTTTACCAAATTTGCTACCAACCCGTCAAATTTGGGAAACACGTTATGACGCCTTATTCTTTTTTTAAGTTGTCCCCAAATTAATTGTATGGTGTTAAATACACAAAAATAGGGCGGAAGGCGCAATACCTCGTGGCCCCTTTTTGATGCCATTTCATTAATAAAGAATTTTTTTTCAAAGGTTTGTGTGCCTAATACTCAAGGCAATTGTTTTTTTGTATAATTTTTTTCGAAATAAAGATCATGATTTCTTAAAAATTCCTTATTTGAATCTCAGACTTATTTGAGTTGGTATTGGGAACTTTTTCTATTAAGAGGGAATGGTATGAAGCATTATCCATTACTATGATGCTATTCTCTTCAATATTGTTTTACAGCTGATTTTCAAACCAATCTTCAAAACTTTCTCCAGACATATTTTTGTGGTAATCTAAATTACAATCTTCCAAATTTTTTCCCGAGAGTTTGAGGCAATTTTGTACCCATCCTGAATCCGATCCACAGTGAAGAATTGTAAATAGAGTTCCTTTGTTACAAGGAACATTTACTGAACATCTTCTTGTTCCGTCAGACCATCCATTCTTTGGCGTATCGTGGGTATCGACCACGTTTCATCTAAATAGTATATTTTTTTGTTACTATTTCGGGATGCCTTAATTTTTTCCAAATATTGTATCCATCAATTTATGATCCTCTGGCTTTCCATTATTACAGTCCTCTTGTTGATAGTTTGGGATTTAAATCAAATTTTCGATATCCAACGCTGTGTTGTGCTTTTAGAAATTCTTAAATCTGGCCTTTTACTTTTTAGTAAATAAAATACACTATTCACTGTTGGGAACTCATTTCTTTGGTAAGATTCATAAATAATACTACCAATTAATTTTGATATTGAAGGACCTAAAGTTTTAACACATCCTTTATCACACCTCTCTTTACGATTTTTTGGACCATTCTTTATAATTCTATAAAGAGTGCTAATGGGAACATTTGTTAAAAAAGATGGCACTCCTTTCGCTTTCGGAAGTTACAATATTGTTATAAACATTTATACATATCGTTTGGGCATCTTTACATAGATATTGTTTTTTCGAGGTGGATATTTCTTGATACTCTGAAGTTCTTTCCAGAGAGTTTGAGGCAATTTTGTACCCATCCTGAATCCGATCCACAGTGAAGAATTGTAAATAGAGTTCCTTTGTTACAAGGAACTTTTACTGAACATCTTCTTGTTCCGTCAGTCCATCCTTTCTTTAGCGTATCGTGAGTATCGAACCACGTTTCATCTAAATAGTATATTTTTCTGTTACTATTTCGAGATGCCTTAATTTTTCCAAATATTGTATCCTCCATTTTATGATCCTCTGGCTTTCCATTATTACAGTGCTCTTGTTGATAGTTTGATATTTAAATTCAATTTTCTTAAATCTGGCCTTTTACTTTTTAGTAAAGAAAATATACTGTCCACTGTCTACTACCAGTTAATTTTGATATTGAAGGATTTAAAGTTTTAACACATCCTTTATCACACACCTCTCTTTACGATTTTTTGGACCATTCTTTATAATTCTATAAAGAGTGCTAATGTGAAAATTTGTTAAAAAAAATGTTTTTTCAATGGTAGTCCTAAACATTTATACATATCGTTTGGGCATCTTTACATATATATTATACAATTCTTTATTGATGAGATGACGTCAAAAAGGGGCAACGAGGAATTGCGCCTTCCGCCCTATTTTTGTGGATTTAACCCCATAGAATTAATTTGGGGACAACTTAAAAAAGAATAAGGCGTCATAAAGTGTTTCCCAAATTTGACGGGTTGATAGCAAATTTGGTAAAAGAAGAAATTAACAAAATTTCATCTGATGATTGGCAGAAAAAAATCAAACATGTTATCACAGAAGAAAATTCTTATATAACGAGTCCGACCAAATTTATTATCAATGTTGATGACAGTGAATCCGATGGTGAGGATTGAGTGAATAGTTTTTTATACCGACGTCCCCAATGGGAAAGCCATCGCACATATCGACGACCAACAAATCCGAAGAGATTTGTAACGAGATATTAACAAAAACAGTAAACCCACAATCTCATGTAAAAACAGGTGATAAAAGTAAAATAAATCTTTTTTATATTAACATTCAATGCCTAAGCAATAAGGAAAATATTTTGGAATTATTCTTAAACAAATATAATATTGACGTCCTACTTCTTACAGAGGTTTGGTTAGATAAGGAAAGTGTGGAGGCCATTGTCTTTCCTGGTTACAAATTAATATCTAGTTATTTAAGGGAGACCCACATACATGGCGGCATCTGTATGTATGCTAAGTTACATCTTGATTTTAAAAATATATGTGTCAATGAATTCTGTAATGAAATCGAATCAGAATTTATATTTGCTGAATCTAAAAATTTTAATGTTAATTTGTGTTGTACTTATAGGTCTCCCAATGGTCAAAGTGATTTTTATCTAGACAATTTAGATAGAATGTTTTCACAACAATTAAATAATAATAATAAAGTTGTAATCGTTGGTGATTTTAATTTCAATTTTAAAATAAGTGACAACCATGTAAATGCTTGTAAAAATATATTTACTTCATATGAGATGGAAGAAAAAGTCTTTGCTGATACCAGAGTCACAAAAACCAGTCGCACTAGAATCGATAATTTATTTACAAATCTAGATAACAATAATATTACTGTAGAAGTCATTGACCCTCATATGGCCGATCACAGAGGAATTTTATTTACAATAAATTATGATTTAAAAAAGCAGGATGATTTTATAATATGTCGTCCTATGACGAAAACTGCAATTTCTAATTTTAAAAGTGCTGTTGATGCAATGGATTTTGAAAGTTATAATAATTTAAACCCAAACTTATGGGCCACTAATATTGTTAATACGATTTCTAATTCTTACTATAATAACTTCCCAGAAAGAAAAATCATAATGTCTGAAAAATCTTTTAATAAACATATTGAAAACTGTAGTGAGGTTCAAAACATAAAAGCGAAACTAGATGCTATTCAAACTATTGCTGAGGTGACAAGAACACCCGAAAATTTTAAACTGCTTAATGAATTGAAAAAAGAACACAGAACCGTAATTAACAGGGAAATGATAAAGTTTAATAACTCAATAATAGCTGATTCTAGTAATAAACAGAGAACGGCATGGCAAATAGTAAACAATAATCTAGGGAAAACAAAAAACAGCAAATGTTCTGTATCACCTGACGTTTTTGCAGATTTTTTTGAAGATGTTATAAATAATTTAATAAATAATGGTTCAAAATTTAATGATGATGATCTTAATCTACTTCTCAAAAAAATCCCTTTAAATCACAACACTTTTTTTCTATATCCTACTGACAAAACAGAAGTTCTAAATACTATTATTAATTTAAAAAATTCCAGAGTAGCTGATATGTACGGCTTACATGCAGCTGCGTTAAATATTATTGGAGAAAATATATCAGAGCCCTTAGCTAAACTTTTCAATAGCTTAATGGCTTCTGGTATATTTCCAGATATTTTTAAAGCTTCCAAGGTAACACCAATTTATAAAAAAGGCTGTGTAGATGATCCTGCAAGTTACCGTCCGATATCAATTATTCCATTAGTTGGAAAAATATTTGAAATTATTCTCAAAGAAAGGTTACTGAGTTTTTTGAATCTAATAACCTATTGTGTGACAGCCAGTTTGGATACAGGAAGGGAAAATCAACTACCTCTGCACTGTGTAATTTCTATGAAGCCGTAACAGATGCCTTTGAGGAACGTGAATTTTGCCATGCAAGATTCTATGATCTCACAAGAGCATTTGATACGATAAATCATAACATTTTAATCTTAAAACTAGAGAGATATGTCATTAGGGGGGTGGCTTTAGATCTTTTTAGGTCATACTTGCAAAACCGAAGCCAAATTATTAATAGTCAAGGTAAAATTTCAGATAGCCATGTGGTGAGTCACGGCGTCCCTCAGGGGTCGGTTTTAGGTCCATCAATGTTTATTATTTATATGAACGATTTATCTTTTAACCTAAATGAAGCAATTATACGTATTTTTTATGCAGATGACACAACATATATATCAATGGGCTCTAATGAACTTGAAGCTATTACTAATCTTAATGATGCGGAAAAGCTCTCAAAAGAGTGGTTTAATCATAATTTCTTATCTCTGAATGAATCAAAAACCCAAGACCTTTCTTTGGGAACCACAGTAACTTCAAATGGCTCTATAAAATTTTTGGGGTTATCTTTGGATTCTAAATTAAATTTTAATGAGCATATTGATAATTTAGGAACGCGTCTAGCAAAGGCAACCTTTGCTATACGACAGTTAAAATTGAAATTAGATTCACATTACTTAAGAATGACATACTTCTCTCTGTTCCATAGCATAATGACTTATGGCGTTATAACTTGGGGTAATACTAGTCATAGCGAAAAAATATTTATTGCTCAAAAGAAAGTCATTCGCATAATGACATCAAGTAAGTATAATGAACATTGTCAACCGCTTTTTAAAAAATTTTACCACTACCGTGTTGTTTTATTCTTGAAAGTCTTGTTTATACAAAAAAACAACTTTTAGATGGTGCTATTCAACACAATAATGTACATGACCATAATACCAGGAGAGGCGATGATCTTCGTCTTCCTTTTTTTAGGCTCAGTAAAGTTCAGGACTCGTACAGGTATCTTGGAATGAAGATGTTAAATACACTGCCAAAAAATCTTAAAACTAATAATTTAACACTGAGCCAATTTAAAGTTAAAATTCGAAAATATTTACAAAAACTTGTGATTGTAATAAATGTAATAATAATGACTGTGATAGGGCAGGTAAGCTTAATTCATTTATAATTTTTATGACTTTATTCACCGTGTTTTTAATTTTAGAATTGAAATTTGAGACAAAATTTTAATTAGCAACGTTTGTGAATCTCATAAGAAGTATTAGGCACACAATCCTTTGAAAAAAAATTCTTTATTAATGAAATGGCATCAAAAAGGGGCCACGAGGTATTGCGCCTTCCGCCCTATTTTTGTGTATTTAACACCATACAATTAATTTGGGGACAACTTAAAAAAAGAATAAGGCGTCATAACGTGTTTCCCAAATTTGACGGGTTGGTAGCAAATTTGGTAAAAGAAGAAATGAACAAAATTTCAGCTGATGAAGAAAATTCTTATATAACGAGTCCGACCAAATTGATCATCAATGTTGATGACAGTGAGGGTTGAGATAGGTTAGGAAAGCTTAATTAATTTATAATATTTATGACTTATTCACCGTGTTTTTGATTTTAGAGTTAAAATTTGAGACAAAATTTTAATTAGCAACGTTTGTGAATCTCACAATGAACCTATGGGCCAGGTGGAGTGGTCAACCTCTATTCAAATCTAATATGCGTTATAGAAATTAAAATGTAAATTCATATTAAAGAAAGTTAATCAATATAGAAATTTTACGCAAATTACCCCTAAGGATCTCCAGTAAGTTGGTTATTGAATCTGTGCACAGTGATCCTAGTAGCCAAAATATCATTTTATTTTTATGTATATGGACAGTGTACGGTGTTTTCGAAATTAAATTACTAAAAATGTCCAGATCAATCAGTATTTATTCTATTGGCGGTATCCTTTGCTGTTTTTATAGCGTTTTTTCTTTCTCATAAAGCGGTGGGTTCTACTATACCAGATATGTAATAATACAAGTCGTTATACGTGTTGAGCATTAATTTTGTAAAGGGAATCAAAATAGATAATAATCTATGGAACATCTATGGAACAAGTAAGCCTGTTTTTATTGATGCTCTGGAGGATGTAATAGTAAAAAAATTTGCAGATCGTAAGAGATGTTTATTGATTGGTAATTTTAATTTTTAGTACTGAATATTATGAGTAGAAAATAAAAACACTATTTAATATGGGTGAGTTGGATGAAATTGATCAAGATACAAGATGTTGTGATGATTCAAAAACTTTAATTGATTATGTTGTTACTATGATAATGTTTGTTGTTTAATGGCGTATTCCATGCTATGCGCCGCTCAGATTAAATTAATTATGATTGAACTTACCAGAAGGTCCTAACAATTTAAATCCATCTTCAATAGCATTTGCCAAACATTTATCGATTTGCGCATCGTTTCGGTGACATACTTTAAAGTGGTCAGCTAGAAAAAAATAATTTGTTACTTTTTGCCATCTAAATTTTATGCACATATATACCGGGTGATTTATTTAAACTGAAATTTTGTAATATCTCGAAAAATGCGCAACACTACCTGTGAGCGGGACATGCGGCAAATTTGAAATCTTAAAGAGAAACCCCAATTTTTTATCGCTCACATTCGATTCGATGCAGATGGCGCTGTAATCGCAAGAAATGGAACAGAAATTAAAAGAATCAAAAAATAGAGAAACAGGTATTTAGTATTTTTCATCGGGCTATTCAATAATGTTACGGTCACGACGGCCACGATGACAGTGGTTACAATTCTTTTAGAGTTGATCCCACCCCTCAAACGGCCAAAATCACCCGGAAAGGATGAAACATTTGTTTTTCGCTATAAACGAGAAAACCCGCGTCATCTCCTGCTTTCGAGGATGCTGAACGCGATGGTGATGTTGGGGCAACTGTAACATCATTGAATAGTCCGACGAAAAATACTAAATATAGTCGAACTCAATCCTTTATGAGAATGAAAAAACAGCAAAGGATTACCGCCAAAGCTGGACATTTTTGAGCACTTTAATGTCGAAAACACCGTACACTGGCCATATACATAAAAATAAAATAATATTTTGGCTATTAGGACCACTGTGCAAAGATGCAATAACCAACTTAGCTGGATATCGTTATAGAGGAGAATGGCGTATAATTATTTATTATGAATTTAATATGAATTTACATTTTAATTTCTATAACGCATATTAGATTTGAATAGAGGTTGATATCTTCACTTTTTGATCTCTTGTGAGATTCACAAACGTTACTAATTAAAATTTTGTCTTAAATTAATTTAACTAAACTGTGAGGTGTGAGGTTACACTCATAAGAGGCGACAATGGAAGTGTGGTTATAGTTTTTACATTTTCAATTGCAGAAACAAAATTGTCAGATGTGCAGACAGGTTACTTTGGCGGCTTGTAGATGTGCCGACAAGTGGCTTTGTCGGTATTAGCGGCATGTAGATGTGCCGATAAGTGTCTTTGTCGGTATTAACGGCATGTAGATGTGCCGACAAATGGCTTTGTCGGTATTAGCGGCATGTAGATGTGCCGACAAGTGGCTTTGTCGGTATTAGCGACTTGTATAAAGCGGGATCATTTTGTTCTGCAATTTTAAGGAAGTAGAAGTAAGACAAATATTGTCTTCAGTAGTGGGGGCTAGGAAAATATTCATACAGTGATACACTGTGTTTGTGTTCGCACTTGATTTTTGATTTAGTGAATAGTAGGTGGTAGGTGATTCGTGGCGTTAGTTTATTTCAATTAATATTATTCTTGGCTTCCGTGTATATACATACTTTTTTTTATTTTGAAACATTGTTACAGTGTACTTCTTATTTATTTATTCAGTGTCAATTTCAATATGTTTCGTCCTTGGGAAAATACAGTTTCTTTAAGTGGATCTAAAGAATCGGAACAATCACTAAATGATATTCCAATGGATTATGTGGTATCAGGTTGTAGTCCCAAAGATTCCTGTATCTCTGATGAGGAAGAGAACATTTTTGGTGAAAGAACTTCAGAGTATCAAGAAATATCCACCTCGAAAAAACAATATCTATGTAAAGATGCCCAAACGATATGTATAAATGTTTATAACAATATTGTAACTTCCGAAAGTGAAAGGAGTGCCATCTTTTTTAACAAATGTTCCCATTAGCACTCTTTATAGAATTATATAGAATGGTCCAAAAAATCGTAAAGAGAGGTGTGATAAAGGATGTGTTAAAACTTTAGATCCTTCAATATCAAAATTAATTGGTAGTATTATTTATGAATCTTACCAAAGAAATGAGTTCCCAACAGTGAATAGTGTATTTTCTTTACTAAAAAGTAAAAGGCCAGATTTAAGAATTTCTAAAAGCACAACACAGCGTTGGATATCGAAAATTGGATTTAAATCCCAAACTATCAACAAGAGGACTGTAATAATGGAAAGCCAGAGGATAATAAATTGAAGGATACAATATTTGGAAAAAATTAAGGCATCTCGAAATAGTAACAGAAAAATATACTATTTAGATGAAACGTGGTCGATACCCACGATACGCCAAAGAATGGATGGTCTGACGGAACAAGAAGATATTCAGTAAATGTTCCTTGTAACAAGGGAACTCGACTTACAATTCTTCACTGTGGATCGGACTCAGGGTGGGTACAAAATTGCCTCAAACTCTCTGGAAAAAATTTGGAAGATTGTAATTTAGATTACCACAAAAATATGTCTGGAGAAATGTTTGAAGATTGGTTTGAAAATCAGCTGTTAAACAATATTGAAGACAATAGCATCATAATGATAGATAATGCTTCATATCATTCCCACTTAATAGAAAAAGTTCCCAATACCAACTCAAATAAGTCTGAGATTCAGGAATTTTTAAGAAATCATGAACTTTATTTCGAAGAAAATTATACAAAAAAACAATTGCTTCAAGTATTAGGCACACAATCATTTGAAAAAAATTCTTCATTGATGAAATGGCATCAAAAAAGGGCCACGAGGTATTCCGCCTTCCGCCCTATTTTTGTGTATTTAACCCCATAGAATTAATTTGGGGACAACTTAAAAAAAGAATAAGGCGTCATAACGTGTTTCCCAAAGTTGACGGGTTGGTTGCAAATTTGGTAAATGAAGAAATTAACAAAATTTCAGCTGATGATTGGCAGAAAAAAATCAAACATGTCATCAAAGAAGAAAATTCTTATATAACGAGTCCGACCCAATTTATTATCAATGTTGATGACAGTGAATCCGATGATGAGGATTGAGATAGGGTAGGTAAGCTTAATTAATTTATAATATTTATGACTTTATTCACCGTGTTTTTAATTTTAGAATTAAAATTTGAGACAAAATTTTAATTAGTAACGTTTGTGAATCTCACAAAAGATCAGAAAATGAAGCTATCAACCTCTATTCAATGTAATATGCGTTACAGAAATTAAAATATAAATTCATATTAAATTCATAATAAATAATTTTACGCCATTCGCCCCTATGACGATATCCAGCTAAGTTGGTTATTGAATCTTTTCACAGTGGTCCTAATAGCCAAAATATTATTTTATTTTTATGTATATGGACAGTGTACGGTGTTTTCGACCTAAAGTACTCAAAAATGTCCAGATGCATCAGCATTTCTTCTATTGGCGGTACCCTTTGTGTTTTTATAACGTTTTTTCATTCTCATAAACAAGTGGGTTCTACTATACCTGTTTCTCTATTTTTTGATGTTTCTGTTCCATTTGAAAATATTTTTTTATGTATAAAAATAATTCAAATAATAAACAATAGTATATAACAGAGTTATTTCTTTCCCTAAACAAATCAGAAAACCACAGGTATCATTTTTGGGATACTATGTTATAGGGGGTGTTCCACGACTATTCCCTGGTTCTCTTGTGCCTAAACGGTACAAGATATCAGCTTAATTTTTTGGTGACATATGTAAGATCTACTTGTTTAAATTATTTGTAACTATACAGGGTGATCCAGAAAATTGTAATTTATCAAAGTTAGGTTTTTTTAATGGAACACCCTGTATTTTATGACATTTTTAGATTATACGTTAAAAACTAAGTTAACTTTATTTAACGTTCCTTATATCTATCTCTTACCAATTTTGAGAAAATCGTGATTTTAAGAAAAACATTCTATTTAACAAGAACTAAAAACACGGAAACTTTTAACTTTCAGCAACACAAATTGATATCGATTTATTCTGACTTTTCGGGCTTTCTTTGCACTATGTAGGATTTCAATATTTTGCACAGTGTGTTTAGGAAAAAAGTTATTAGGATTTTTCTCTAAAATTTCTGTGAACGTAATGTTTCCTATTGTAGTAGGCCATGGTTAGCGGATGTCCATAATGATCTGTCAAATACCTACTGTTTACATTGTAGTAGGCAATGGTTTTTTATTGTTGTTGATAAATAAGTATGGGATCAAAACTTAATTAGAAATGAAACTAAAATCAAGACATAAACATTTATGAAAAAAAATACTATAATAAATGTTCTCTATGCATAACTGCACTCGTTTTTCAAAAGATCTCCTGTTTCTTAGGATATCTTGTGTTATAGTAGC
Organism: Crepidodera aurea; assembly: GCA_949320105.2. NCBI lineage: Eukaryota > Metazoa > Arthropoda > Insecta > Coleoptera > Chrysomelidae > Crepidodera > Crepidodera aurea. The sequence continues at coordinate 29,663,722 of OX439476.1, forward strand.
AAACGCATCCTTTATTTTAATGCTCATGTCATCAGCAGTGGTAGGTCGAGTGTTGTAAACTATATTTTTAATGTAACCCCAAAGAAAGAAATCCATGATGGTTAAATCAGGAGATCTAGGTGGAAATTCATGTGAACCTGCCCTTCCAATCCATTTATTGGTGAATTGTCTAATTAAATAATTCCTTACATTCCGACTATAATGACACCATCTAGCTGTAACCACATTTTTTTTTCTAATCTCTAAAAAAATCATCTAGAAGACTCGAAAATTCTTGTTTTGAAAACCGTAAAAAGTTTACGCCGTTCAAGATTCCATCAAAAAAATATGGACCAATCACATGGTCTCCAACAATTCCACCAAATACATTGAGGCTCCAACGATTTTGGCGGTCGACAGTGCGATACAGGTGACGGTTTTCCGTATCATAGTAATGAAAGTTATGTCGGTTTACCAAGCCGTTGTTGTGGAAAGTGGATTCTTCGGTAAATAAAACATATTTTAAAGAATTCATCATCTTCCCCAACTTTTTCAAGACTCCATAAACAAAAATCTAACCTCCGTTGAAAGTCTCGTCCATATAAATTCTGGTGAAGTTGTATATGATAAGGATGGTACTTATGTTTTTTCAAAATTCTGCAAACAATTGTTTTACTAATTCAAGTTTGTCTAGAAAACTCTCTTAAACTGACATTTGTATTTTCAACTACTGATCCTAAAACTAAGAACTCATTCTCCTCATTATTTAAATATATTTTGCTTTGGTAGGTTTTTGTAGGATACACTACCAGTTTGACTAAAAGTTTGTAACAGTTCCTCAAACGCCCTTTTGTCTGGATGTGGTCGATCGGGATACTTTTCTGCATACACCCTTGACGCTAACAAACAATTTCTAAAACATTCACCGAGGTTAAAGGTCATGTCCACTCTTTCTTCTTGAGAATAGTGCTTCATTTTGTTAATCTTTTATAATGTATAGTGAAAATACTACTATTGAAAACTATACCACTACTGAAAATAAATTAATAATTTAGACAGTAGGTATTTGACTGATCATTATGGACATCTGCTAACTAGATGAGTTTAAAACCATGGCCTACTACAATAGGAAACATTACGTTCACAGAAATTTTAGAGAAAAATCCTAATAACTTTTTATACACATTTTATACACATGCATTACTCATAATTTTTGATATAAAATGAAAAGTTATTTCACATAGGATAAAAAAATACAGGGTGGTCCATTTAAGTTAAGTGAGTTTTTGATGTTTGAAAAATATAAAATTAGAATCCTTTTCCTAAACACACTGTGTTGCTGAAAGTTAAAGTTTTCCGTGTTTTTAGTTCTTATTTAAATAGAATATTTTTCTTAAAGTCACGATTTTCTCAAAATTGGTAAGAGATAGATATAAGGAACGTTAAATAAAGTTAACTTAGTTTTTAACGTATAATCAAAAAATGTCATAAAATACAGGGTGTTCCATTAAAAAAAACCTAACTTTGATAAATTACAATTTTCTGGATCACCCTGTATAGTTACAAATAATTTAAACAAGTAGATCTTATCAATTTACATATGTCACAAATTAATCTGATATCTTATACCGTTTAGGCACAAAAGAACGAGGGAATAGTCGTGGGACACCCTGTATGGACAGTGAAAAAGAAGTAAAGTATGTAAAAGAATTAATGGATGGAATATTTTCATTGGGTATTTTAAAGTAACAATATCGGTAACGACTTAAGCAGATGAAGCCAAAAATGAGGAAAAAAAAGTTTTTAAAACAAACAGTATGAATAATAAATTAAGGGAAATTGTCGCTTATGGAAAAGGGAGGATACTGTTAAAGACTAAAGATGGCTGGGTCCTATTTGAATTAATTACTGCAGAAAGGCGACTTCTAGACATTATTTTAGGAGATACAAAAACTTTTTTTGTAAATTTAAAATATTAAGAAACTTTCACATTATCTAATAGCCGCAACGAATGGAGAGAGGTGGTAATTTCTCACAAGTTCTGGTAGCATTGAAAAATTGTATTTGCATACTATACTTTTTCTACGACCAATTTGTTTGTTAAAAATAAAACTGTAAGTAGGTTTATTTAATAAATTACATAAGTTTATTCAGTTAATACTTTGCCATCGATATGAAATTCTGCTTTGCAATACTGCAATGTCACGAGACGATCAGTATTCTTTCAAGGTCAATTTTAAAACAGAATTTACAATATTAGTGCTGTCAAGTGGCAAGTATTTAATTAAGCTATGAAAATAGTTGGTCTGTAAGGGTTGTGCTATACACGTCGTTTTTGAAAACGACTTATGATTTTGACTTGAAACTAAAAAATACTTGTCGAGAAGAGTTAAATCTAGGGCGAATCAAGATTAAAATTTTTATTTTTGTGAAAAGTATTTACCTACAGCTATGATAAAAAAATTATTCCCAATAAAATCAATTTTCTATCATTTGCCAAAGTTGCACAAAATTTCATTAAGTTTTATAGAAAAAATAGAGTACCTCTGTTGGAACGGATTTCTTACAATTTAAAGCAGAAAATGTGCTGCCGCTGTGACGGAATGCAACACTGAATCCCCGCTTCATATACAATGGCAATTACAGGGACAAACTTTAAATTTGATGATTTTTTTTTTAATTCGTTTTACAATAAATAATATGAACTGGTAGAAAACGATATATTTTGGAAAAAACCAAAGTATTTAATGAGAGTATAGTATTTTAAATGATTAATTCACAACTTAGTGTTGCTCTCAAGTAAAGGTGCAGCAAGAGTTCTACAATCAAAATCATCATTGCTGGGAGATAACGTCGGCGGGTGGTGCTGATATGGGTCCGCTTCAGGGCTAAAGGGCACAAATTTATAGTTTTTTTTTTTAGAAAAGATTATGACTTGTACACACTTAAATGAAGAATCGAAGAAAAAATTTGTAAATTTTAAGAAATTAAAAATCTCTTTAAAGTGTGTAAAATTTTAATTTAATAATTAGCTAAGCGCTTTCGACCTTAAAGGTCATCCTCAGAGCCGCAACGTCAAAATTTGAGATACCTCAAAAAAGGGGTTCCAATATATATTGAAAAACATGACTAAGTGTAAAATAAAATTGATAAAACCTCTTCAAGAGGGTGAACTGTACGTTTTACATCTGTTTGAAGGTTTTTTATATTAAAATTTAAAAAAATTTTTAAATTTTTGTTATCGATGCGACATCATATAAATTTTAAGGTCGGAAGCGCTTAGCTAATTATTAAATTAAAATTTTACACACTTTAAAGAGATTTTTAATTTCTTAAAATTTACAAATTTTTTCTTCGATTCTACAAATATATAGGCCGGCCTAAGGGGTAAGGGCCCCAAAAAAGGCTTAGTCTATATCTCGGCTTTTAGTGGGTCGATTTGAATGGGGGAAATGGCATAGTAATGTATAGATTGAGAGTCTGCTCTCGCTATGAAAATAGTTGGTCTGTAAGGGTTGTATTTTTTGAAAACGATTTATGATATCGACTTGAAACTAAAAAATACTTGTTGAGAAGAGTTTTAAATCTAGGGCAACTCAAGATTAAAATTTTGATTTTTGTGAAAAGTATTTATCTACAGCTATGATAACTTTGTGTTATTTTGATTGATTTAAAAAAATTATATACCATGAAATAAAATGTAATTAGGAAAAATCATCCCTAGTTTGATCCCCACTTCACATACAATGGCAATTACAGGGACGGATTTTAATTTTACAAACTTTAAATTTGATGAATTTTTTTTTTCGTCGACCTCTACAAAAAATGACATTTTACGTACTAATTTCCGAATGAAAAGTCAACTATTTTTGAAGGCAAGTACATTGCGTTCTCAAATGACTCGCACCGTGCCGTCTCCTAGTAACCACAGCGGACGAAAAGTGTTTGCGGACGAAAAATGCTTGCCTTCAAAAATGGTCGATTTTTCTTTCAGAAATTAGTACGTTTTTGTAGAGGTCGACGAAAAAAAGTAATAAGCGCCTCGGCGAAAAACTGTCTATTGTCTCGCCGCTAGCTTCGGCTGCGCCTGGGCTATCAATTTGCAGACTCGACTATAATAGACAGTTTTTCGTCCTTGGCACAATAATATGAACTGGTAGAAAACGAAATATTTTGGAAAAATCCAAAGTGTTTAATGAGAGTATAGTATTTAAACTGATTAATTCACAACTTACTTGCCCTCAAAATGTAACATTAGAAAATGTCGACATGTAAATGCCTAATTGAAATTGTATGAGTTTTATATTCATGCTGCTTATTCTATATATCGTTATGGTATAAAAATTAGGGAATTTGTAAAGGTAGGGTTCGCTAGGACAGTCCGCTAGCGGGAAGCCGCCGTTGTCCGGCGGATTTCTGACGGAGCAAGACGAAGTCATAAAGAAGTTTACAACTGAGGAAGAAGAAATGTTGAAATACATTGAATTGGTTTTTACGCAGTGGAATTTTGGCGACTTTTCGCTAGCGGACTGTACTATGGTCTATTTTTATGTATGAGAGAGTAATAAAACAGCATTTCTAATGCAAAACTTAGTACGGTCATTTTAAATATTTTTACGGAATAATCTAAATATTTCCTAAAATTGTCATAAATGTACCTGAGCTAATACAAGTTTTGGGTCTTTTATTGGTCTTTTATAACCATAAGCTGTACAGAACAAAAGAAAAAAGGTTTGGATAGGCCAAAAGCCCTGTGTATTAAAGATAACATAGCCGTATCTTAAGATTATTTTCAATAAGTACCTATTTGCCAATTTTGTTTTATTTTAATCCCAAGAATTTCTTAATGTAATCGAATTATAAGTAGATAAATCCCTTACCAACAAATTTCACCGAAAATGCGATTGTAGGTTTTCCATTTAGTAAGGAGGTCCAGTTGTGTATTCTTGACAGCTTACTAAATGTCGTTTAGTTGCAACATGCAAGGTGCAGTGTGCAGTCTATTGTGAATTCTAGTGTGATCATGGAAAATTTGGAAGTACCGCGTAAACGACAAAAAATCGGTCCTTTAACAGTTAATGAAAAAACATTAATATTTAATTGTTTTAAATCATTTACAGACAAACATTTATGTAAAAGTGTTGATGACACAGTGGAATTAGTTAGTAGTACACTTGGTGTTGGGAAATCTACGATTTACAGAGTTGTTAAAGAAGAGAAATGTGGCGAGTTTCAAACAGCACGTAAAGCTCCAGGAAAACCAAAATTTCAAATAGAAAATCATTTGAAAGAAAGACTTCTTTAGAAAAGAATTTCCGACAGTAGACAAAGTTCTTGCCACGGTTCGAGATGATAAGGATTACCCTGAAATGAGTCGAAGCACACTATGGAAACTTTTAAAAGAAATAGGTTTTCTATGGAAAAAGCATTCCAGAAAGTCTATTTTAATAGAAAGAAGCGATATTGTAGTATGGAGAAGAAATTACCTAAGGACTATAAAAGAAATGAGAAACCAAAGAAGAAATATATTTTATTTAGATGAAACATGGATCAACGAGGGACATACACCAAATAAATTTTGGCAAGATGAAACTGTTACAAGTCGAAGACAGGCTTTTTTAAATAATTTATCTACTGGTTTAAATCCACCATCAGGAAAGGGGCGCAGACTGATAATAGTACACATCGGTAGTTCAAACGGTTTTGTTAAAGGTGGTTTATTGACTTTTGAATCTACTCGTACCGGTGACTACCATGAGGACATGAATGCTGATGTCTTTAAAGAGTGGTTCGAACAAATGATAGATCTTCTTCCTCAGAACTGTATAATAGTAATGGATAATGCAAGTTATTACTCGAGACTTACAGAAAAAATGCCCACAACCAAGTGGTTAAAAAAAGATTTACAGAATTGGCTAAATTCAAAGAATATTAAGTTCCATCCCGGTTCTGTGAGAAGAGAACTGTATCATTTGTGTTCCCTTCATAAAGAGAAATTAAAAAAATATGAAATTGATGAAATTGCAAAAAATCGTGGGATGACGGTGGTTAGATCACCACCATATCATTGCAAAGTAAACCCGATTGAACTGATATGGGCACAGATAAAGGGAGAAGTTTCAAGAAAAAATAATTCTTTTAAAATGAGTGATGTTAAACAGTTGTTTTTGAAGGCTGTAATTAATGTAAAGCCAGAAAACTGGGAAAAGGCAGTAAATCATACGATTAAAGAAGAAGAGAAAATGTGGAAGTTGGACAATATTACTGATGAAATGATCAAGCCACTCATTGTAAATATTGGTTGCGACAGATCATCTTCTGATTTCGATTCTGATTTCTGAAGTAGTTTTTATATTAAAATTATTATTTATGAACGTAACGTTGTTTAAAAGTCAAAGTTTAAACCCTTATACCTACATAACCCATTTGACACAATGTTCTTAACATACCTTGTGGAAAAATAAAATATTTTAGAAAAAATTGCACTTTTTTACCTTCAGCTGTTTAGAAGTTATAAGCAGGTTAATTAGGTGAAAATATAAGTGTACACCCGATATATTTATTATATTTATACAAAGGTTATTTCATACGAAAATACTCGAGGTATAACTTCACAAAATATTTTAACTGTCTACTAAAAGAAGTGGTACGCCTATGGATTACGAACGCTTTATTATTTTAATACTCTCTCATACATAAAAATAGACTATAACAATGGATTAAAAAAACTTTTAAGTTGTTTAGAAAGAATTTTTAAATTAAAATTGTCAAAAAAATTATATTTAGATGTCAAAATTATAAAATTGTCAATTGGAATACTACCAACATAAATTAAAAAAATTAAAAAATAACTAAAGATTTTGTAACTTGATTTGTAAAAAAAAGGGGATGTTGAAAAAAAATGACAAGAAAAGAAATTTTTGAAAAGAAAAATGCCAAAGATTAATTTACTCAGAATTATATATGAGAATGGAATTTGTAGTATAAGGTAACATAGAATTTGCGAGAAGTGTTGAATTGGAATATTCGAAGTATATACATCTACATCTCGTTTTTGAAAACGACTTATGATGTCGACTTGAAACTAAAAAACACTTGTTGAGAAGAATTACATTTAGGGCGACTCAAGATTAAAATTTTGATTTTTGTGAAAAGTATTTATCTACAGCTATGATATAGTGGAGTCGATCTGGGGAAAAACCCGATAAACGAAGTCGCTCTTTTCGAAAAAAAAAATTTGTGGTTTCATAGATTCGAGGTCCCTTTTTCACGTAATCACTATATAAAGCTAAGGGAGGTGTGGAGGGGGGTAAATTGACATATAAAGATATGGGAAATCGGTTTTTTGCACGTAACTCGCTCGAGTTTTATTTGGATCGATACTGAATTTTAAACCGTCGAAATCGGTCTAGCGATTCTCGAGATATTGCGATTTGAAAGTATACGAATTTTCGCCGCGGCGAGAACACACCTAGAGCCGTGTTCGCGTTTTTCACAGGAAAGAAAGTGACTTAGGGAGGGGGTGAAAGCGTTTTGCAGTGTAGAAGTTCTTTTTCAAGCTTTTTTTACCCCAAAGCTCTATCTATATTAAGGACCGTAGGCGTGCGTGATATATTTATAAAAGCGAGTGCGCTCGCTCAGCCGCCGTAAAATTAGATGCCTGATAATTACAAACACCAAACAAAGAATTAGCCAAATAGGTGCAGCCGTTTTAAGTGAAGCGCTCACAAACATTCGTAACACAATTAGGTGGTATACAAATTGGCTCAGTCCGAACTGTACAACTGATATCGGGGAAGATCGAAAAGCCACACCCACAATCGTTGGAAATATTTGAGGGTTATGTTCAAATTGGAATAGGCAGAGGCTAGAGCGGACTCTTAATGATCCAAGACTACTCAAAAATATTTGACATGTGCATTGAAATGCTGCCGAGTATCACATATTATATATCGATTTTAAAAAGTTAAAATGTTATCAAGTACATTTCAAAATCTTATTTAACCTACATATATACAGGGTGTCCCACGACGTACCGTACACAGTCCAACCATAAGTACTATGGACCTAGGCCATTTCATATCTGGTATGAAAAAATGCCTTGTTGCGTTTTTGATGGATATACAGGGCGATATTTGAAAATATGTGAATTATTCTAGGTTAAGTATATCTAAAAGTAAAAATCTCAGACCAATCAAATTTGGAACAGTGAGTGTGCTCCCTGAGCTTAATAAAATAGGTTTTAAAAAAATTTTAATTTCAGGTCCGGACTTAGTTTTTTTTAGATTTTTATTGGTTTTTTGAAAACAACACCCTGTAAGCCAGATCAGACAATTTTTATTTTTCTCACTTTAAAGCTTAAGGATGATACTAAGCAACAGTTAAAAAAAATTGAACGCGCATCTTTTTGTCTTCTGCAGAAAAAAATAAAACTTTGAAAAATAGTATAATTTTAATGGATTCACTTTCTTCTTATGACTGATGCGGCACTAAATTGATAGCACATCATCATTTTTCAACAAAAATCATAAGGACAGTTCATTTTACTCGACATAAAGTATTATTAAATCAACTGTTGAAATTCCAGGTCCGTATTTATTTTTTGCAGTTTCTGTACCAGTTGGGGGTGATATGGATCTAGGAGATCTTTCTTTAACGTCCTGTGGACTTCGAAATATTCAAAATACTGGATATTAGCCGGGTAGTTAGCTTCTCATTTTGATTTACCATTTCCAAAATACCCTCTTTTTGGTCTTCTGTCAGTCGCTCACCACGTTCTTTCAAAAACTGTCAAAATTGACATCAAATCGAATTCAAAGCCTACTTGCATTTGCACAATAATCAAAAGTAATAGTTTTTTCTTTGATGTTACAGAAAGAAAATTTGTACAGGGTGTTGTTTTTACAGGATCAATAAAAACTTTAAAAAAATAAATACGGCCCTGGAATTTCAACGGTTGATTGAATAATACTTTATGTCGAGTAAAATGAACTGTCCTTATGATTTTTTATGAAAAATGATGATGTGCTATCAATGTAGTGCCGCATCAGTCATAAGAAGAATGTGAATCCATTAAAATTATACTATTTTTCAAAAGTTTTATTTTTTTCTGCAGAAAACAAAAAGTTGCGCGTTCAATTTTTTTTAACTGTTGCTTAGTATCATCCTTAAGCTTTAAAGTGAGAAAAATAAAAATTGTCTGATCTGGCTTACAGGGGGCACTTAGCTTCTCATTTTGATTTATCATTTCCAAAATACCCTCTTTTTGGTCTTCTGTCAGTCGCTCACCACGTTCTTTCACAAACTGTCAAAATGGACGTCAAAGCTAATTCAAAGCCTACTTGAATTTGCAAAATAATCAAAGTAATAGTTTTTTCTTTGACGTTACAGAAAGAAAATTTGTAAAACTCGTTTTACAGGGTGTTGTTTTTACAGGATCAATAAAAACTTTAAAAAAATTAATACGGCCCTGGAATTTAAACGGTTGATTGAATAATACTTTATATCGAGTAAAATGAACTGCATTTATGATTTTTGTTGAAAAATGATGATGTGCTATCAATGTATCAATGCATCAATCATAAAAAGAATGTGAATCCATTAAAATTATACTATTTTTCAAAGTATTATTTTTTTCTGCAGAAAACAAAAAGTTGCGCATTCAATTTTTTTTGACTGTTGCTTAGTATCATCCTTAAGCTTTAAAGTGAGAAAAATAAAAATTGTCTGATCTGGCTTTCAAAAAACCAATAAAAATCAAAAAAAAACTAAGTCTGGACCTGAAATTAAAATTTTTTTAAAACCTATTTTATTGAGCTCAGGGAGCACACCCAGTGTGCCAAATTTGATTGGTCTGAGATTTTTACTTTTAGATATACTTAACGTAGAATAATTCACATATTTTCAAATATCGCCCTGTATATCCGTCAAAAACGCAACAAGGCATTTTTTCATACCAGATATGAAATGGCCTCGGTCCATAATACTTATGGTTGGACTGTGTACGGTACGTCGTGGGACACCCTGTATATAATATAGGCGAAATTATGACTGTTTAAAAGTTATAAACATCCTCATATTGGAAACGAATATAATTTATTGTAAAAAGATAAAAATGTAAAAAAAATATTACTTGGTAACGTGAGGAAAAATGAGAAAAAATTATTATCCTTAACACGAAGTTGAAGGATATATATAAAATTAAATATAAATATGTCACTGCTTACCAAAATTATAGCATTGCACTGTACACAGATACACTATTAACAACGAAAATATAATATTGGCCATCATTTCGTTTGTCAAACAATTTTACAAACACATTGAACAAAAGTTAAGACGATTTATATTATATAAATTTAAAATGACACCTTTTAATATAAGAAAAATATTGCATGAGTTTTGCCCCCGGTTATTTTTTTAATTATACATATTACCTTACGAAAACACTATTTCAGACTAAACACTGATCCATGGTCACAATCAGGTTTTTCTGTTGCTTAAACATGGAAAAGTTTATAAATTTAATTTTGAAGAGTATCAACGATTCTCTTTATTTTTTTTTAAATTACATTTCAGTGGATAAATCAAAAATGCGATTTTCCGTATAATTAAAAAATCTGCGTCTTTTAACTGAATGTTTGTTTGTACAACTTTATTTGTTTCCTGTACCCCTGTACAAAATGTGATATTTCATTGGAAAAAACAACACGATAGAGGCATTATCATAGGTGCAGCATTTTTAGACTTAAAACGCGCTTTTGAAACTATTTATAGGAACAAATTAATAAAAAAAATAAAATTAAAATTTGAGAACAGAAAACAGGTAATAAAAATAAATGGGAAAACGTCTTCTGAAATAATAAATGAAAACATGGTACCACAGGGTAGTACAGGGTGGCCAAATAAGAATGCGAGGTACTGTATCTGGGAAACTATTCATCGTAGAGGCTTGCGGAAAAAAAGTTATTACTAAAACTGCCAAGAGAAAAACCTGAAAAATATTTTCAAGTTTCTGATATGTCCTTTAGGGGGCGTAACCGCAATCTTGAATCTAAGAAAGTGATGTTTCTGTAAATTCCGCTATATTAATCTAACAAAAAAATATCTGATCTTTAAAGTAGAACAATTTTTGCTGCATCTCTAAAAATTTCAAAGGTTTCACTAAAAAACACCCTGTATGTATATTCGAAACGGCTGAGCCGATTTTAACGAACTTAGGCTAGTTTAAAAGAGCTATTATTCGGCTACACATGTTATAATATTTTGTTAGTTTCACATGTCGCCACTATAGCGCTTTTTTCGATATTCCGACAGAAATGGTTAATTTTCTCAAAAAATTAAATACATTGGTATGATTTCTTTTTCATGAAAAAGTAGCTAAATGATGCCTAAACAAGCTCGCGAAAACCGCATCTCGATATCTTGTTCCTAACCTAAAATTTAGGCCAAAGAAAACTTCATGGGGAAATCCCTTAAATTTTTATTTTTTAAACTAATTTTTTCCTTTTATTATGTAAGACGTGGCCATAAAAAGTACCGATTTAAAAAAGAAAGGTTTTTTAATGCCCGTAAATGCTCTAAATTCTGACCATCACGCTCTATGCATTGCTGAAGCCTCTCATGGGTAGACAAAACTACAGCTTCAATTTCGGCTCTCGGTATGTTACGTAATGCATTACGTATCCAGTTTTTCATATTTCTCTAGTCGTAGGTTGAGTCTGAAAATCAAGACAAGTTAAGTCTGGTGATCGCACAGGCCATGGAAACAGACTTCATCTTCCAATCCACCGCTGTTGTAATACTGCATTAAGTGGCAACCGGAGTTCTTGTGAGAAGCAAATTTCACTTCAATTTTAGGAGGATTTTCTAATATAAAATTGTATTTATATGCGCGACACTGGAAACACTTGGCCATGGAATATTTCTCGACAGTTTTAAATGTGTGTGACGATGTGGCAGCACTTTACAAAGATATTTAAGAAAAAATGGGAAACCATATTATTTAAAAAGTAATTGATATTTTTTAAAACAAATAGGAGCAAATTTTCATAGATTTAATGCAGAATGGCGCGGATATTTCTTTTTGTGATTTTCCATTTAAAATTAACAAAATAAATACTTTTCGAAGGTTTAAGTTTAAGTTTTGGATTTATTAGTATTTACTGAAAATTTCACAAAAATCAGACGAAAACTAAAGGTTTAAAAGGTTATTAAAATTTTTCAAGGGGTTCGGTTTGCTCTTAATATGCTCTCGCACAATAATAGCATAATGTGCTGGGCAACCATCCAACTGCAAAAACAAGTTTTGACGTGTTTCCAGTGGCACATATTGCCGCTTAGAGATTGCTCGAAAAAATATGGCCCAATAATTCGGCCTCCCAGTATGCCACACCACACATTTAAACGTCCTTCGTGCTGAACTTTACGCAACCAATACGGATTTTCTGCAGACCAATAATGCATATTGGGCAGATTTTAATGGTTGCTTCATCAGTCCAAAGAATTTGAAATAAAAAGCCTCCATTATTGTGCGAGAGCATATTAATGCTGTATTACAACAGCGGTGGATTGGAAGAGAAAGTATGTTTCCATGGCCTGCGCGATCACCATACTTAACTTGTCTTGATTTTCAGACTCAACCTACGACCAGAGAGAAGTGAAAACCCGAATTCGTAATGCATTATGTAACATACCGAGAGCCGAAATTGAAGCTGCAGTTTTATCTACACATGAGAGGCTTCAGCAATGCATAGAGGGTGATGGTCAGCATTTAGAGCATTTAAGGGAGCATTAAAAACCTTTCTTTTTTAAATCGGTTCTTTTTGAGGCCACAACTTACATAATAAAAGGAATTAATTAGTTTAAAAAATAAAAATTTAAGGGATTTCCGTATAAAATTTTCTTTGGCCTAAATTTTAGGTTAGGAACAAGATATCGAGATGCGGTTTTCGCGAGCTTGTTTAGGCATCATTTATCTACTTTTTCTTGAAAAAGAAATCATACCAACGTATTTAATTTTTTTGAGAAAATTAACCATTTCTGTCGAAATGTCGAAAAAAGCACTCTAGCGGCGACATGTGAAACTAACAAAACTTCAAATATTATAACATTTGTAGTCCAAGAATAGCTCTTTTCAACCAGCCCAAGTTTGTTAAAATCGGCTCAGGCTTTTCGAATATACATGGTGTTTTTTACTGAAACCTTCGAATACCCCTCACCACTTTATTTTTAGAGGTACAGCAAAAATTGTCAAACAAAAAAGGTTCAGATTATCTTCTACTTTAAATATTACATTTTTTTTAACACATTTAACCCCGCTTCAACTACTACGAGTTATTAGCAGGTTGGACACCACACAGCAATATAATATAATGTAATATAATATAACATAGTACAATTGAAGAATTAGAGTTTATGGTACAGATTAATGTCTTTCAGGTATTGTAGCACTTTTTCATGGTTTTTAGTCAATATAGTTCTTAAATTATCACTTAACTGATATGTATTTCTTTGCCGATGGTACACTGGGCATTCTAACATAAAATGTTTAACCGTTACTTGAGTAGCACAGTTGGGACATTCTGGAGCTGGATCTCTTTTAAGCAAATGTTCATGAGTAAGACGTGTGTGTCCGATAAATATGCGGTTCAAAATCACTTGGTCTTTTCTTGTGACTGCTCCTAATAGTTTAATCGTGATCTGAGGTGTTACATATTTGGATATAAACGAACGCTCATATATACTATGTCATATGTCATTGGGTACTCTGTCAATGTATCGTTTATTTTTGAGACTCTTGTCTGCAGCCCGTGAGATCTGGTGCCGGATTCGGGGATCGTCGACTATTTCCGTCAGCGCTCGGGTCTGGTGCCACGCGCGCGAGAGATTCAAGTGCATATAATTTGTTACTCAAAGAAATGCAAATTTTACTGAATTTTAAATTATATACGCTGATATCATGAAAATGGTGCAAAAATTTGTAAAAAGACATTCTTGGTGAATAGACAAAAACTTAGAGATTCTAATGGGTTTTCAATAATAATTCTAACATAAGTATTAATATAGATAATTAGGTAAAATTAAGACCATGTAACTATATAGGGCGGTGATAAAGTTGTTTCCACAGTAAGTGCGATCCAAATAATTCTTGTAAGCATACTTACAGAAAAACAGTTGACTATTCCTCTGCATGACTTCCTAATGTTTAAAAATTTTATGGGTATAATCGTATAATACACATTTTGTAATGTGGCAGGACGGGGGTAATTTAATATTGTGAAATTACTATCTCCCATATAAATGTTTGTACTTAGAATATTTAAATATTCATCGTATTCTTTGAATAAAAATATTACTTTTGTTATTATCATTAGGTGTTATTATTAGATAATACGTAGATATCTAAGAGTCAAGTTAGAAATCAAATTCAATTATGATTGTTTAAATACCTAATATTTTATTTGTTAGTACATTAATTTCAGAATATTAAATTAGGTAATGACCAAGTTAATTTCATTATTGTTTTTTTTTAACAAAACCGCATTGATAGACCAGTGCAGATAATTTTTGAAACCAAATAAAATAATAGTAGGATGAAACTCATTGGAAAAGGAAGAGAATATGACAAAAATGATAGGAAAAATAATTTACTGACGCTCTGGGGTCGGGAAGTGGAAGGGGGGAGTTTTTAAGGGTAGAAAACTGTTTATCTCGATTTCCGGCAAAACTACAAGTCCTATGGAAAAAAGTTAAATGGCAAAGTTGTAGGTAATAAAAAGATCGACAACTTTTGTATTTACACTTTTTTCACATAACCTTAAAATTTATGTGAAAAATTCAAATAACCGAGTTTTTGGTTTTTTATTTTTATATTTACAAAAAAAAACCACGAAATTTAGTGACACAAACACAATGTAATTTTTTTGTTTTAAAATATTTATTTTTTTAACTTTATTTTGACTTCTTATCGAAAAAGCAGTCTAATTTTCAATCGAAAAATTCTCACGTCAAAATATTTGCTTTTTTAAAAAACTCGGTGGGCTTTTTGTTCGTTGAAATCTCTACTTTTTGATGGTGTAAAAAAAATATACATTACTATGGTAAATGTTTATAAAAAATGCAAATAAGAAACGAAGAAAACTCGGAATTTCTTTTTTTTTAAATCATCATGTACAATTTTGAGCTATTTATTTAAATTTATACTTTAATTATTC
Organism: Crepidodera aurea; assembly: GCA_949320105.2. NCBI lineage: Eukaryota > Metazoa > Arthropoda > Insecta > Coleoptera > Chrysomelidae > Crepidodera > Crepidodera aurea. The sequence goes on from OX439476.1 coordinate 29,678,916, forward strand.
GAAAAACGTAAGATTCCGTATTACATTGATAAACAAAAGAGTAATTAATGTATAAATTTAAATAAACAGCTCACAATTGTATATGATGATTTAAAAAAAAAGAAATTCGGAGTTTTCTTCGTTTCTTTTTTGCATTTTTTGAGAACATTTACCACAGTAATGTATATTTTTTTACACCATCAAAAAGTAGAGACTTCAACGAACAAAAAGCCCACCGAGTTTTTTAAAAAAGCAGATATTTTGACGTGAGAATTTTCGATTGAAAATTAGACTACTTTTTCGATATTAAGTCAAAATAAGGTTAAAAAAATAAATATTTTAAAACAAAAAAATTACAGAGTGTTTTGTTTGGGACATAAAAAGGTAAGTTTACAACAAATTTCGTGAAAAAAAAATTTTTTTTGTAAAAGATAAAAATAAAAAACCAAAAACTTGGTTATTTAAATTTTTGCCACAAACACTACAAGAACTATCCATTTTAGAAATTTTGTGGGTTTTATATCAAAATGAGAACATATTAACACGTTTTTGCTCGCGAAGATAGGTGCTTTCACTTCAAAAGTTGAACGAAAACTGAAAAGTCTTTCCGAAAATTGACAAGTTCAAAGCGAATAGGGGCGGGGCACCACGCGGCACGCGGCTCTTACCTGCGGGAGTGTACATATTGTAGATCCTGTTTGTCTAGTTATAGTTTACCTAATATTATAGCAATAACGTGTAAAAATAAGGGAGTGTGCTGCATTTTATTTTTTGGTAAACTTCAATACCAAAATTAGTCGGAGGAGGCGCCATAATTTTCTGATAATTTTGTTGCAAGTATATATCATGTTTATTTTGGGAACATTCTCTTGCGAGAGAGCTCTTGAATCTCTCGCGCGCGTGGCACCAGGTCCGAGCGCTGACGGAAAAAGTCGACGATCCCCGAATCCGGCACCAGAAAAAAGGATTTCATCTTATTCAATACGGTATTAAGGGCGCGGTCTTGTACGTCAAATGTCAGCGAAATTATGTCAAATAAGGTGCTGTCCGGGAGGTGCTGGTATCTCGTGATAAATGTTTAAATTAAACAAAATAGTTACAGAAACCTTCCTTTGAAATTTTCTTGTTACAGAAACCATTCGAGAAATTCATTGTCTGCTATATTTAATACAAGGGGAGAACAATATTTAGTATTACCAAAATGTATAATCTTAACTTTTTATTATTCATTTATGGGCAGAAGGACCTCGGTCGATAGCTCTTTGTAAGTGGTTAGCTTACAATAAAGAACATAATGATAAATAATTATTCATTTATTTTCTTTGTAGGTATATATTATTTATACAGACCTTTCAATGAAAACTATTTATCCATAATATCTTTCTTTTAATTCTTAAAATTAAATTAATTTGTTACTGGGGCATTGATAATATCAAAATAACATGTTCTTTTCAGTTATTTATATGAAGTGATTTTGTTCCTCGTTAGGAAGTATCTGAGAAACGAAAGAAAAATTAACCACGCGCACGATTTATTTATTTATTTTATTTATTTATTATGATGAATTACGATTTAGGTAAACATGTCAAAGATATTTACAAGTCGGAAACAATTTTTTACTATGGTATTATTGGTATTAAATTTTCGAAATATTCCAGAATCGACACGTGTGTCAAGTTGAAGACTATTTAAACCTGAGATCCTTGATTTTATCTAATAAAAAGTAAGCCTTTATAGCAATTCTATTTCCATTTTTAGTTTTTTATCAAAATGGCTTAACTGTAAAAACCAAGAATTCAATTAACTCTATTTACAAATTGTAAAAATGAATATTTGTTGTGAACACTTTAAAATATTGCTCTTTAATTGTTATTGTAGATAATAATATATTCCATAATGCCGCGATCAATCAAGTCCAAGCACTTTTGAAAACGAATATTGACGAAAGCTCCATGTTTAATTTTTTAATCCTTAACTAAGACCTAAATAGAATTAAAAAATGCCAAATCTCCCATCAAAACACTGTATAAAGGTAAATACAACACTCGTTATGCTATGGTTTTGTGAATATTTCAATCATGGAAGAAGCTAGTATACAATCTCAAATTTCAAATTATCCGCCAAGCCGGTGTAAGATCGGAAAAGATTTCGTGAGCAATCGGACGGCGCCAGTGTTATTTAGCTCGGGTTACTGAGACAAATACAATACGCTTACTGTATTTTAATCCAAAATATTCACGAAGTGATAAATGGCAAAGGTCCGGAATTGCACAAGAGTCCTGCTGCCTGCGCATGCGTGTGTGAACTTGGGATTTGTTTTGAGTGTGTGTTTACAGTTTACACTGTTAAATTGTTTGGTCGTTCAGTAACAGCGATTAGAGGGATGTATCGATAAATAAATGTTAAACAATTGAAAATTTGTAAACCAACTTTTTCGATTGAAAATTAGGGTTTCTTTTAAATTTTTGCACAGTTGGACAAGGTGACGGGTCACATTTTTTAAGATAATCAGCTAAAATCTGAACTTCTAACTCAGCCTACTACGAATTTGACAAATAGGGCAGATTCTCGATATTTTGTTTCGCGTTAGAGATATCGAAAAACATTAGAAAAACTTGTTCAGAATATTATTTTAACCCCATATACCGATTTTCATTACAAAATTCGCATTTTTAATTTTTTCATTTAGCGTTCCATGGAAAGTAATAAATTTGACACATTAACAATTTAATAGTGATTATTAACTGATTAAATTTAGGAAAAAGTATGCAACAATCCATCGATCCATTTTAGAGACATCATTATAACAAAAATTATCCACAATGATATTATAAAATACTTTTATCAGAAGAATTTTCTTTAATTACAAATAACAGAAATATAGAAAAAGTAGACAAAATCATGATTCCTACACATTCTAACTATTAAAAAGTAAAAATTAATTTATTATGAAAGTCATACAAAATATATCAGTTATTTTTAATATATTCTTCTCGTTTACTTTATATTACCTAATTCTTTTTTAAAATACTTCCTATATTTTTATTCTGATGGATAATATATTAACAAAAATAATTTTGAATTCTTTTTAAAAATTCCCGCGTACATTATGGTTATGACAGTTAAACGAAATGCGCAGCCGCCAATGTCGTTTAGAATCTCGTCCTATGAGTAATAAAAAATATACTCTGAAATCTCCTCAACTTTCAGACGAACGGTAATCTAACCCACGTTGCCAAATGAACAGTTATCAACCAACAGCTGTGAGTTCCCGCGAAAATTTAATTTCATGATATATTATTATATTCGTGTATATTTTAAAGTTTTATTGCGTACTTAGAATGTTCCTTTCTGATTATAGTTTTTTAAATGTTTGGAGAGCAAAAACATTATAGAAATGGTCATGTCACCTGTTTATGAGAATAAAAAAATTGCATAAATATAAAAATGACAAACCCCATAAGAAAATTTTATTTACAAATTCAATAAATGCAATTGCAGCGTTCTTTTTGTACTATATTCTAAACCATAACAGATAGGAATACGATGAAATGGGAAAAAAATTGAAGAGATAAAAAATCTACAGGGTTTACTGATTTTCTTGAGTTGTACAGTAAAACCAAAAATGGCATTTTTATAGATTGAAATAAAATTTGCTATAAGTATCAAGATACCAGTAAACCGTCGATAGAATAGTGACGTTTATAGTTTGAAAAATATCAATAATTTATTCTAGAATAATGAAAACAAGTCAATGAATAAAATAAAGCAGTAACAAACAAAATATAAAATTAACAATATAATTTGAAAAGAAACATTTAAGTATATTATTACATTAAAATAAAATGAACAAATGTTATCTGAAATATAAATAATAGTAAAATTTTCTGCTCTTTCACGTGGTGTGAGATTTTGTTTTCGAAATTGTGAACTTTAGAGCCGCAAAGATTTTTTTATCGTTTTCTACACCTTTTAAAGCGATATCACATTCTATGAGAGGTCAAAGTCTCTGACAACTGGGCTAATTATGGTATCACCCCGCTAAATATCTCAGCTGATGGGTTGGCATCCATTGCAAATTTGATTTGCTTCGGGCACCATCTTTCTTACAGTGTTAAAACCTATATGATCGATATATAATTATATATATATTGTAATGGTATTGAATATAAAGCCTCTTTTTAACGTATAACTTAGACAAGAAGAAAATTTTACTTATAAAAGTTAACCTTAAAATTCAACATAATTAGTTTAAATTAAACGAAAAAGAGTTTAGGATTAATAAAATTAAAGAAATATAGCAAAAAAGTACAACAATAATGAAGTTTAATGATATTTAGAGAATCAATGATGACGAACAAAAGTGTCTTTGTAAGATGTTAATATAATTCGAAATGATATAAAAAGTATATCAAAAATTTTCTTTTAATTTATAGAATAAGATGTTATTAGTCAAAATTTGCAATAAAATCAATAATTTTTTTAATTTTGTAAAAATTTAGGTTAAAAAGTGTCAAATTTGTATCTAGTGAGCTGTGACATTGTACTTTATAAAAAGCAATTCGTGTGTCAAAGTAGGGCTTTTGACCAAAATCTTTTGAAGAGTTCACATCGCTCCGTACAATAAAAACAAAAGAAAAACCCAAAGCAACGCGATAAAAAAGAAAAATTTGTTACCTGTCAGAAAAAGTGAGGTTAATAAAGGTTTTTATAATTCAAGAAGAACAACAATCTTAAAAGGTGACTTTATCCAAAATTATCCATCCTATCCTGTGTTCCTGTTTGGACATCTCCAATCCCAGCTGTATTCCTGTATAAAAGTATCCAGATCCAACTATATTCGGCATAAAAATATCCATCCTGTTTCCTGATTTTGGTGTTATTTGGAAAAACGATTTTATAAAATCCCATATATTTTGAACAACTAAAATAAGAACGAAAAGCATAAATTGAATAAAAGGTACCATTTTAATTACTAAATATCGATATTTAAAAAGTTTAAACTATAAAAGGCCATATAAAGTTAGATTGAAAACAATCTAAACTTATAAAAGTTTAATTATGTTAGGTTAGAAGTTTAAGGAAATTTCATATCACACTTACAAATATTATTTTATAAAAACTACACTTACCGTATTACACCAAACAATTGTCCATGTACATATAAAGTTATCGTTAATTTTTTTTCCTTTAATAAATGTTTATAATTTTCATTACGTTCGTTGTCAATGATTTTATAAAAATCTAACCTCTTAGAGAACCCTAGAACCTGAGATAGATATTGGCTATAATTTCCTAGGTAATTAGACAGATGGCGCCCAACTACAATAACAAGATTTACAAAACACGTTCTGTCTAAATTTACGGAAGAAGGTAAATTAAATAAAAACTTTAATAATAAATATAAAAAGAAAAATCACATACCATTATAATATATATACTGAATACCTATGGATAAAGAATTTTTAGTCGCCATTGTTTGACCAAACTTTCAAATTAATTTGATATTCCAATAAAATTTCAAATCGACTGATTTCATAAATTAAAGTATTTTGATGTATTCTGATTAAACCACATTGTAGATAAAGGTTTAACTTAGGTCAAGTTAATGTTTATTTTTCTTATTTTTTCAGAATCGAGGATATATAGATTGTTAAATGCCACTTTTAAGGTTAAAAAAATTGGATGAATTTAAAGCAGTGGTTTTCATAGAAAATAATAAATTTATCGATTTAAAATAGTAAGACTACCTAAGTTAGACCTTTATCTTTAATTTGTTTGAAAATTATATTTTAAATCCCATTATATTCGGAAATCAGTCGATTTAACTTTTGGTCTGCAGCATAGGATTTTATACACAGGAAGACCGCGCCCTTAACTACAATTAATACCTACATACACAACATGAGGTTTAATTTACTTGAGGTTAGATTCGTGTTGTTCCCAATTGGACTACCATTTATCGGTAATGTGAGCTTTAATGACTGATTTGTGATCCGTGTACGGATAGTTATTTAGGAGAGGAATATTTTCATTGTCAGTTGATTCAAGTGTCAATGCGTCTACCTCTTCGTTTCCTCTTATTCCCACATGTGATGGGACCCAAAGAAATCTGACATTTTTATGTTGACACTGCAGTTAGTAAAGTTCTATTTTTATCATCAGTAAGATTTGATGTTTTGGATATAATTATTGTATTCCATGTAAAGCATAGTCTGAAACTATGAGGTAGTTGTTCTGTGGTAATTCTTTACACTTTTTAAGGGCCTCTAAAATAGCAGTAGTCTCTCCAGTATATATACTGCAGTGCTGTGGTATGCGAATAGTGAATTTAGAGTTCGAGCATATATAGGCGGCTGCGTGTCCGCTGCTGGTTTTAGAGGCGTCCGTATTGTTCGCTACGATTTCTACCAAGTGGGCTCGAGGACGGTCCTGCCTGCGTGCAGACATTGCGCCGACCGTACCGCGCATCTCGCTCAGTTTAGTTCATTGTTGCTATTGTTACGTTAAAGTCATACAGTCCATTAAAAGTTAAAATTAAGAAGTATTTGGGTTTTATTTCCCTAAATCGGAACGATACTATCGGAAACGGTGTATTCATGGTCCATCGAACGGATAAGTAATTAGTGAAATTATTAAATTAACGGTAATTATCACGAAGAAAAGTGTTTATTCACATCCATTTGTGCATTTGCCGGCGGTGCTCTATTGTATTGGAAAGAGAGCAGCGCGAGTTGGAGCGGAAGAGAGATAGCCGATAGCAACAGTGGCTCAGTTTCGGACAGACGCACGTGGGCATAACAAAGGAGAGCGGAGTTGTCGTCGTAAAGAAGGGAGATAGAAAAAATCACGTGAAGGGAGCGTGGTGTTCTAGCAAGAAGGAGCTTTGGAAAGCAGTCAAAACAATAAAACTTGGGTGAGATCATTCCTTTATATTTTGTCCTTGTCTACCACAATAATTTGGTTACTTGGTTTGTGTGTTTGCCAGTTATTTGGTTCATTATAGTTTTAGATATTTTTTTTTGAATTGTTGTGAATTTATTAATACCGGTAAAAATAAAAATGGGTGATTTAACGGATTTGGTTTTTAAACGGGGAATACTTAAAGCTCAATTAAGTCGTTTTGAAAAATTTGTGGCGAATATTAAAGATGATCAAACTATAGAATTGCCTCTTCGCAAACATAAATGTGAGGAGGACTGGGCTAATTTTGCGGAAATTCAATTAAATATTGAAATGTTAGATGATTCGGACAAACAATTATCAGAAAGGGTTAATATCGAAGACAGATATTTTAGGATTATAGCGTTAGCTGACAGTAAATTACCATCTAACGCGAATGCATTAAATTGGGGTAATAATAGTGTAAGTCATTTAAACAATGTACAACCGGTGCAGGTGGTTAGTCAAACAGATAAAAACAAAATTACCGGCTATGGAAATTCCATCTTTTTCGGGTTCATATTTAGGTTGGTCAGAATTTTATGATACATTTAAGGTACTAGTACATACCAATCGGGAACTTTCAGACGTTCAAAAGTTTTACTATTTGAAAAGGGCGCTTAAAGGGGATGCCGCTGAAGTTCTTGGGGCTCTAGAAGTTTCGGAAGAAAACTACAATGAAGCGTGGGATTTACTTCAATCACGGTATGAAAACAAAAAGCAGATTGCTATAAGCCATTTTGACTCATTGCTTAATTATCCGCAATTGGGAAAAGAATCTTCGGTTCAACTTAGAAAATTTGTAGATGTGGTTAGGAGGGACTTGCGGGCTCTAAAATCTTTAAAACAGCCAGTAGAGTCGTGGGACAATTTGTTAATTTATATTTTGGAGGGAAAATTAGATTCAAATACAAAAAACGAGTGGAAAAGATTAGGATCCTCTACGGTTTTCTCTACAATGAAAGAATTTTTAGAATTTCTGGAAAAAAGATGGAGGGATTTGGAACCCTCTTATGATGGTTCAAAAAATATAGGTGCCAGTAAAATTGCGGAAAATAGGGTTCAAACAGATAGACGAAATTTGGTAAAAAATACATATTTTGCGGCGTCTAATGTGTGTTCGGTATGCGGGAGGTCTCATTATTTATATGAGTGTAGAAAGTTTCAAAACATGTCTTTACAGGATCGGAGGAATGCGGTTAAGCGTTCAAACGCATGTTGGAATTGCTTAAAATGGAACCATAGGGTTAAAAATTGCACAAATTCGGGCTGCATTACTTGTGGCAGAAAACACAACACTTTATTACATTTTTCAGGGAGTTTCGGTAGAAATAATTCGGATTCGGCAAATAGAAATGGGGCGATTAACAGAACGCCACAAGTTAACACGGGCCAAACGGTCAATAATAATAACAATATGGGAAATAGGTTTAATACGGCGGAAAATATTGAAAATGAAAATTTGAGAGCTCAAAGGGATACGGGAGCCTCGGGATCGGGTGAACAGGGAACTGTTCATAGTTATAAATCGGTTAGAGTAACGGATAATACAGACTCAAGGGAAATTTTATTGTCAACTGCGCAGGTGCAAATCGTAGGAAAATCAAACTTCATAAGCAAGGAATTATGGGATCTGACTGGATTAAAATCTTTTAAAGTAAATATACCGGTACAGGGGATAGGACAAGGTTGCACGAATATAAGTGATTCAGTTAAGCTAACCTTAAGGTCAAAATTTAGTAATTTTAAACTGGAGGGTTGTTTTTTAGTTATCGATAAAATTTCAGACGGTTTACCATCTTACAACATAGACTCAAATATATTTCAAATTCCGGAAAATATTACCTTGGCGGATACGTCATTTTGTAAAACAAATAAAATAGATTTACTACTTGGAGCTACGGTATTTTGGGATCTATTGTGCATCGGGCAAATAAAGCTGAATAAAGACGGGCCTTTTTTATTCAAAAAACTAAATTGGGTTGGATTGTATCAGGACCGATACCAGGGGTAAAATCTCAAAATAAAAAACGGATTTGCAATTTTTCGGAAAATAAAAATATTGAAGCACAACTAGAACGGTTTTGGCACAGTATATACAGTAATTCCACTTCGGCCAATTTCTGGTTGTAAGTTTTCAATGCGCATTAGCCAGGAGTTGCGAGTGTTGCGACTCCTGGCTAATGCGCAAACGACGAGTTTAAGAACGACCGGCACTCCTTCCATAGTTGCCGGATTTAAAAAATATCATCCAATCTACTGTGTAATATATTAGAAGTGTTATTAACATTTCATGGTTCAAATTTGTACTAATAAATGTATAGATGAAGTTAATATAAGTGTGGCAATAAAGATAATCGTGTTTTCATACTTTTCGGGCCTATATCTCAAAAAGCATTCGAGACCTCCGCTTTTTGACTTCAAATTCAGGAGACAAAAATACGTAAGAATCACCAAACATTTTTTTTTATCTCGGGTGCATCCGATTAAATGAATTTTACCTCATTGAAAACTGCATAATTAATTTTTACTACTTTTCCATGTTTCCCTTATTTGCATAGACTGAATTTTAGCGAGCAGTTTATATCAATAATTGATATATCGAGCAGTGTATATATGAGCATTATTAGGGTTCGTGGCGGGGAGAAATGTCATTACTGTCAATAGTGTCAATACCAGTGCGAATATAAAAAATTAAACTGCTGGACACCAATATCAAAGGTGCCGACGCTAAGTGGAACTACTGTATCTACTGTGGTTTTGGACTTTGGATGAATGTCGGGAAGCGTCACCACATACTGCGGAAGAACGAATGTGTCAAGAAATATTTGAAAAAACTACGGTACGGGATGCGGAAGGAAGGTTTATAGTTAAATATCCTTTTAAGGATAATGTTGAAAAGTTAGGGCAATCTTATAATACGGCTTTAAAAAGATTAAATTATTTGGAAAAAAAATTGGATCGGGACACTGACATGAAGCGTCAATATCACGATTTTATGTTGGACTATATTCAGTTAGGGCATATGTCTAAAATTGAGAATAAAAATCAGACGTCAAATTTAACTCATTATCTTTGTCATCATGGGGTGTTCAAAGACTCGGTTACTACACAATGTAGGGTTGTTTTTGATGGTTCGGCGGTTACGGATTCGGGAATGTCACTAAACGATACGTTAATGACAGGTCCTAAACTGCAGGAAAATCTTTTTAATATTCTAGTACGGTTTAGAAAGCATGCTGTAGTTATTTTAGCTGATGTGGCTAAAATGTACCGGCAAATTTTAATTTATGACGGGCATAGGGATTTTCAAAGAATTTTATGGAGATTTTCAACCCAAGATGAAATAGAAACTTATCGGTTGAATACGGTTACTTATGGGTTAGCGCCATCTAGCTTTTTGGCGGTTAGATGCTTAAGGCAATTGGGAATGGAAAACAAGATTAAATATCCAAGGGAAAGTGATATTATAATGCACGATTTTTATATGGATGACCTAATAACGGGCGCAAGCACAATCAACGAAGCAAAGAAATTAAAAGTGCAAATAGGTCAAATCTCAGATTCGGCGGGGTTTCCTTTAAGAAAATGGAAATCGAATCATCCTGAGGTTCTAAGGAATGAATTTAACGCGGCAGGAGATATAGAACATTATATAGCGGAAGATGGGGTTAATAAGGCACTCGGTTTGTTGTGGAATTCTAGGGAAGATTTCTTACATTTTAGCATAACTATTGATACAAGGGAAAATAAGGCAAGCAAGCGGGGCATTTTATCAATAATTGGTCAAATATTTGATCCGTTGGGTATAGTTAGTCCTGTAATAATAAAGGCAAAATTAATGATACAAGCGTTATGGCAAATGAAATTAGGGTGGGATGAATCGCTACCACAAGAACTTCATACATCTTGGATTCAATTAAGGGACAAAATGGCCGCTCTGAAGGAGCTAAAAATAAATCGAAAAATTATTTGTGAAAATCCTGTAAATGTGCAACTTCATTGCTTTACGGATTCCTCGGAAACCGCTTACGGCGCGGTTATTTACTTAAGGTCAACCGATGCCGACGATACGCATAATGTAAATTTAGTATGCTCAAAGTCAAGGGTAGCACCTTTAAAGTCAGTGTCATTACCACGATTGGAGTTATGCGCTGCACTTTTAGGAGCAAAGCTAACAGAAGAAGTTATCAAATCGTTAAATCTTAGCTTGGATAAAGTAAAATTTTGGACGGATTCCACTATAACTTTAGCATGGATTCGGGGGGAACCGTGCCAATGGAAAACATTTATTGCGAATAGAGTTGGGGAAATTCAGAGGTTAACAGATTCAAATTCTTGGGGACATATCATGTCAGAGTTGAATCCAGCAGATGTTTTGTCAAGGGGAATAGATCCAGACAAACTAAAAAATTTTAGTTTGTGGTGGGAGGGTCCTGGGTTTTTAAAACTAGCCGAGGAATTTTGGCCAAAATCTGAAGTGAGATTGGTGGAGGTGCCAGAAGTTAAGAAACAGAAACTGGTATTTTCGGCAATTGTATCTCACGATATATTCGGTAGATATTCTAGTCTTAAACAGTTGAAAAATGTGGTAGGTTGGATATATAGATTTTATAATAATTGTAGAGTAAAAATGGAGCAAAGAATTACGAATAAGTGTCTTTCATGCAATGAACATGAGAATGTTTTGAAACGGCTCATTGTTTTGTCACAAAAACAAGAATTTCAACATGATTGGCAGTCCCTGAAAAAGGGGAATCGGATTTTAAAAAATAGTAAATTAATTTCATTAAACCCATTTTTAGACGAATCAGATATAATAAGGGTAGGGGGAAGAATACAGGGTGCTGAAATTGAATATACACAAAAACATCCTATAATACTTCCGAAAAAACATAAGTTAACAAAATTGATAATTTTACAAGAACACTATAGAAATATGCACGCGGGTGCGCAAACCTTGTTAAGCATTGTGAGGCTCTCATATTGGCCATTAGCGGGTAGAAGCTTAATCAGGGATACATTACGTAAATGCATAACATGTTTTCGGGCAAAACCGTTACCGTTTAAACATATAATGGGGAATTTACCGGCAAGTCGCGTAACTCCTAGTAGACCTTTTGAACGATGTGGTGTGGACTATGCAGGTCCGTTTAATATAAAAGCTCATAAAATCAGGGGGCAAAAACTTATTAGGGTTATTTATGTGTTTTTGTTTGTTTGACAACGAAAGCTTGTCATTTGGAATTGGTTAATGACTTAACTACTGACGGATTTTTAAATTGCTTCAAACGATTTATATCGAGAAGAGGCTTACCACGAGATATATACTCAGATAATGGTAGTAATTTTGTAGGGGCTAATAACCACCTGCAGGATTTATTTATTTTTTTGAGAAAAGGGGACAATCAATGCACTTTTGCTAAATATTTTTCTGACTTTTCTATTAATTGGCATTTTATACCGGCGCATTCTCCTCCTTTCGGCGGTTTGTGGGAGGCAGCTGTAAAATCAGCTAAGTATCATTTAAAAAGGGTTGTCGGGGACACTAGTTTAACTTACGATGAACTAAATACGGTAATAGCACAGGCTGAAGCCTGCCTAAATTCCTGACCCTTAACCCCTCTATCTGAGGATCCTGATGACTTCAATGTTCTCACCCCTGGACATTTTCTAATCGGCTGTCCGTTGGTTGCATATCCTCAAAGCGACATTAAGGACCTGAACCCAGGTCGAATTCAAAGATTCAACCAAGTGACACAGATGATGCAGCATTTTTGGAGTCAGTGGTCCAAAACATATCTGTCCCACTTACAGGAAAGGAATAAATGGCGCTCTCCGGCGGATACTCTTAAAGTTGGCCAAATGGTAATTTTGGTTGAAAAAGACGTGCCACCACTTAAGTGGCCATTAGGAAAAATAACTTGCACCCGGGAAAAGACGGTGTTGTGCGCGTAGTGACTCTTAAAACGAGTAATGGCCTTTTCAAACGTGCGGCAACAAAAATTTGTGTGCTACCGATTGACAATTAAAAGCTCTTAAAAGAACTGATTTTGGTCTTTAGGGATATTTGTTTGTATAGTTGCTTATTCATGTTTGGTAATGTAATTTGTACTTCGATTTAAATTTGTTTTTTTTTGTATTGTTTAATGTTGATGAATCTTGAAAGACGTGGCTTTCAAGGAGGGGCGGCATGTTCGCTACGATTTCTACCAAGTGGGCTCGAGGACGGTCCTGCCTGCGTGCAGCCATTGCGCCGACCGTACCGCGCATCTCGCTCAGTTTAGTTCATTGTTGCTATTGTTACGTTAAAGTCATACAGTCCATTAAAAGTTAAAATTAAGAAGTATTTGGGTTTTATTTCCCTAAATCGGAACGATACTATCGGAAACGGTGTATTCACGTATAAAAATTGAATGTGGAAGGAAATTTGGAAATTATTTCTTTAAAGTGATTTTGGTAAGGTAGTGTTTGTAGATTTTTTAGGGTAATGTCTTAGAGATGTATTTACTTCGGGAGGGTTTATAATCCATGGAGGAATGGTTATGGTAATAGTGTTGGACAAACTAAACTGCTCAAGATCGAAACCATGTCGTTTAATTCTTTCTCTGAAAGGTAGGGATTTTATATTTTTGTCATCATAAAACTCTGAACTCGCTATATTGTTAAAAATTACCGAAAATGCAGCATTGTCTGGGTTTGCTGATATCCTAGCTGCGTAATTTAAAGCTAAGAGTTCACGACGTAGATTTAGAGGTAATTCATTGGCTACTGCTTGAATGCTGTGAACTGGGCTGGTTCTGTAGGCTCCTAGAACCAATCTCAAGGCTGAAGTTTGAATGGTGTTGATTTTTGTTAAGGAAGTTTTGTTGGCTGTTTCGTAACAAATAGATCCGTAATCTATTTTGCTTCTAATTAAGGATTTATAAAGGTTAAGTAGATTTGTAGTATTCGCACCTCAAGTGCTATTTGAGAGGACCTTTATTAAGTTCATTCTGTTTTGACAGGATCTTTGCATAAAGTTTATGTGGGATTTCCAATTAAGTTTATTGTCAAAAATAAGTCCTAATAAATGTATTTGATCAACTTCAGTCAATGGGATACCTTCTAGAGTAAGACTAATTGTTTCTGTGCATTTTTGTTTAGAAAAAATGACATATTTTGTCTTTTCGGAGGAGAATACGAAACCAGTTTTTAGTGACCAATTTTCAAGTGTTTGCAGGAAGGTTTGTAAAATCCGTGAGGCTAGAGTGACGTTTTTGCTCTTGGTATATATCACTAAATCGTCGGCATAGAGGAAACCTTTAATAGGAGGTCTCATTTCTTTAAGAATACTGTTTATAGCAATTAGAAATAGAGTCGGGCTTAGTATTGACCCTTGCCTTGTCCCATTCTGCAATCATTTTGTACTAGATGTATGTCCGTTCACTCTTACTTGGACGACTCGTTTTTTTAAAAAATTGCTTATAAATGTGGCCTTGAATTTGCCAATTTTTAAGGATTGATATAATTTGGTATCTCCAGGTGGTATCGAATGCCTTATTTAAGTCCAGAAAAATAGCTACTAGTTTTTTTTGTTAGGTTAATATAGCGGAATTCACAGAAATATCACTTCTTAGGTTCAAGATTGCAGTTACGCCCTCTAGGGGCCATTTCAGAAACTTGAAAATATTTTCCAGGTTTTTGTCTTGGCCATTTTAGTAATAACTTTTTTTGCCTCTACGATGGATAGTTTCCCAGATACAGTACCTCGCATTCTTATTTGGTCACCCTGTACCAAAAGTGACTCCATATTGTTGGGCCAATACACCACGTACCTATTTCTGTCAGGCACCTATCTATGGGGGAGTAACGGAAGTCATGCCCCTCCCCCCTCCTCCCAAACCACAAACATACTTTTTTAAATTAATAGTTAATAATTTTAAAAACCCCAATTAAGAAATTAAACAAGAATTTAAATTCTAATATGATTAAAATCATTTTAATTATTAATTACCAATCAATTATTATTTCTATGGGGTTATGTTGACAGTTGCTTAACTTTACTGCTTGACATCTATGATCATAGAGGATCTATTTATTTCGGCCACTACTTACTGCTAAAATCGTCTATAAGAAAAGTACACCTATTTAAAGCCCCCATACACGTAACGATTGATCGTCAGATGGATCTGACAATAGATCTGACGATCAATCTGACGATTGTATGGGGCACACACGCGGTCCGATTTATCGCACAGTCGATGTCATGGATCCTGACGATTTGTTTGGACAAAAAATTGGTTAATGAAATAGGAAAGAGTTTTCCCATATTAATCTTTTAAACGAGTTGAAATTCCATCCCAAAGACTGGCACAATTACTTAAGGATGACCGAAGATACTTAATTAGAGTTGGCAAATAAAGTGTTTCCAATGATATCAAAAAACAACACTAACATGCGAGATTCAATTTCACCTCATGAAAGGCTGACGGCTACTCTGCGATTTTTGGCCACGGGTAGATCCTATGAAGACTTAGTACAGCTACTGCGCCCCAAACTCTAGGAAAAATTATCCCTGAAACTTGTAAGGCGCTACTAGTGGTAAACGAACCTTCATCAATGTCTATTGATCGAACGATAATCACATACAATCGAATGCGATAACGACATACACTGAACGATCCATCTGACGATAGTTTATCGTCAGATGGATCTGTCAGACGGTTCGTTCCGTGTATGGCAAACTTTATACATCAACAAGTTTATTAAAAGCCTTTAATTATTCTAACAAATAATATAATCTATTTTATAATGAAAATAGTACGAACCAACTTTCATACTATTGTCAAGACCGACTTTACATTAATTTATAAATAGTTAAAAAATATAAAAATACTAATTGTTTTGTACTTTTTTTAATAATTATGTAAAAAAGAAAATTTGATTATACAATACAAATTTCTTAAGAAAAACATTGGAAACAAAGAAACATTTTTTTATTTTGCAGATTTGTTATCTTTGAATTTGAACTTCGCTAGTAAATATGAATTATTTAAATATACCCCGAAAGCTTGTCCCTATTATCTAGAAACACCCTGCATGTAATCCCTTATACGTAATTTAGTGAAAAACAAAAACGTTTTATTTCAGGGTTTTTAATGATACAAAAAATGGCTTTTCCTTCCAATACATCTTACTTTTATGACGATAATGCTGCATGGCGTTTACCACGGGAAAAAATGTTTAATCCACCACCATTATTGATATTTCACCCGTTTCGTAAGCAACCATTCTTGGTAAATATACTTTAGAAAAGCACCGTAGATTGATCAGAGAGAGCACTTAGTTATTAATAAGTTAAATGTATAGAGGGCTTTTCACGATGAGCTTTAATTAGACGTTTCTGGCAAACCAGACAACGGATCAAACTGAAAATTTTACAGTATGCATAAATTAATATGATCTACACGCCTAGACATCAAGGTCAAAAGGACTTGAGGGCAGGGGAGTGAGAGGACGTGAATTAACAATGGCCTCTATTTGACATAACACAGTTGAAAAATCCTCATAAGTTAAATTTACATTATCCACAGCTCTTCTCAAATGAAATTTTACGGATTCTACCTCTGCCTCCAACAGACCCCCAAAGTGTGGCGAGTAAGCCGGAATGAATGACTACTTTACCCCTTCATTATTTAAAATATTATTCGATATCTTTACATTGTTATCATTTAAGAATTTCCCTAAATCTTTTAATTCAGAAGAAGCAACTACGAAGTTTCGACCATTATCTGACCACATTGTCATTGGTTTACCTCTCCTGGACACAAATTTTCTGAAAGTCGGAATAAATGCTTCAGTTGACAAACTAGTCACTGCTTCTAAATGTATTGCGTATAACATATAAATAAACACACGTAACCCTTGTAGGTTTTATAACCACGACCCTGTGCAATTTTAAAATTAAAAGATCCCATAAAATCAACCCCAGTTGTATCGAATGCTGGTTGTGGAGTTACACGTTCCTTGGGCAAATTACCCTTTTTTATTTGAAGATGAGCAGGCTTAATCTTAACACACAACACACAATCATGTATAACCTTCCTGATCAAATTTCGACTTTGAATTAGCCAATATTTTTCACGCAATGAACCTAAAACCATTGGTGGACCTGCATGCATTAGACGTGCATATTCTGCTCGCACAATAAGCAAAGAAAGAGGATGCTTCGCACTTAACAGCATAGGATATTTTTTATTGAATTCAAATTCTGACAACTGCAATCTTCCTCCCACACGAAAAGACCTTCATCATCAAAAAATGGGTTTAAGTTTGACAACTTACCCGTTTTAATATCTTTATTCCTACTCAAAGCATGTATTTCACTCGGAAATGAATCTTTTTGACTTATACTCACTAACGTTCTTTCTGCAATTTCCATTTCTTTCACATTTAACTCTCCATTTTTTCTTTCCCTTGATCTTATGCAGTTGTTCAAAAAACGCAAACAGTATGCAAAGACTCTAATTAGACGTGTCAAACTTGAAAATCTAGAAAACAAACACCAAAGAATTTTTTCAAACACAGTTTTTCTCCTTTCTGGAAGTTCATTAATCTCTAACAACTCAATTTTCTCCAAGGGACTAGTTGCGTCATTACTCAAAAGCCATTCAGGACCCTCAAACCACATTCTACTGTCTCTTAATTTTGATGGTGTAATCCCACTTGACACCAAATCTGCTGGGTTATCTTCTGACTTCACATAAAACCAATTTTCACAACCAACCATTGATTGAATCTGAGTCACCCTATTTGAGAGAAGTGTTTTTATGGGGGCTACCTTACCATTTGCACATAGAAGTCGAACCTTAATTTGACCCTTGTTGCCTGTACATCTTCGCAATATCCCCACCAATTGCAACATTATTTTGTCGAAATCTTAATAATATTGAAATCAAATCGTCTTGTATTTTGGGACCCACATATTGCACTTCATTCACATACACACCAGAATCTGATTTTGCTGACCCGTCGTACACAATTCGAAGTTTAGTTGTAGAACTTTCCTTAATAACCCCATCATGAGGAAGGTAAAAACATACCTGATCAGAATCACACACACCCTTAATTTCTCTCATGTGTCCTGACCTTTCATATTCTGACATATATTCACAATATTCTCTTTTTAACTCAAAATTCTTTGATAGTTTTATCTCCAATGCATACAACCTTTTCAAAGCCATTTGCTTCGAATCTCCAAGTTTTTCCACTGCCTCCTTAAATGGAATGGCTACCACAAATCTGCCATCCTGAGACCTTTCTAAACTTGACACAAATATTTTCTCACATTCAATTTCATCTGCATTCATTTGATAGATAGGTTCACTCACACCTAGTTCTTCCCACTGCCAAAATTTTGCTAACTGATCTTGCACATCTTGAGCTTGGCCAAAATTACACATAACCTTTTTGGATTTCACATATCCTATGTTTCCTGAAATTATCCACCCTAAATACGAATTTTGCAAGGTTGGTAAATATTCACCTAATTGTATTTGACCTTCACAAATAAGTTTCCAGAAAACACTTGCTCCAATAAGCATATCCACCTCTTATGGTTCACCAAATTTTGGATTTGCCAAATATATACCATCAGGTATTATTAAATTACTCACATCTACATTGAAATACGGTACCTCCCCACAAATTTTAGGTATAATTAGACAATTCATCGACACTTTAAAACTACTGTTGATTGATTGAATTTCCACCTCACATTTTTTGGAAATTTTAGTAGAAGCCTGACTGATACCAACCACAGACACATTTATTGATTCAGTAGACAACCCTAACTGTTGACACATTTTCTCTGTAATAAAATTGCTTGTTGAGCCAGAATCCAACAACACAGTACAATTAAGCCAAGTTCCAAACACATCCTTGATCTTGACTAATGCTGTTGATAACAACACTTGACTTTTCACACTTAATTCGGTACCTGATAATGTTAACAATGATTGATTTACATCACCCGAGGACTCAACACCTACAACATCTTCAGTACTTTTGGCATGACCTCTGTTATTATAATGCAACAACACATTTACTAGCTAAACAATTTGGAGTAAAGTGATTTTTATCAAAACAACAAAAACACAGTCTATTTTTTTTATTTGCCAAATTCTTTGACTAACTGGTAAATCTAGAAACTTTTTACATTTACTCAAATGATGACCAGTTTTACACATCACACACATCTTTTTATCTTGTTGTTGAGGGTTCTGGAATAAGCCCTATGTTGTGCCAGTTTCCCAGGACGGCCAACAATGTGTTACCGCCTTTTTAAACTGCATCGTAGTTCGAATTTCGAGTGGACTGTACTTTTAGATTGAAGAAATGTGCTGTAGTAGGTTTGCCTTCTCAACTTCATCCAACAAAAACAATGGACACTTTTATTTAACCATTTATTAGACTTGTTAAATAAATAAATGAACAAAAACAACAACGTAACAAAGATTACATTAAACTAGTAATCGTGAACAAAGTATTATAGTTAATTTAAAGAAATGACCACATCATTCAGAAAATATTAATTTACGTTGAGCTGGTGTCAACGGAGGGTCTAGCCTGATTCGCAGCTAGATACACACTGAATTTAAATTTGAATATAAAATGAAAAATACAGTGGACCGCCTGATACGCAGCAAAGTACCACTGTGAAGAAATATTTTTACGTTGAGCTGGTGTCAACGGAGGGATCTAACTTGGTTCGCAGTTAGACGCACACCGAGTTTAAATTCGACGAACCTCCGTCGCTTCAAAATCTTTCTTTCCGGATTGCGCAACACCTTCTCGAAAGATTCTTTAGCGTGAGCCGCGTAAACAAGTGTAAGATTTTTTCTATTGTCTAGACGCGACGGTTAAATTTACGGCTTGATACCATCATTAAAATAGAGCAAAAAATTATCTTTGTCGACACCGCTTCCTGGTTTGACGCCGCTCGCCAACGTATTTTGGTGCGGCGTTGCCGGTTGAACGAATAAACGAATATGAGTTTACATGTTTAATTATCTGAAAATTAAACACTTGTTGAACAGAAAGAAAAGTTTTTTGTTTGTAAAATGTTGGATTTTCTTTTGCTTTTCCCATCTTAGCTTTATTAGCTTCTAACGATTCTAATAAGTCTGCTCTTCCCCTTATAAATTTTTTAAAATCTTCCAAAGAAGGTACTTCATTTTTTATTTTGTAAGTTTCCCACTCCCTTGAAGTAAATCTGTCTAGTTTCAAGTTTAATTGATAAATTAGTAAAGAATCCCAAAATTGCACAGCTTCACCCAAATGGTTACTCACTTCATCAATAACCCGCAACTCTTCTGAAAATTCATGTTTGACTGACTCTATTTCATAAATCCCCTGAATATGATCTAATGCTCTTTTATTGTCAAATCTCTGACACAGAAAAAGTTGGTAAATTTATCATGGGAAGCTTCACAGGTACTTCCCTAAAAGGACCACTCACCATCCTAATGGAAACGGGAGCACCGTCAAATTGTCTGAATTTTTGATATGTGATAGTACCTGATGTCCAGATCAATAGTGCCCATGGGCCCAATGGCTAGATTTCGAAATCCAGCGCGTTAAAGTTCAAGATCCCGAAATTTTAAAATGTGAACCAAAAAGTCCCTGTAAAATATTTTTAAAAGTTTCTGGCGGATATATGTAGTCAAAATATAATAAATAAAATCAAAATATATTTTCTTACAGGGCGATTCATGTTTCCATAGGCATTTTTGTTCAAAGTATGTATTTTTAACATGCAAAGTTTCTGAATATTGGATATAATGTAGATCTTGACGTCTTCCTTCAAAATTGTAATAGGTAAAATTGGATCCTATGGCTTGTTTTCGAGAAATTAAACGATTAAACTGTAAAAATGTCAATTTTTATCAATAGCATATAAACGAAATATTGTAAACTAAATATTTGCACGCACTGTATTAGATTATATTGCACCTTTAAATTAATTGGAGGCAGGCTAAAAAATTCACACTTACAGGGTGATCTCACTTGAGCTTGCCAGATGACAAAATCAACAAATCTAAAACAGCTGCCAAATAATTAATAATTATTTTATACAGGTTTACAAAAAAAAAGGTCGGGACTATTTGACCTAGGTATTTTGGCGCCCTGAATCCGAATCCGGGCTCAATTTTTCCCCAGCACGTCACGGAAACGAGATTTCAAGGTCATTTATAGATACTACATTCTGTGAGTCGGAAAAATATACAAAGGTTTAAGCAGCAACCAAACCAACTCTCCCCCCGTTGTCGAGGATGCTGAACACGATAGCGGTGGTGAAAATTCTTTTGGAGTTGACCCAACCCCCCAAAAGGCAAAAATCACTCCAAAAATGGGGTAATCGCGTATTCCGGATATTCCATCGGTAAAATATTCCCTATCCCCCGTTTTCAAGGATGCTGAACACGATGGAGTTATCCAAAATTACTTTAGACTTGACCTCACCCCTCAAACGGCCAAAAACCTCCCCCAAAATGTAAGAATCACGGATTCCGCGTCTTCCACCGGCAAAATATATCTTCCCTCTCTTTTTCGAGGATGCTAAACACGATGGAGGTATTCAAATTTTTTTTAGACTTAGTCCCACCTCCCGAACGGCCAAATTTTTTTTTGAGCAAACATGAAAACCCGCGAAAATTTTTCACCCCGTAGAGGGTGATTTTTGGCCGCTTGGGGGGTGGGACTAAGTCGAAAATAATTTTGCATACCGCCATCGTATGCAGCATCCTCGAAAACGGGGAGGGGGAAGATATATTTTGCCGGTGGAAGATGCGGAATCAACGATTCCCCCATTTTGGGGGTGGTATTTGGCCGTTTGAGGGGTGGGGTCAAGTCAGAAATAATTTTGAATACCGCCATCGTATTCAGCATCCTCCAAAAGTAGGGCGAAGATATATTTTGCCGGCGGAGGTCGTGGAAGTCGCGGAATCCGCGATTCCCCCATTTTGGGGGTAGTTTTTGGCCGTTTGGGGGGTTGGGTCAACTCCAAAAGAATTGTGACCACCGCTATCGCGTTCAGCATCCTCGACAACGGGGGGAGAGTTGGTTTGGTTGCTGCTTAAAACCTTTGTATATTTTTCCGACTCACAGAATGTAGTATCTATAAATGACCTTGAAATCTCGTTTCCGTGCCCAAGGATGAAGTGAGATAGATATATAAAAGGCCGGAACATGGCGACGAATTTATGCTGCGATACATGGGCGTACCGTTACAGAGGGAAATGGGATGTGACACAAGATATTTATTTTTTTTAACGATTTTAATTTTACCGGTTACATAGGAAATTTAAAATACTAATGAAAATATATTTATTTAATCAAATTAATCATAAAAAAATTTAGGATCAGTTATTTCGCTAGTTCGCTCTGAACACCTAGTGTTCGTCAAAGCAGGATCAAGGGAAAAATCCTCATTTCCTTGCAAATGTGTCGATGTTGTTTTTATCAGGCTGTTCGACTATCAGGCTATTCGGGATTGAGGTAGGAATAGGGAACTAACTACAAATTAAACACTGATGAATTATTAGTTGCATCATCCTGAAATAAAAAAAAAATAATGTTGGTATAGTAGGAACCTTCTACGTTTAGATAAATCCTGAAAAATATATAAACCGTTTTAATCTTATCGAACCTATAACAGCAAAAAATTAGTTAGTAAATATCAACTAACGAAAACGTTGGCAGAAGTAACAAATTTCTACATCTACTATTTTTTTGAAATGGTTCCCAAATGAGGTAGAGACCGATTGAAAGTATTTCTCACGTAGTTATATGCCCTCAGTGAATAAAATGACAATGTCAAAGCAAACGATCTCAAACTTGGGTCAAATTTTTGCGTGGTAGATCCTTTTAGCATTCTTTTAAAAATGTCACTTGCAGTACCTTGAACGGAAGCCTAAAAAAAACTCTAATGAATAAACTACTTAGTTAAATAGTGTAAAAATAGTATTTATTTTGTTTTTGTTATTTTGTTTATTATTAACTACATTGTATAGTTTATAGGACTCATTAATTTTAAATAAATATCATATTTCGCTCGTCTTGCACATACAAGTGTTATTAAGTCAATTACGTGCATTTAAGAGTATATTTTTACTTTTAGTAAGTAAATTTATGTTTAGAAATTTGTTAGAAACATGTTCAAAATATGTATTCAACTTTGCAATGTATGTAATGGTACAAATTTAAATAATAATAAAATTAGCAAGTTATCATTGTTAATGTTCCAAGTTGTTTACTTCCAATAAGTATTCGTCAAAACTAATACCTACCTTGACTGCATTTTCTGAGGCCTCAGATATCAGATCTTTCTTTTTAAGAAGGTCAATCAGAGATCCCATATTAGCAATTTTGGCTTTAAGTCTTTTAACTTGACTTGAAAGAGTTTTAATTTTGGTTCCTATTGTACGTTTCATGGTTTTAAAAACATACTTTCTTTTTGGAGAAGTCCAGTCACCAGGATAATTTCTTTTTCTGAAAAAAAAATACACGACCATGAAAAATGTCTATTTTCTTGATTTAGCTACAAATCATATATTTTTTTTACATATTTGAAATTGCCAAAACCTTGTAAATGTTACAAAAATTCCACGCAAACTAATTTTTCCAAAAAAATTACCTTCTCTCTGGAGTTACAATAATAGCAAGTTTTCCCTTGAAGTTTTCCCTTGAAGCCTGCAATGTCTGAAACATGCTGTTGTGATATAACATAGTTCTCAGTTTCAGAAGCCGTCAATGTTGTAGAAGAATCTTTTTCTCCTACAGCAAGTGGTCGTTCTGGTATACCAGAAGATATCGGCATAATTCCTTCAAATGGTAATTCTAATCTGCTAATGATAAAATCAATTGTTTGTGAAATTATGTGAAAGTTGTATTGAGATTGAAACTTGAAAAATGCTTATAAGCACCAAAATATGATTTGGCTACTGCAGCCAAAATTAATTTAATGAATGTTAAAAAATACTTACATTTTCCTGGCAGGACGGAAATGAATTGAACAAATACAAGCCTTTTTAGGTATGACCTTCACTTCATCAAATCCTAACAAGGAGTACCAAATATTTCTCCTTTCAACATTTTTAGGAAACCTAAAAGTCATGTCTTCGTATAATTGTTTAAATGAAAAATTAATATTACCTAAATAATACTTGTTTGGCAGAAAAACCAAATGTGATTTAATTTTTAACACAATATATGAAACTTACATAATTATAAGTCGTTGCAATAAGTTAAAACAATCTTTTATGCATTATTAAAGAATTTATGCAGTCAATAAAATACTAAATTCTACGCCCATGAACTATGTTTATGACCTTAAAAGTAACTTACGGATGAAATGATAAATCGGGATTTAAATAATCCACTTTACGGCATACCACACATTGTTGAACCATATTTGTCTATTCAATCAATTTAAACCAATAAATCAATATGAAAAAGAAAATTTTAATCTAGCAGGATATCACAAACACATTAGTAAACAAACACCAATGTACTGAAAATGGCCGACACGAATACAACAGTACCATTCTAATGGTTATGTTCCATTCATAAATAACAATGTTTGATAGCGCTTCGTTGCCGCTTCTATCATTTTTTGGCAAAAATGGTTGAAACTTAAATCATGGTAAAGTATCTTTGTAGCAATATAATTTGTTGTGTTATTAGTTTCGAAAATTAGTGTTAACGTATATGTACAATTATTTTAGCGAAACAAAATATCTCAATTTCCAAGATAATTTTTAAATAGATTTAGGATTTTGGTAATGACGGAAAAAAATATGATAACTTTGACAACATTGAAACTGATAATATAAATTCAATAACACAGCGTTTAGATTGTTACGTGTTGTTGTCCCCAGCTGAAATGTCAACAAACTCGATCTTATTGTTCTAAATCTATGGGAAAAACTGAGCCCGGATTCGGATTCAGGGCGCCAAAATACCTAGGAATAGCGTGGTCTGGTCAAATAGTCCCGACCTTTTTTTTTGTAAACCTGTGATAATTAATTGTTACCTTTTACTTATTTTTTAATAAGTTAATCTTAGTTTAAAAATATCTTTTATTGAACTGGTTGTACGTATGATGATCATACAGGGTTATTCATTATTAGTTAGTTAGTTGATTTTATGTATTTTTAACATGCAGAAATAGCCTGAAATATCGATAAAAAAAGTCACCGTCAATGTTTCTGAATATTGGATATAATGTAGATCTTGACGTCCTTCTTCAAAATTGTAATAGGTAAAATTGGATCCTATGGCTTGTTTTCGAGAAATTAAGCGATGAAACTGTAAAAATAACAATTTTTATCAATAGCAACTTTTAGTAATAAAAAATAAACGAAATATTGTAGACTAAATATTTTTACACACTGTATTAGATTATGTTGCACCGTTATATTAATTGGAGGCAGGCTAAAAATTCATACTTACATGGTGATCTCACTTAAGTTTGTAAGATTACAAAATTAACAAATCTAAAACAGCTGCCAAAGAATTAAAAGGTTTATTGTTCCAATAAATAAGAAAATAGGTAGGCATATTTTAGTTTTTTTTGTCGAACCCATAATTCATATTTTAAGCTCGTTTCTACAACACCAATGCATTAGAGCCCCAGCGTTTTGGTTTACTTGTTATCCCTTTTTAGGGATATTTCACTGATATTTTTGGAGAACATATGCAATTGTGGAAAATCGATTATTCCATCGAGCTTTGAAATATCTCCTATTACACCACCCTATACATTTATTTAATAGCGTTTCTTAATTTTTACGAGAGATTCTTCACATGAAAATTATATTTATCCTATGTAGTTTACAACAAATAAATAATTGAATAATATAAAAAAAAATACAATGTAAATAATTAAGGTAGGTAATTAACTTTTTTTTGTATCTTTTATTATAACAGATCTACTGAGCTTTGTCACACTAATCAATCACCCTGTATATTTGCAATTTTAAAAATCTAGACGTTTAATGAAAACTATATTTTTTAGTAAATTCTTAATTTTGCTGACTACCCAAGTAAAGACATCGGGATATTGTATGTAACTATAGGTATACATATCTAGTATGCAATGAATAAATATTTTCAGAATAAATACACATCTATCTGTCATTGAGTTTTATAATAATTAATTTGTAGTTGTTTATAACACTTGTCTGTGTTTTTAAGGAGTTTAATAATTTAAAATAGTTTAAAATAGTTGTTTGAAATACTGTTTTTTGCAAATATGGCATTTGCATAGACCGTATCTTCTAAATATTCACAGTCATTTTTGTCCAGTTTAAGAACTGCTGCTAATTCAAACAATCATATCAAAAATTGGGAAGATATAGAATCTTTTAGTTTAGAGGAATTTAAATATTTAACTTCAATTTCAAAAGATAACTTCCAAGAACTATATCAACTGTGTGAGCCAATTGAACAATATGGTAGAATAAGACATATTGAGCAAAAAGATTTATTTGCTTTTCTCGTTAAATTAAGACTTGGATTATCAGATGATTTTTTAAAATTACTTTTTAATTATTCTTCGAGACAAAACACTAGTTTAATAATATCTAATGTCCGTCTATCTCTGCTGCAAAGATTTGTACCCAACAATATTGGATTCAGATCGATAACAAGAGACAATTTTATAATAAATCATGTACCCGAATTTGTAAACAAGCTTTATAACCCTACACCAGATGATCCAAAAGCTATTGTTTATGTAGATTGTACATATAACCCTATTGAAAGAAGTAGTAATTTTAGAACATTACGTCAGTCCTATTGCTCTTTTAAGAAGGAACATTTAATTAAGCCAGAAATTATTGTAGCTCCTGATGGATACATTTTATCAGTCAACGGTCCCTATTTTTCTGATGCACGAAACAACGATGCAACGATTTTACGGCACGGTTTAGATAATGTCATTAATTGAATGAGAAACTGGTTTGAAGAAGGAGATATAGGAATAGTAGATAGAGGCTACAGAGACGCCATTCCTGCATTAGAAGAAATAGGTCTCATTTGTTATATGCCACCTTTACTTCGTCGCAACCAACGTCAACTATCTACCAGTGAAGCTAATAGAGCAAGGCTGATAACTAAAACGCGTTGGGTTATAGAAGCTAGAAATTGACATTTTACCTCTATTTTCAAGTTTTTAAAGGGACGCATATCAACGCATCATACTGCTAACTTGCATGACTTTTATGAAATTTCCGGTGCATTAATTAATAAGTTTCATCCTCCAATAAACATACCCATACCCATTGAGGTAGCTACTGAAATTTTAAACAAACTGGATGATGTAAATATTGTTCAAGCACGCGTGGAAGCCCAAAATCTAGCATTAAGAGATGGTCGCTGGCAAAGACTAAACAATATGCATGTTCCTGAATTTCCTCGATTAAATATTAAAGACCTAGTAGGCTCTTATCACCTTTATTTATCATATATACAAGACAAACTACAAAGAGAGGAACTTAATATTTGAGAAATCGATGAGTTGAGAGAAGAACCTAATTTTTTACGTTTTAGAATCTACTCTAGATTCAGAAACGCCACTAAATATATGTTGTGGTTGGCATACGAGGAGGCACCTATCGAAGACAATCCTCCAGTTTTCTACCACTACTGCACATGTCCATCCGGTGCCAGAACTATAAATACTTGCGCACACTAGGCACCACCAAAACTTTAGATTTCCACCAACACATCTTCTAAATTGTGTCGACGATGCAGTAAACCGTTTATTACCAGAAGATATTGTTCTTGGTCCCATAGTAGAGGAAAATTAAACGGTAACCACCATCAAATACCAAACAGGCCAGCAAACCATCAAATACCAAAGAGACCAACATAAACATTATTCAAATACTCCAAATCAAAGTACTGAGGAACATTATAAAAGCATGGTACTGCAGAAACAGTGACATACATCGGAACCTAAACATGGAAATTGTAACCAGCACCATCAAGAGATTTATTGATAAGAACCATGAAGAGAGGCCTCACCAAGTTATGAACGTCGAGGCCCTCCAGCTCCTTGGCAGTATAAAGAGGTGCTTGACTGTATGTCGTGTTATATATGATGGACAAATAAGGACTAATAATGAGGAAATATTAGAATAGGTTTAAAACGTATTAATTTAGGTTATAATTAAACTGATCATTGGTCCTAAAGACCAGGTAGCATTAGTATAAACACTGAAAGAGTCTTACAAAAACAACATCAAATATTTTTTTTTTATTTACCTACCCATTCTTGGACTTAAACTTTATTGACATTACCTACCTACTATGCTTTTTATGATCGCATATGGTTGCCTTCAGTTTTTGCCCATAAAATTGATTTAATGATTCTACAAAACTATCAGTGGAATAGGCCTAAAAGGGGAAACCACTTAAAAAACGAGCTTAAAATCTGAATTATGGGTTCAATAAAAAGGAAAAATATTTGTCAAATCAACTAACCTGTTATTATATCTAATCTTTTTTTGTACCTAATGGAATAATGAATAACCCTGTATGATCATCATACGTACAACCAGTTTAATAAAATAGATTTTTAAACTAAGATTAACTTATTAAAAAATAAGTAAAGGGTAACAATTAATTATGAATTGTTTGGCAGCTGTTTTAGATTTGTTGATTTTGTCATCTGGCAAGCTCAAGTGAGATCACCCTGTAAGTGTGGATTTTTTAGCTTGTCTCCAATTAATATAACGGGGCAATATAATCTAATACAGTGCTTGCAAATATTTAGTTTACAATATTTCGTTTATATGCTATTGATAAAAATTGATATTTTTACAGTTTAATCGTTTAATTTCTCGAAAACAAGCCATAGGATCCAATTTTACCTATTACAATTTTGAAGGAAGACGTCAAGATCTACATTATATCCAATATTCAGAAACTTTGACGGTGACTTTTTTTTTATCGATATTTCAGGCTATTTCTGCATGTTAAAAATACATACTTTGAACAAAAATGCCTATGGAAACATGAATCGCCCTGTAAGAAAATATATTTTGATTTTATTTATTATATTTTGACTACATATATCCGCCAGGAACTTTTAAAAATATTTTACAGGGACTTTTTGGTACACATTTTAAAATTTCGGGATCTTGAACTTTAACGCCCTGTATTTCGAAATCTAGCAATAGGATAGGATTGGGCCCATGGACACTATTAATCAGGACATCAAGTACTACCACATATCAAAAATTCAGACAATTTGACGGTTCTCCCGTTTCCATTAGGATGGTGCGTGGTCCTTTACTTCACCCCTATCTGACTCCTTACAGCTCGAATTGACCTCGGTTTTATCTATGCTACTATATTTTTCTAGAATACTTTTAACTCCACCCACACTTTTAAAATATTCATTTTGAAATGTCTGTCTATCCTCTAAATGAGTTTCAACTTCGTCTTCATTACACATTACCTCTATGTCGTTTT
Organism: Crepidodera aurea; assembly: GCA_949320105.2. Taxonomy (NCBI): domain Eukaryota; kingdom Metazoa; phylum Arthropoda; class Insecta; order Coleoptera; family Chrysomelidae; genus Crepidodera; species Crepidodera aurea. Next base: position 29,708,361 of record OX439476.1, read on the forward strand.
GTAGTTCCTCATACTCATGGAGTAATGAGCACATTTTTTCATATCTATGGTCTAATTCATGAAACACTTCGTTGGGTATGTTACTAAATTCATTTCCCCAATAGTTGGAACTACATTCTCCAAATATTTGCTAAAAACAGTTAATTTTTGTTTGACATTCCCTCTTTTTCTTATTAAAAACTTTAATTGCTCCTCCAGCTCGTTATTTACTGGTGGGGCCATTATTATATATCAAATTATAATAATTAAATGTCAATTAGAGCTCATCAAAATTCACAAAAAATAAGAAAAGGAACGGACTTACAGGATTATCGGCTCCTGATCGAAGATATTTCTTTTTATTTTTGGAAACCGATTTTTTCTTTTGCCGCCTTCAACACAAAATCTTACGATCTCACGACTTTCATCAATCCCTTAACACATATGCAACTAAGGGTTATAGTCGTTTATTCTCCAATTGTCGTTGATACTAATATTCTTCAACAAACTGTTATACTCCGACTCGAAGGACCAAAATGTTTATAATAAAACCTCGTTAATTTCACAACGGTGATTTATTATTTAACCTCAAAAGTCTCACATGACATAAACATATTTTTGTACCTCATTAATATGAGCACACCTGAACCTTATATTATTTTGTACATCATTAATATGAGCGCACCTGACCTTATCTCTTATCTGACCTTATCTTATCAGATCTCACCTGATCTGTTAAATTCCGGTTTATTCAGACGTCCATTGGATATTGGTTATTTTTCAATAACCAATAATCATGGCGGTTTCCTATTCAGGTGCACATTGAAAGTTGAAACACAACTGGCATTAGTTCTTCAATAGCCCTATTCAGAAGATCATTTTTAAGCAAGAACAGATAATTGAATATTGGATTTTAAAAATAGTGCTCAGGCTACTATTTTGAGTATTGGTTATTTGAATTTTGTCTGTTACACATTTGTTTTGTTGTGTCAGAAGAATAATAATTGATATTTGTGAGTAAAATTTTTACTTTTCCGCCCACCGCTATACCATAGAAGAAAAGTAATGTATTCGTGCAAAAAAAAAGTCCAAAAAATATTTTTTTTTGCGTCCATTCATCGTTATTGGGCCTGCAAAACGCGAAAAAATACGTATGGAACCGATCGGGTTGAGACCACTGAAATGATACAAGGATGACGCCTATTGATTTTGGGACAGGTCGGATATCTCCATACAAAAAAATTCTTGGAAAAATTTAACATTGAGGAATCCTGATAACCAATGTTGTTTATTGAGAAATAACTAATTGTCGTCTGAATAAGCCAGATTCTATTAATTTCAAGTAATACGCAATAGAGATGCGTTCATCACAGACGAGAAAAAAATTGAGTGCCGGAAGGACGGGACGCTAGCCACAGCGAGAGTTTACGATAATCGCAACTCAAGTGACCCTACTATTGCCAAATGTCAGTACGTCAAATTGCTGTATGAATTTTTAGGTTATCTTTTATAATTTAGTATATTTAGCTGAAATATTACTCTGTACATCATTAATCTAACCAGACTTGACCTATCTTGTACCTTAAGTCTTTTGGTTTTAATATATATTTATATAAACCTACTTATATACACATTTTTCTGGTATCAAAGAAAAGTTGACAATTTATTTCACTTAAAAAATTCATAACTTTTTGTTTAATACGACCGCAAGCAACTGATTGCAGATTCGTGATCAGCGACCCCAAATTAGTCTAAAAAAAAATATCTCATCAAAATTGGGGCTGAGCCCCAATAGTAAAATTTTACCAACCCCAAAAATTTCACGCACTTTTTACCGAACTCACATTTATTCACCCGAAAAGTTAATTTAGCATCTCTAACGGCACTAAATACTTGAAGTCTGTTCAACATATCTGTCCAATCTTGCGCACCGATTAAAATATCATTGAGACACGATACTGCTACTGTATTTCTCAATGGACGCAAAACTAAAGTCATCAGTTTTGAAAATTCAAAAGGTCCAAAACACAGCCTTTCAAATTCCGTGGTACCATCCGGAGTGATAAAAGCAGTTTTTGCCTTTGATTCCTGGTCCAAAGGAACCTGTAAATATCCTGACATTAGGTCTAATGTACAAAATATTTTAGACTCTGTTAATATTTGAAAACAATCATCTATATGGGTAAACTTTTAACAACCGTAAAAATTACGCTTCATTTGACAGTTTAAAATTAACTCGCTGTCAGTGTAAATATACAGTGTGTCCGACAAAGTTTTATACAAATGGAGAAAAAGTTTATCTTGCATTTCACAAAGAAAATTATTCTTGATAAAAATCTCTGCATGACTTGTTGATCCATAATCAGGTACAAAATTTGACCTCATCAGGTCAGGTCAAGGTCATTTAAAGATCAAATTGAGGAAAAATTTCTAGAAAAATTCATACATACTGGGCGCACAATCCACACTATAACTGGATGGGCACTAGCAGTTTCGTTAAATGCTAAAAGCGTGGTAAATTGAATGTCTCAAATTAAAAGTGCATGTGCATTGCTCCATAATGTCAATGTCATTACGTCAGGGAGGCATTTTTACCAGTGGTGTTGTCTTTTTACTTGGTTAAATTTTTTCAGTTTCCAAGTGTACAGTGTGTCCCACGACGAATTGTACATGGTCCAACCGTAAGTACTATGAAACGAGGCCATTTCATATCTGGTATTAAAAAATGTCTTGTTGCGTTTTCGACGGATATACAGGGTGATATTTGAAAATATGTGAATTATTCTACGTTAAGTATATCTAAAAGTAAAAATCTCAAACATAAAATTGGTTTTTAAAAAACTTAGTTTTTTTTCATATTTTTGTGGGTTTTTTAAGCCAGACCAGACAATTTTTATTTTGGCTAATACTGAGTACTAATGGAGATAATTACGAACTTTTTTTTTAATCGATAGGAGAGAGATGGCCGCTGATACCTGAGTTAACTACACTTTTGAGAAATTTTTTGTTTTGTCGTTGAAGTAGGCAAAACTTCAAATTATACTTTTTATGTAGTTCTTTTTTAGGTAAGCGAGAAACTTTTTTGCTTTGAGGATTTTTGCCATACTATCAGCTAATAAAATGAAGGTATGATATTAAGGAAGTTTTCACAAAAAACCGCAGTACGTTACGATCTATAGTTTTTGAAATATTGCAAATTAAATATCCTAGTTTTTTTATCCAAGAGTCGGTTCCGTTCTTCTTCACAGCGCAATACGTCGTCGCTGCCGTTTCGATCTGTAAATCCCCAGTTGCATACAGTTAGTACTCATTGTTGTATGTGAGTGTAGTTCGAATGATATTAATTGTTTTCTGATTTTATACTTTGTTGAATAATTTGAATCAAAGAAGTTTTTGTGATCCTGTTAAACGAAATAAAATATGTACTTTTAATAGAAACTTAAATAAGTCGAAATGCCGAAGAAAAATATTATCGGATCAGAATGCATGTTCCGCAGAATCATTTGTGGAGCTCGGTTTCAGGAAATGGATCTTGCAAATAAATTATCCTATGAATTAACATTGGTTCCATCATCGTTGTTTTATGAAGACGGATCCATGAGAAAAACAACAGTCTGACCTAGCCAAGAAAATAGGGACATTTACCACCGCTTTAACGACTTATCCGGAAGTGAATTCATTCGTTATTAATGGTATGGTATTAATTAGAGAATTACAACCTTCTGCTTTTGTTACCTTCAATGATTCAGCAAACAAATGTGTCACTAAAATTTTAAGAGAAGCACGAGAACATGGCGCAAAATGAATAACGGTAGTATTTGATACATACTTAGCTGATTGTTGAAAAAGTATAGAAGAAGGTTTCGAGAATGTATTCGATGTTCTGCCAATAAACGATCATTATTAATCTTTATGACAAACTATGCGATGGAAGTGGTACCAAATCTGTTACATGGTCATAATCGCAGGTGGTTTTGAGAGTTCTAATATTGTTTCGAAATAAATAAATCCGAAGGATCCAGAAATTTGTCAAAATTGAATAGTAATCAAAAAGAAATTTGGGAAAAGAAATTTGCCACCACTAATTCTATGTACAAAGTGGGAAAGAAAACTGCTTTTGATGTTTTGTCTAAAAATGTAAATGAGTTGAAGGACCTGGAAAACCTCCCGTTCCTAACAGAAGACGAAGCCATGGAAGCAGGTGTCAAATATACCCTTTATTTATACAAAAATAAAAACAGAAATATTACATCCTTAAATCAACTGCGATAGCACCTTACAACAGAATCCAATCGTCCAGATTCTGAACTGCCTCCTACTGATCATGCCTTTAGGCAACATTTAAAAAGGTAATGGTTTTTTAACAATCTTTAACAAGACACCTTAATGTAATTTTGTTTATCAGGTGTAGGTATCAGTTAAAAATTTGGTACAACAGCCAAGATGTTTTGCAAGAAGATCCAACTGGCCATGGTTGGACATTTGAAGAAAACATCTGGAAAGCAACTTTTCCTCTCAAGAACATGTACCCGATTGTATAAGAAAAACTTTAGCTATAAAATGTTCCGGCAAAAACTGCAATAACAGTCGGTGTAGCTCAAGGATTAAAATGTTGTAGTGAGTGCAAGTATGAAAAATGTAGTAACAGTTTACGTATTTCTACTCCCGAACCCGAAATGTTTTCAGGTTCAGAAATCGAATTGGGACATTTCTGATGTAAGCTCTATTATTACTATTTTAATAATTAGTATATTTTTATTTAAATATGGCTTAATAACAAGCAGATTGTAGGCACAGGGGACAGAGAGTATTATTCCGTTGTGACTTGATGTAGCGCCCGGCCCGATATTCATCTTTAGGTAACAATAACTTGAAAACAACGCGTTGTAGCGTACTGCGGTTTTTTGTAAAAACTTCCTTAAGAGTCCGTACCCTGGTCAAAATGTATGTGCCTGTAGAGCGCTAGAAAATGTACGATTACTTCAAAACGTTGTTATTTAAAAAAATAAGATAAACACTGGAATGAAGATAAAGACCTGTTTTAAGATCCTACTGTAATATTTTTTCAAAATATTGTACCATTTTTTTACTATCAGTAGTGAAAGTATCCCAAATAGACCAACTTTGAGAATTGTTTTTATAAAATTTGGCAAATAAATTTAAAAAATATTACAGTACGATCCTCACTTGCACATTTATCTTTCATTTGACACTAGGTTGAAAAAGATTGAACAAAAATTACTCAAAAATCTATGTCATGCACGAAACTTCTGCATGAGTAATCAACATTATAAATATGAAAATATTTTGTAATTTCTTATCGCTGCTCCTTTAAATTTCGGTGTTTCCACGCCCACTGCATATTAACAGGGTCGGATTCGGTTCTGTGAGTTTATATAAACATTTTCAAATATGAGTAAACCAGTAAGGAATTTTAATTTATTAGATTCGACATCCTAAGACCGGTTTCTGTCTTTCGACTTCATCAGTTAGGCATTTCGAATCCAATAAATAAAATTCCAAACTCGTACAAGTCAATAGCTATATCCGCTATAAGATAACATTTTTAGATGTGCTACCATCTATGGTAAGAAGAGAGTATTGACATTAAATTTTAACTGATGAAGTCGAAAGACAGAAACCGGTCTTAGGATGTCGAATCTAATAAATTAAAATTCCTTACTGGTTTACTCACTTTGTATTAATCTCTGAAAGGGATAAAAAAGAAGAGAGTGACATCTTGACTAGATTCAGTCAAAATTTAATGTCAATACTCTCTTCTTACCATAGATGGTAGCACATCTAAAAATTTTCAAATATGTGTAGATTGTAGATAGTTGTAATTATTAATATCGAACTATATTATTATGTACTGCAGTGATGTGAGATTTGGTGTATTAAAAAAGTAATGTTATTTGAATGAATTTCACATGAAAACTGAAATATGAAAATGAAAAATGAAAAATGAAAAATGAAAAATGAAAAATGAAAAATGAAAAATGAAAAATGAAAAATGAAAAATGAAAAATGAAAAATGAAAAATGAAAAATGAAAAATGAAAAATGAAAAATGAAAAATGAAAAATGAAAAAAGAAAAATGAAAAATGAAAAATGAAAAATGAAAAATGAAAAATGAAAAATGAAAAATGAAAAATGAGAAATGAGAAATGAGAAATGAGAAATGAAAATGACAATAATTATTAAACCATGTGAAGTTGGAACGGGCAGCTAGATTGGAATAAAAACAACCCTTATGATTTTGCCCAATATTAACAATTTACAAAAATACACCGCAATCAAATAAATTAAGATTATTCAAATCTTTGAATTTTTCTTTGGCCCGATCTTCGTTATTTCTCCCCCAAGCAATTGCTCTCGAAAAAACTTCTTCATACAGGAAACTTTTCACTGTAGAAGTACAACTGGTCTTTGGAAGCATTCGGCAAATTTTTCCAAAATTGGATGAAGTTAACAATTTCTTTCTCAATTGCTTCCATTGAGAAGAGTATGCCTGTAACCTCGTGCTTTCTTCTATTGTTTTAAGCTCATTTTCATTTTTGTTAAACAATTCCTTCAAGAACATATCTTTGAAAGTATTGAACGTTTGATCATCCATGTCTGGTTTAGTACAGTGCTCACCGTATTGATCATCAGGACCATGTTTTTCTTTAGGGAAAATTAATCTTTTTCGACTTTTTACATTTTTTTTGTTTAATTTGATACTAAGTTGTTCGTTTTTCTTAATAATTTTTCCGGGACTATAGCCACTAATGTGTTTATATGTTTTATACAATGGCATCCTTGTATTTTTTTCTATTACTGCACTAAAACATCTTCCTCTGTAACTCCTTAAAGTATAATTTACCCTTTTTCCTCCAATTTTTTGGGCTATCATAGCATTAAATTGTTCTACAACATTTTCTAAAAAACTTCTAGAATGTCCCGCTGGATATCTTACCGCATCCATGAGTTTTTCTTCAATGCCCCACAATTTAAAGTCTTCGATGAAATTTTGTTCATCAGGATTAGCCTTTGTACAAAAATATTTTAATTCTGCACAACTTTTGTGTTCTCCAAAAATGTGACTAACACTATTTAAAATATCTTTCTTAAGATTTAGAACCTTTTCATCCTGTGACTTTCCGGTTTCTTTGTTCCTATATAACATTGCCTGAGAAATGGAGGACCTAATTATTAAAATATGATTTAAAAGAATTTTTTTTAAATTTCCTGGAACTCCTCTAACTTTTGTAACTTCTCTAACTTTATTACAGTAATTCCTTAATAAATGATTTCGGCACTCTATTTTTTCAACTGTTACGTTCTCATATGGTCTACTATCTAGTATAGTGCTGTAACCGATTATATTTTAAAATATTCTTTTGTTTCTTTCTCCTAGAAAATAAACGCAAACGCGTTTTATCTCTTTTCCTTTCTGCAACCATATTCATTCACCTATTATAACCACCACTCTTTCACTAGCACTAAATATACAGTTTATCTATTTCCAATTGCAGAACGTAAGTAAATAAAAATGTAAATAAAATCACACACTTGTGGTTTCAAAATTAGTGCATTCCTCAAAATTCCTTAAAATTTTGTATGATAAGATGCTAAGATATATTTTTTAAATGCAATATATGTATAATAATAATATTGTGTTTTATGGTCGTAAAAGAATTCCCAAATTTCTTCGGTTTTTAAAAATAGTGGAGTGCTGTTAGATTTATACCTCGAACAAAGTTGGCAGTGATCGAATTATTATTTTCTCTTTTGGAATGTGTTTTTGACACTACATATACATGTCTATATGTTATTTTTTACCGCATTTACTTCTACGCCCTCCACTATACCATAGAGGAAGGTAATGTGAGGGGAATAAAAAAGAAAAAAAACTCGGGCAATCGTTAAATTATCCTTTTTTAATGAATTAATGTTAAATACAATTTTTCATGAAAATAAACCCATCCCGAGTTATAGGGCGTAGAAAATTACGATTTTCACTACAAAAATCGTACATTTCAAAAAGTTTTTTAAATATAACCGAAAATCTGTTAGTATTAATAATTTAAATTATTTTGATTTTTCTACGATTAATTCGAAGGAAGATATGGCAATTCAAAAATGGGTGTTTAAAGAAACTGGATCGTTCTAGTGTAAATATCTGGAAAAATATGACTTCCACAAAAAAAAATGTATATAAAATCCTAATGAGAGGACAATATTGGGAACATTTTAAGACCATCCAGAACCGGTTAACATAAGCAGAAAAAAGTTATGGACAAAATAAATTTGTTTCAAATTTTTTTACGCCATTTTTTTAGCGCTATCTAGACTGTGGTAGTTGAAAAAAAATCCTTTTGCAGAAAGTCGTAACATATGTTTCTACAATTGACTAGTAATTTTTAGCCCTATGGGATAATTAGTTTTTAAGTTTTGGTCTGTTAAAGTTGAGCTAAATTTTTGTTTTTTATAAGACATTTTCATTTTTTGGCCACTAGCGTGAAAAGTATTGATTATTGAAAATAATTTAAGGAGACAAGACTTTTAGTTCTTCCGATTAATTTCCATTTTTTTTATCTTTTGCCTGTAACGAGATATGGCCGTTTGAAATTGCGTACATTTGCATTTAACCGTCAATGTCATTTTTTCGGGTGAAATATTAAAAAAACGGTCATTCCAATGAAAAAGTTTGTCATAACATGACATTTCGACGATATCTTAAGCTTTAAAATTGTATTTCTGGTCACTATTTTCGTTCCTCTCTTTCTAAATTTGCAATGTTCGGCCTTTAATTAATATTTATCAACCCCAAAAACATAAATAATGATAGTAACTTAAATTTATATTCCTCCAGGTATATTGTAAATATATTTTTTTAAGTATAACTATTGTACAAAATCATAATAGAGTTGTTTTTATTCCAAACTAGCTGACCGTTCAGGCTTCGCACGGTTGTACGTCTATAGATTGATATTTCTTATTTCATCCTACAAAGACAACGCCAACGATTGTTTGTACCCGTGCCCGACTAAATTAAATACGTATTACGTATTCGATATTCGACAATCGTCAAATGTTTTGAATACGGTCTTCAAAAATTTGCGGAGTAGGAATAGGCATCTGAAAATAAGATGGCAGCGCCACGGTGGCTATATTGGAACCCTTTTCACAGACATTGGCTCATTGTTGTGATTTGTTTGTGTGTCTGATATTTTTATTTTAGCATTTTTTACCATTTATTAAAGACTAATTTGTGTGAAAAATTTATTATTATTTATCATATAGGTAAGTAATCTTTTTCATTTCATGTAAAAATAAGCATTTGATGTTAAAGTTGCCTTTCTAATTCACAATCTAATCAGTATTTTCTTGTATTTAAGGATTTATGGAGGTACAAATACATCTAGATGTGTAAATGAAGAGGAGGAAGTTTTAAATGCTAGTCATTTAATTGTGTGGTCAATTGGATTCTAATAGGCAGCCAAAGTAAAAACATCTTTATATGCCTGTTTGTGTTTGCAAACAAGTGATTTGAAATCTGATCCACGTAAAATAAGAGGCCAGCTTAATAATATGAGGAGCTCATATAAGGCAGGAAATGGTGGGAAGTGCAAACATTTCTGCACTTTGTAGCAGTGGATGTTGGTTACTACCTTATGTTCGATGTAAACCCCCTTTTGGTGGATAATAAAACACACTCGTTCACTAACAGTGGTATTGCTTTAATACGCACGAAAACAATAGCAAAGTGGTTGAAACAAATATAAAGATTAACTAACAAAACACATTGGGACGCTAATTGTAGGTAATTTAGAAAACACTAGAAATATATATAAATTGTACTTTGTTGACAAGCCTCACTAGTGCGTGTATTAGCAATAATACCGCCAAAACGTTATTGAGGTTAAAAGAAACGAACTTGTCACTTGTCTTTCTTCTTCTTCTCGGTAGCGATTTTAGATAAATGGATCTAGGAGGGTAGGCAACTCTGAATACAAACATGTGTATTTTGGGTTGTCGTCAGGTGGGATGTTACAACTTCTAATTACTTGTACAAGGTGTAAGACGTTACAGCAATTCAAAATACTGGAAATTGATTGATTAGGAGTTTCCTAAAAATAAGTTAGGGACAGTAAAATATAACTTTTAAGAAGAAGAAGAAGTTATGGACAGTAAAATATAACTTTTTAATAAAAATGATTCATAATTTATGTATGTAACAAATAAATATATTACTTATAAATAATTTCATTTTCCCAACACATTCCCATTTTCTACAATTTTATTTTAATAGCATTGCAAGTATAGCTGTTAATATAACATTTTCTAAAAAAATATTGACAGGTTATACGATAGTTGTATAAAACAAACAAGGCAAATTGTCAGTAGTAATACCCCTAGGGCCTTGATAATACCGAGATAATTTTGTCATAGAGAATGCTGAAAGCGTGTTGCTTGATAATGGCCCGAGGCCGAAGGCCGAGGGCTATTATCCTTAAGCAACACGCTTGAAGGATTCTCTATGACAAAATTTTGAGGATTTATCAAGGCCCGAGGGGTATTCGATAAGATAATTTTTTACTTTGTAGATTTCAAAAAATTGGTTGTCAATCTGACGTTTAATATTTACTCATTTTTATTTAACAAAACTAAAAACTACAGGTATTAAAAGTACAATTGGTAAATGTTAAATTAGAAGAAGAGTTTGCTGAAGTTGACGGATTGTTAATTTCCACTGTTGAAGAAATTCCTCGCATAGTGTTGATTATTTCACCGTGGCGTTCTTGGTCGATATTTAAGTACGGTTTTATTGAATTAGAGCTTTTCTCATATTTACCACATAATCTCTCAATATATTAGCCAAATTAGGCAAACTCGTTTCAGCATTCAGTTCGTATTCTCTGGTCGCACAAAACTCGAGAAATATTTTCCATATATATTTTTTTGATTTGGTTGTATTTTTTGGTATATTACTTGATATAATATCATTAATTGCATTGTCAGATGCATTACCAAATCTTAGCGACATTTTTAAACTAGTTGTCAGTTTGACGTTTAATTAATTTTTAATCAAAAACTTGACTTGTTGAAAACACCAAACTGAAAACACCACATGTAGGGTGTTATCGCTGTAATCCATAGCTGATTGGATGAAATTTGACACATGACTCTAAATTAAGTAATTTGATTGGTTACTATAGTTAGTAAAAAATTATCAGTAGTAATACCCCTAGGGCCTTGATAATACCGAGATAATTTTGTCATAGAGAATGCTGAAAGCGTGTTGCTTGATAATGGCCCGAGGCCGAAGGCCGAGGGCTATTATTCTTAAGCAACACGCTTGAAGGATTCTCTATGACAAAATTTTGAGGATTTATCAAGGCCCGAGGGGTATTCGATAAGATAATTTTTTACTTTGTAGATTTAAACATTTTTAAACTAGTTGTCAGTTTGACGTTTAATTAATTTTTAATCAAAAACTTGACTTGCTGAAAACACCAAACTGAAAACACCACATGTAGGGTGTTATCGCTGTAATCCATAGCTGATTGGATGAAATTTGACACATGACTCTAAATTAAGTAATTTGATTGGTTACAATAGTTAGTAAAAAATTATCAGTATAATTCATTTGAACTGCTTCCACAATTGTATCCAAAAGCTGAAAACTGAAAATTCCACTAAAACTATTAAGAGCACTATCTGTTTTTATGAGATCACTCAATGTTGATATTTTTTAAGTATTTACTTGCACCTCAAAGTCACGAAACTTAGTGGGTCCTTCATATTGTTCTTGCTCATTTAAGATCATTAGCAGGCTTTGTGCACCTTCCAAATCATCGTTAGTACGTTCAGGCCCTCGTTCTTCATTGCACTGACAGTCTGTGAAATCTATAATTTTAACAGTATTTCTCCTGTTTAACCTTTCACTTCTTTCAGCGGCTTCTCGTTCTGGTTCTGTAGTTTGAACTAATGAAATCGACAAATTCTGACTGGAAACAACTTCTTCCTATGGCATATAATTATTTTATTTACCTCTTCGGAAAAAATAGTCATCAATAAAATGTTTTGAATAAACGACCATATTCTTAGTCACAACTTTTCCAATTTTAAGTCTTAAAATCCAAGCTTAACGCCTACACATCCATGTGGGGCGTCCTAACTCAGATTCTACTTTCACGCGACATTTTCCAGCATCTGGGAACAAATGGAAACTTAAATCCGTGTTTGTTTTCGCCCATGAAGAACACTGAGGTACGGAACAATACGAATTACTCATTCTTATTTGAAAAAGCTACACTACACAACTGTTTTTTACAAGCAAATATAAAACGACCTATTCAACAAGTACAAAATCAGAGACAATTTAAATATATTACATTCTCTCTGTACAAAATAATAAAATGAATGTCTGTGAAAAGGGTTGCATTTGCCACCACGAGAGGGCGTATTAGTTATTTTGATTCGCCTATAGCTTGCGATCTGCCCACCGCGCTACCCCGCCTCACGCCGACCCCGGAGAGATCCCCGAGCAGTGTGCAGGTGACGGACTCTTAATATCTTACCTTTATTTTATTCACTGATAGTATGGCGAAAATCCTCAAAGCAAAAAAGTTTCTCGCTTACCTAAAAAAGTACAACATAAAAAAGAAGAATGTGAATCCATTAAAATTTCACAATTTTTCAAAGTTTTATTTTCTTCTGCAGAAAACAAAAAGTTTCGCGTTCCATTTTTTTTAACTGTTGATTAGTATTGTTGAAAAATCAATTCTTGATCTTTCAACCTGATTCATTCAAATATTAATTTTGAAACTCCCAGACCCAGAACGGCCGTTGTGCTTGCTCCTCCCTTCCGCTTCCACCCGCTCAGCACCTCGTGGACAGTCAACTCTCTCACAACTCCGCGACAATCGTGTTCAGCTCTCAACTTAAGCTCTACTACTAAAAGTGAATAAAGTTCTCCAATGAATAATATTGCTAATAAAGTGAATAAAGTTCTACAGTGTATAATCTCAAGTTGCATTGGTTGCAAGCCCACACAAGGTGACAAACAAAAAAAATGTAAGTGTGTTTACCTCTCTAGATGTTAAAAAACTTTCTGTTTCGGTTGTTTCTGTTATAATAAACTACGTGTGTTGACAACTGAATTTGTTTATTTTACCCTATTTGCCAATTCACAGCTTTGAATTTTTGATAGTAAATAAACCAGCCCCTCATACAAATGAACCAGTTACAGTTCATACTCAAAGATACTAAGGGGTGATATAAACACACCCCCAAATATTTTCAAGTATCATCCTTAAGCTTTAAAGTGAGAAAAATAAAAATTGTCTGGTCTCGCTTACAGGGTGTTGTTTTTAAAAAACCAATAAAAATAAAAAAAAAGTAAGTCCGGACCTGAAATTAAAATTTTTTATTGAGTTCAGGGAGCATACTCAGTGTGCCAAATTTTATTTGTCTGACATTTTTACTTTTGGATATACATAACGTAGAATAATTCACATATTTTCAAATATCACCCTGTATATCCGTCATAAATGCAACAAGGCATTTTTTAATACCAGATATGAAATGGCCCTAGTACTTATGGTTTGACTATGTACAGTTCGTCGTGGGACACCCTGTATTACTTTGTGAAACCATGGTGATGTCAATTCTTAATTATGGGCTTTTGGTTTTTTATCCTTGCTTAGATCAAGTTACTAAATTCCGATTACAAAAAATTCAAAATAATTGTTGCCGTTTTGTCTTTGGCATAAGAAAATATGACCATGTATCAAGTAAGCTAAAACAACTCGAATGGTTGAACATAAGTAACTTGTATAACTACCACCTTGCCTCTTTGATATACCGAATTATTTTGACATCGAATCCTATTTATTTGAGGAACAAATTAGTTTTTCGTGGAGAAGCTCATAGTCTGTCTCTGAGATATCCGCATAGTCTCATGTTACCGCGACATAGGTTGTCAATTTTTAAAAGGTCATTTACTTATAATTCAGTTTTAGTTTTTAACAGTATTTCACATAGTCTAAGAGTTAATTCTCTGAGTTTTTTAAAACAAAATTATAAACAAATTCTACTACAGCGTCAGTAATTTTGTTCATTTTATGATATTTGTGAAGTAATTTTGATCATTTTTTTATATTTGTGATGTAAAATTTTAGTGAATATTTTAAATGTGTAATGTCTGAGTTTTACTAATTTTGTATTTTATTACCATCTGTGTAAACTTGAGGTTAAGTAGAGTAGCTCTAGCTAGACTTCGCCTCTTGTACCTACTCATTGTTTGTAATTTTACAGGCAAATAAAGGCAATTTATTATTATTATTATTATTATTATTATTATTATTATTATTATTATACACAAAAAAGTTTATGGGGTTCCGAATTATTAATTATATAAAAATGAATCAATATTTTGCCCAATATTTTCAAGGTCATAGCGAATTCAATCGGTTTGACATTTGAGTCCGCCTTTATTATTATTAGCTACTAACAACTATTGCCAGAAAAATCAAAAGCAAGATATGAAAGGTATACCAGCAATTTATGGACTGGCGCACAACAAACAATGTGAATTAATTTTCATCCCTCCATTTACTAGGTACTTTTGAAAAACCCCCAAACAGGGATAAGAGTATATTAATAAATAATTGCCAATATTTTAGAATTAATTACTTTAAAATAATTTTACTATAAATTGTTCCTGGATACTGTTAAATTAATAAAAATATTACCTTGTTATTTATGCTTTTTATTTGTTGATTGAAAGTGTTCGTAGAAAAAGTATGGCTAAGGAGTAAATAGTCCAGGGCATTTAGAAAAAATAGCGGAAATTTTGAAGTACCACAGATTTGAGATGCGGTTTTCTGCATTGTGTTGAGGAAGGTCCCAGAAAAGACTGGTGAAAATGTGGGTATGCAGTTTTTTGAAAAACGCCTTCTGGGCCGGAAAATGCATTTTCCAATTGCATCATTATTTGTACCGTTATGGGAGCGATTGTAAACGCGGAAAAATCGCTCGGAAATTGTTACTCGGGGGTTTTCGGGGCTGCCGAACTCGATTCTGGCATTAGAATTACCCGCGAATGCACGGAGGCGGATCTGTGGGGGTACGCGGGGGGTGAATTGGGGGAGGAATGGCAGCATGCATGAGAATCGCTCCAAACTCGTTACTCGGGGGTTTTTGGGGATGCTGAATTCAATTCTGGCATTGGAATTACTCGGGGGCGCCTCTGCAGGGGTGTCCGGGGGTTCATTCTGGGGGGGAAATCGCAAAGTCCATGTAAATGGCTCCAAAATTGTTACTCGGGGGTTTTCGGGGATGCTGAATTCAATTCTGGCATCGGAATATCCGGGGCGCTCAGGGGTGGCTCTGTGGGGGTGCGCGGGGGATGAATTGGGACAGGAATGGCAGCGTGCATGAAAATCGCTCCAAACTCGTTACTCGGGGATTCTGAATTCAATTCTGGCACTGGAATTACTCGGGGGCGCTCAGGGGCGCCTCTGCAGGGGTGTCCGGGGGTTCATTCTGGGGGGGAATTGTATAGTCCATGTAAATGGCTCCGAAATCGTTTCTCGGGGGTTTTCGGGGATGCTGAATTCAATTCTGGCATTGGAATATCCGGGGCGCTCAGGGGTGGCTAGGAAATGGTAAAGCAGCAAGTGGAAAATTACAAATTATCAACATAACTCTTTATTCAAATAACAAATAGAAGTTTTTATTAATCTTGAATTATTCATTATAAACTCAAATTTTCAACTAAAGACCTAAACATCTTGTTCAAACTCTTCTTCTTCTTCCTGTTCTTCTCCTTCTTCCCCTTCGTCATGTTCTATTGAGTCGATATAGAATATTTCTGTCCGCGCCGGTCCCGTGGTAACGATACTGTACTCCCTTTATAGCTTTGGCGCCTTTCTCAAATCCAGTCGAGGCACAAAAGACTCCCAAAGCAATTGTTTTTATAATATATGTAATATTTGATTATTTAATATTTCCCCCGGGTAATTCCAATGTCAGAATTTAATTAGGAATGCTCGAAACCCTCTGAGTAACGAGTTTGGAGCGATTTTCATGCACGCTGCCTTTCCTGTCCCAATTCGGCCCCCGCGCACCCCCAAACGGCCACCCCTGAGCGCCCCGGATATTCCAATGCCAGAATTGAATTCAGCATCCCCGAAAACCCCCGAGTAACGATTTTGGAGCCATTTACATGGACTATGCGATTCCCCCCAGAATGAACCCCTGGACACCCCTGCAGAGGCGCCCCTGAGCGCCCCCGGGTAATTCCAATGCCAGAATTGAATTCAGCATCCCCAAAAACCCCCGAGTAACGAGTTTGGAGCGATTCTCATGCACGCTGCCATTCCTCCCCCAATTCACCCCCCGCGCACCCCCACAGATCCGCCCCGTGCATTCTCGGGTAATTCTAATGCCAGAATCGAGTTCGGCAGCCCCGAAAACCCCCGAGTAACAATTTCCGAGCGATTTTTCCGCGTTTACAATCGCTCCCATAACGGCACAAATAATGATGCAATTGGAAAATGCATTTTCCGGCCCAGAAGGCGTTTTTCAAAAAACTGCATACCCACATTTTCACCAGTCTTTTCTGGGACCTTCCCCAACACAATGCAGAAAACCGCATCTCGATATCTGTGGTACTTCAAAATTTCCGCTATTCGGGTGATTTAGTGCTAAATGCCCTGGACTAAAAAAGTGGACATCTCTCTGATTACCTTGTCCGCGAAATTCATTTACGGGTCATGCTGATCCACGTCACTTTTATTATCAAGTTTTTTTGGTGCCTTCTGTAATGAGTTTCTCTAACCCTGCTCAAAAAAACTTTTTCTTCTTAACTGGACTAAAAAATAACGATTTGTACCATTAATTTGCTTTTATTCGCCTTTAATTGTAAAACATTTTTTGATATATTAAAAAAAATGTTCATTAAAACATCCTTAAAATAAATTTTATTTTTTAATTTTAGGGTTTATATTAACCTTCACCAAAGCTGTTCCAATTCATTTAGAGTATGATGACGCCACCTATTGGGGATTAAGCGAAAAGGCACAGGCTGTTAAGGAAACGAAACTAGGAATCCAATACGACAACGCTAGTTTTGAATTATCTGCAACAGATAGCGCCACACCAACACAAGCTTGATCAGAGCACCGAAAACAGAAAATTTTGTTTTTTGTATTAGATTTTATTACACATTATGTAATTTTAATAAAAATAGTTTGAATAATAATAATAATAATAAATCGTCTT
Organism: Crepidodera aurea; assembly: GCA_949320105.2. Classification (NCBI taxonomy): domain Eukaryota; kingdom Metazoa; phylum Arthropoda; class Insecta; order Coleoptera; family Chrysomelidae; genus Crepidodera; species Crepidodera aurea. The sequence goes on from OX439476.1 coordinate 29,725,617, forward strand.
TATTAGAAAATTTTTAAAATTTACAAATTTTTAATGACGGAGAGAGATTTAGCCATTACTCTTACATCTAAACTCCTCATACAAAAAGGTACCTAAATAAAAATGTAAAATGTAAAAATTAAAATAGTAAAAAAATATATAATACATATAAAAGTATTATTAATGAAACAGTAGAAAGAAATACATTTAGGGAAACATTTAGAGTAGGAGTTTTTTTAGTTGCTGTTTGAAGCTTGAGCGAGAAGTTTTTTTCAGATCAATGTTTAGTTCATTATAAAGTTTAATGGCATTGTATGTGAAACTTCTAACAAAAACAGCAGATGTGTGTTGTTTCATTCTTAATATAAATTGCCTACGGATATTTACATTGTGAATCTGATCGCGGGAAATTAATTTGTTTGACAAATATGATTGATTTTGAGATTTTAGTATATTATGCACAAAATTAATAATTAATTGTTACCTTTTACTTATTTTTTAAAATCTATTTTATTGAACTAGTTGCACGTACAATGATCATACAGGGTTATTCATTATTCCGTTAGGTACAAAAAGATTAGATATAATTACAGGTTAGTTGATTTGACAAATATTTTTCCTTTTTATTGAACCCATAATTCAGATTTTAAGCTCGTTTTTTAAGTGGTTTCCCCTTTTAGGCCTATTCCACTGATATTTTTGTAGAATCATTAAATCAATTTTATGGACAAAAACTGAAGGCAACCATATGCGATCATAAAAAGCATAGTAGGTAGGTAATGTCAATAAAGTTTAAGTCCAAGAATGGGTAGGTAAATAAAAAAAAATATTTGATGTTGTTTTTGTAACACTCTTTCAGTTTCTCTCTCTTTCCACTGGATTAAAACCACTTAGTTGTTAAAAAAGTTTTTTTATTGACGTTTCGGCTTTCCAGATCGAAAGCCGTTATCAAAATGACATAAAATAAATAAATTTACTAGAAACAGAACACTTGATAATCTTGCAAAAATATGACATCAACATAGTATACATAGAATAAGATTTTGAGATTGAAGATGTCAAAATCTGTTTCAATCATATTTTTGTGACGTTTCTGGGAACGAATTTTTTGAAAGGATAGCGCATTTGCATATTATAAGAGAATTTATACTTCGTCATAAATGAAGTTTTCTTATTAATATTATCATAAGAAAAAACCAGATAAAAACTTATGATACTATCCCGATATAGAGGGTATCCTTTTTGCAATTAACTCTTTTTCTAAAATAGGTATCCAAATTTTTGAAATATCAACCGAACAATTAGAAACACATTCGTTATTATTTAAGCATATCAATGCTGCTTCTTTAACTTTGCGGTTATAATTATTCGGTTCTTTTAATAATCTAGTTGAAGAATTCCATTGTATTTTATGACCAAAATCCCATGCATGTTCACATATTTTGGATTTTTCGAATTGTTTATTTTTAATGTACGATTGGTGTTCATTAAGTCTAATATGAAAAGGTCTAGATGTTTCTCCTATATAAAATTTATTACATTCGCATGGAATTTTGTAAATACAATTTTTTGTGTTTTGAATTTCATTAAAAGGTTTTAATCCTTCTAATTTTTTCCGATAATTTTGGAATATAAGGGATTTTTACTATATTTGAAAGAATTATTGGGGGGTTTAAATTTTGATCTTTAGTTTTGATGTCTCGGTAAAGTTCACGATTTATAAATTTACTTGGGTAGTTGTTCTTAATCAAGACAGATTTAACAAGTGATAATTCATTATTTAAGATATTGTCATTTGAACAAATTGTTTTTGCTCTATCGGAAAGAGATTTGACAATACCTCGTTTAACACAAATTGAGTGGTTTGAATTAAAATTTAGATATCTATTTGTATGTGTTTCTTTTCTAAAAACTGATGTATCAAAACAATTGTTGTTATTGTGTATTAGTACATCAAGAAACGGTAATTTTTTATTATTTTCAATTTCAATTGTAAATTTAATAGTAGGTTCCGAATTATTAATAGTATATAAAAATGTATCAATATTTTCCCTATCGTGTTGCCAAATTGCAAAGATATCATCTACATATCTAAACCAGACAGAAGGTCTTAAATTTTGTTTGTTTACAATTTCCATTTCAAAATTCTCCATGAAAATATCACACAATTTTGGTGATAAAGGAGAACCCATTGCCATGCCAAAATTTTGCTGATAAAAATCACTATTTAATTGAAAATATGTAGTTTTAATACATAGTTCCAATAATTCTAGAATTGCTGAGACGCTTAATTTAGTTCTATTTATTAATGTATTATCACTTGTCAACTTTTTTCTCACAAGATTAAGAGTTTTATCGACAGGAACATTTGGAAATAAACTGACTACATCAAAACTAACCATTATATCTGAATTTGTAATTTTGATTTTTGATAATTTTTCTAAAAAATGTTTTGAATTTTTGATAAAGGAATTAGTATTTCCTGATAACGGATCTATTATTTTAAGTAGAAATCTTGCTAAATTTTGACAAGGTGAATTTATAGAACTTATTATTGGTCTTAATGGTATTTGTTGTTTATGAATTTTGGGTAAACCATAAAAATGTGGAGGTTTACTATAATGAGAAGTAAGAGATCTTCGTTCTTTATCACTTAGGAATTTTTTATTTTTATATAAAGTTTTTGAATAGCTACCGTTTTCAATAATTTCGTTAATTTTGTTATCATAATCTGTTTTGTTCATGACAACCGTCGCGTTACCTTTATCTGTCTTGATTAAGAATAACTACCCAAGTAAATTTATAAATCGTGAACTTCACCGAGACATCAAAACTAAAGATCAAAATTTAAACCCCCCAATAATTCTTTCAAATATAGTAAAAATCCCTTATATTCCAAAATTATCGGAAAAAATTAGAAGGATTGGCAATAAATTTAATTTAAAAACAGTTTTTCAAACTAATAATACATTAAAATCTTTAATAGTAAATACAAAACCTTTTAATGAAATTCAAAACACAAAAAATTGTATTTACAAAATTCCATGCGAATGTAATAAATTTTATATAGGAGAAACATCTAGACCTTTTCATATTAGACTTAATGAACACCAATCGTACATTAAAAATAAACAATTCGAAAAATCCAAAATATGTGAACATGCATGGGATTTTGGTCATAAAATACAATGGAATTCTTCAACTAGATTATTAAAAAAACCGAATAATTATAACCGCAAAGTTAAAGAAGCAGCATTGATATGCTTAAATAATAACGAATGTGTTTCTAATTGTTCGGTTGATATTTCAAAAATTTGGATACCTATTTTACAAAAAGAATTAATTGCAAAAAGGATACCCTCTATATCGGGATAGTATCATAAGTTTTTATCTGGTTTTTTCTTATGATAATATTAATAAGAAAACTTCATTTATGACGAAGTATAAATAAATTCTCTTATAATATGCAAATGCGCTATCCTTTCAAAAAATTCGTTCCCAGAAACGTCACAAAAATATGATTAAAACAGATTTTGACATCTTCAATCTCAAAATCTTATTCTATGTATACTATGTTGATGTCATATTTTTGCAAGATTATCAAGTGTTCTGTTTCTAGTAAATTTATTTATTTTATGTCATTTTGATAACGGCTTTCGATCTGGAAAGCCGAAACGTCAATAAAAAAACTTTTTTAACAACTAAGTGGTTTTAATCCAGTGGAAAGAGAGAGAAATTAAAATACAAACCACTATGAGCTTCCGAAATGAACTCTTTCAGTGTTTATACTAATGCTATCTGGTCTTTAGGACCAATGAGCAGTTTAATTATAACCTAAATTAATACGTTTTAAACCTATTCTAATATTTCCTCATTATTAGATCTTATTTGTCCATCATATATAACACGACAGCACAAGCACAAGCACAGACTTCGCTTTTTAGTCTTATTTAACTAACTCAAACGGTGCAACTCTTTTAAGTCTTCTTGTTACCTCTCTATACTGTCAAGGAGCAGGAGGTCCTCGACGTTCATAACTTGGTGAAGCCTCTCTTCATGGTTCTTATCAATAAATCCCTTGATGGTGCTGGTTACAATTTCTATGTTTAGGTTCCGATGTAACTTATAGAATCGTAAATAAAAATTGGGTTTTCAAAAATGAACTACAAACTTTTCCAAAAAGTGGAACTTTATTACGTGATTACAGTTCAAAAGTAAAATGTAAAAAGCTAGCAAATGCCGGCAACAAACTAGTTTTGTTGCAATCCGATCTAGGCAGGGCCTTATCATGGACTTGCGGCGTCTGCATAATTCTAGTTAGACTATTACAATTACGTTATCATAACTCTTCCACCCTTAGAGGAGAATCCGGGGGCTAGCCTCTGGATTTTCTTCCTTGGAGCTCTTCTTCGATGAATTCTTCCTATATTTTATATATGAATATATGCAGAATAATAAACAAAATACAATGAATATATAAATCAATATAGTCCAAACACTGATTTTGTTAAAATGGATAGGATTATCAAATATGTTTTCAACTTTTTGTTTTTGAAAATTTAGAGAGTCTTTTAGAATGGTTAATTGGTCCAAATTAATACTGTTCAATTTAATAGGTTTAAGATAAATAGGATTTTTATTATTAGAGTTTTTAATATTAAGTTTAGGAAGTTCAATTATTTTAAATTCACTTTTTGGCAGTTCATTGCTACGTAGAACTATTTTACCTATTCTAACACTACACTTATTGTTTAATTCTAACAAAAATGTTCCTTCTAATGGGACATTGTCTTTGTCTTGTCCGCAGATTCTTTGGGCCACTGTGTTCTGAGGTAAGACGATCGTCCATTTGTTTTCACGAATTTTCTGAATTTTTGTATCCACAATTTCGAGAGAGATGGTTTGCAGTTGGTGAGGTTCTTGGAAAACCTCAACATTAAAACTTCGCAGGGGGCGTCTTGATTCGTGGCAGATAAATTCTTGGTTGCTGATTCCTTGACATTCTGAATCAAATGACATGAAATTTTGCTCGTTTAGGATAAGAATTTGGAATAATCATTTGGTAAAGGTTGTTTTTAGGAGTAGGTAAAGGAAAAAGTTGATATAAATCGTAATTTTCTCTCTCCACAATTGGGATTTCTATGATAAAAATAATTTTATTGTCTTTACTATAGCTTTTAATCTGCATTATTTTTTCAAATTTAAGAATATTATTTAAAATAGGTTCAAATGGGAATTTGTTGTTTGAGAAATTGATATCGATTCATCTAATATGGTTGATCAAATCTTTAGGATCTGTTTAATTTTCAGATAATTAAACATGTAAACTCATATTCGTTACTCGTAAAACCGGCAGCGGTGCACCAAAATATGTTGACGAGCGGCATCACAAAGACGCGGTGTCGGCAAAAATAATTTTTTGCTCCATTTCATAATTGCGGTATCAAACCCGGAAGCGCGGCTCATCAAAATTATTTTTTGCTCGATGTTAATAATGGTATTGGGCAAATTTAACCGTCGAATCTAGACAATAAAAAAAAGCTTACACGTGTTACGCGGCTCAAGTTAAAAAGATTTTTCGGGAAGGTGTTGCGCAATCTGAAAAGAAAGATTTTTTTGAAGCGACGGAGGTTGTCGAAAAAGAGAGAAGTGGGGCTAGCCATGATCAGGCTAGGACCCTTCAGTGTCTAATTATCACTCACGCAGAACACACGCAAAACAATATTTTCTGAATGATGTGATCATTTATTTTAATTCATTTTTCATTAATATGTGTTAGTGCTTGTTAAGCACATATTAATTATAATACTTGTTCATTGATTACTAGTTTAAGGTAATCCTTTGTTACGTTGTTGTTTTATTTTATTTAACAAGTTTAATAAATGGTTAAATAAAAGGGTTCATTGTTTTTGTTGAATGAAGTTGAGAAGACAATCCTAATACAGTCCACTTTACGAATACGATGCAGTTTAAAAAGGCGATAACACAGTGTTGGTCGTCCTGGGAAACTGGCACAACATAGGGTTTATTCCAGAACCCTCAACAGGATCTATTATAGAATTATGGAAAACATTTATTTTAGAAAATGTGATAGCAGTTTCAATTTTTCCTAGTAAATCATAAATATTTTGATATAAAATTGATATTAGATTTGTGACATCTTGAATATAGACACTTTCAAAAGTTTGTTTATTTTGGATTTGAGCAGTTTCTAAAATGTGTTCTATTTTGTTTATTTGAGATTTTGATTTTAGTTGGTTGTGAGCTAAGACTTGACTACTTTTATTAAATATATCTAAAGAATTTTCAACTAAGGCAATTTGTTCATTAATTAAAGTTTTTACTTTATTTTGATTTTTCGAAAGATTTTCAATTGCTTCGTCATATTTTTCAGCGTCGTTTTGATCTAAGTTTCCAGATATTGATTTGATTATGGTACCTAAACCATTAAGAAGTCCACGTTTTTCCTTATGGGTTTGTTCAAATGATGGGTTTAATTGATTAATTTGGCCAAAAACTAGGATTTGATTAATTTTGTTATTTATTATTTCATCATTGGTAGTTTCGTTAGCTGTCGTATGCTGGGTTGATTGGAAACTGTCATTTTCTGATGGTTTATCAGGAGGCTTAATTTGTATGCCTGATAGTATTTTAGATTGTTTAGGAGTATTATTGTCGAGAGTGTCATTTTCTACTAAGTTTTCTGATAAACTTCTAAGAAATCGTAAAGTTGTATTGTCAATGTCTCCGGGGTTATTAATAAGTGACTCATTTTCTATAGCATTTATAGAAATTCTGGCTAATGCATCAGCATTAGTATTTGCCTTTCCATTTTTATAAACAACGTCATAATCAAATTCTTCGAGCTTAAGTCGCCACCTAACTAATTTTGAATTTGGTTCGCGTAATTTAAAAAGCCAAATAAGACTGCGGTAATCTGTTACAACAGAAAATTTTCTTCCGTATAAGTAAGATCGGAACATCTTGCATGCCCATACAATAGCGAGTAACTCTTTCTCTATCGTGCTATAACGTTGCTCTGAATCATTGAGTGTTCGAGAGGCATACGCGATTGGCTTGTCTGAGCCTATAGGCCCTTCTGTAGTCAAAATAATTTTTTTGTAAAGTTTGGATACTGAAGTTAGTTAACAAGTTTTTACAAGTTTCGAATGCGTTTATAAAATTTTGATCATGAATAATTTGAGCACCCTTTTTTAGGCACTTGGTTAAAGGTTTCGTAATTTTTGCGAAATCTTGAATAAATTTACGATAGTATCCGACTAACCCTAAGAATCCTTTTATTTCCTTAGTAGTTTTAGGTATCGGAAAATTTTTTACTGCAGATATTTTATCTGGGTTTGGTTTAACACCTAGTGGGGTTATAACATGTCCTAAATAATTTACTTCCTTACGTAAAAATTCTGATTTGTCCAATTGTAATTTAAAGTTGGCCTCGCTAAGTCTATCAAAAATTTGTCTGAGCCGTAAAAGGTATACCAAACAAGTCTCGTTTTGTAAACCCCTAAGAATATTGTCCATAACTCTTTGAAAGGTACTTGGAGCATTCTTAAGCCCAAAAGGCATTCGAGTAAACTCGTACTAACCGTGTTCGGTAGAGAAAGCTGTCTTTTGAATGTCAGGTTCGTCCATCTGTATTTGGTGGAATCCATTGGCTAAGTCAAGTGTACTAAAATATTGGCTTTTGCCCAATTTGTCTAAAATGTCATTTATGTTAGGTAGAGGGTCGTCTACAGTTTTTTCATTTAATTTTCGATAGTCTAAGACTAAACGGAATTTACGTTTTTTGGAAGCATCTTGGCGCTTCTCAACTATCAACTAAATGGAGACGTTGATGGCTGTATGATGCCCTGAGAAAGCATTTTTTCAACTTGTGATTTTACTTCGTCTTTGTAAATTTGCGGGTATCGATATTGTCTAGTGTAAACGGGGCTATCGTCTGTAAGTTTTATTTTGTGTTTAATTTTATTTGAAAAAGCCAAAGGAATGTTTTCGCAATAGAAAATATCTCTATATTCAAAGCAAAAGATTTTTATTGCATCCTTTTCTATGAGGCGCCGTTTGGGACAAAATACAACTTCTTACAATATATATAATAATACACCATATATATAAAAAAAAACATATACATAATAATATTGCACAATATATAGAAGAATTCCATATATATAATGTTTTCATATAGAGTTCTAATTCCACTAATTACCGCAATAGAATGAGGGCGCCAGCTATCCCCACGTGTAAATTAGAATCATAAATGCAGGGTTGCCGATCTGTGGGAAATTATACATCATTGAATGATTATTGAGGGATAACTTTTTTTGGGTAATTCATGGCCATTTTCAATACCATATAATGTATATTGTTAAGTTTATCTGCTGTTTCACTTTCTACATTTCTCATTAATACATTTAATTATAAAACAATGCTTGTCAAGAATTAATAAACATTCTTCCAACAGCCTTACATCCGTATCAATTTGTCTTTGATAACATAAATTATAATCAGTAATATCCATATATATATATATATATATATATATATATATTATTCTCAGATATTTCGGATTCTGATATTATTATATTATAGATTATAGGTTAGGACGTATAGTTGAGAAACTTTATCTCGGGGATGGGATGTACAGTATAGTGGGTGAATGATTTATGAACGAATCATTTTTAAGAATGGACTCAAAATATTCGATTTGCTAAAAAGAAATAAAAATCTGAAAACATCAGTATATTTCTTGATATGAAAATTGTACATATACACAAAAGACTTTAAGTTTATTGAAAATGGCCATGAATTACCCAAAAAATGTTATCTCTCAATAATTATTCAATGATGTGCAAAAATATCCAAAAATGGATAATTTCCCACGGATCGGCAACACTTCATTTATGATTCTAATTTACACGTGCGTATAGCTGGCGCCCTCATTCTATTGCGGTAGTTAGTGGAATTAGAACTCTATATGAAAACATTATATATATGGAATTCTTCTATATATTGTGCAATATTATGTATATGTTTTTTTTTATATATATATGGTGTATTATTATATATATTGTAAGAAGTTGTATTTTGTCCCAAACGGCGCCTCATAGAAAAGGATGTTTTTTTATATATATATGGCGTAATATAATTATATATATATGGATTTTTTTTATATATATGGTGTATTATTATATATATTGTAAGAGTTGTATTTTGTCCCAAACGGCGCCTCATACTTTTCTTCCTGGTTACAATGATCTAACCTAATTTGTTTTAAGTTTTCTTTTAAAAATCTATCATGGTTTTCTGTAAATATTTCATCAGTTTCCATTTTTTCTATAAAATTAATTTCATTAATATCTAACTGTTCTATATCGAAGGGTCTAGATATTGTAATTATTTTTGGTTTAGTACTAGAATTAGTTATTGACGTGATTACGAAATAATTTTTTATATTTACTAAAGATTGTGGAGATTCTAACTGATTGTCAAATTTAATGTAATTCATACATCCTATTCCTGATCTTACACTTACTGGTAATCTAACTATTTTTGTCGTCCTTTCCGGGACTACTATTTTATAATTTTCTAATTTTAATTTGTTTTTAAAATTCGTTAAATCTTCAGATTCATAAATTATTGGAATTTGCACTATTGGGGTAATAATTAGTTTTTGATGCAAATTGACTGATGCTTTTAATTGTTTAAGAAGGTCAATTCCTATGAGACCGTCGTATTTTTTACTAAAATCAAAAAGATAAAATTTGTGTTCAGCGTTTACCTTAAAAATGCTGAAAACGGGAATTTTTATTACTTCGTTATGAAAACTTATACTATGCGCTGTTTGTATGTTAAAATCTTCATTAAAAATGTAATTCTTATAAAATGTGTAAGCTAATTACGTTTCTCTTATCATAAGAAGTATCATAAGCTGGACCTTGAATGGGTTCATGGGAATATGTCAGCTGTGTTGGGTTCGCGTTAATTTCTTGGTTTTGATAAGCACTATTATTGTCGTTAGTTGTGTTAAATGTTGAGAAATGATTATTTTCTGGGAATTTGCATTCACTGTTATTAAATTGGTTATCAAATGAATTTACGAATTGGTTTTCTATTTGATCAGAATTTTGCAAATAAAGATTATTATTATTTATACGCGTATTTCCAGACGATGTATCCATTGGCTCTGGGATACTATTTGATCTGTTATTAAAATTAGTATTTCTTGAAATTTGACTATTTCGGTTAAAATTAGTTGAATTTTGACCAAAATTTTGATTTCTGAAATTATTTGAATTTCGACCAAAATTTTGATTATTGAAATTATTTGATTGGTTAAACTGGGGTCTTTGAACGAATTGATTTTGATTCTGAAAATTTTGATTTTGGAAATTCTGGTTATTTTGTCTCGGAAAATTATTAATATTTGAATGAAATCTATTAAAATTATTAGAATAAAATGGTTTTTGTATTGGTTGTCTCAGCTGTGATTTCGAATAGTTATTTCTACTATTTGCGGGTTTATAATTTAGGGAATCTGAAAAATTGCCTTTTTGTGAACTATAAAGACAATTTTCTTCTTCGACTACGAGTGCCATTGCTCGTTCTAAACTATCTGGATTTCGTAAACGAACGTTATTTTGTAATTGACCTGTGAGGCCATGAATGAATGTTTTGAGAGCCAAATCGTTATAATTTTGAAGTCTGATACGTTTTTCTTCAGCCGAAAAATGTGACGCATTTATTTTTGATACAATTAAACTTCTAGCGTCTTGGCAACGCATACCAAAACGGCATGGGTGTTCATTTTTAAAAGGATGTGAAGCAATCAAGTCTTGTACAAGACAGTCCAAATTTCTCTGATCGCCAAAATTTAGTATTAATAAATTTTTTATATCTATCCAAACGGTTAATTCACTACGCGAGCCTATTAAACTCAAAGCTCTGCCCGTTAACTTGCCAATAATAGCTCTTAAAATATAAGCATTAATTGTAGCTGCATTATTTTGTCGATCGGAAAATTGTCCAATCAAACTTTCACAAGCATCTAAAAATACTGTTAATATATGGGGGTTCCCATCAAAATTGGAATAGTGGCTACATATAATTGCAAAAGTTGATAATTAGTTGTATCAGTCATATTTAAATCTGAACTTTCTGAATCTGATTCTACTATAGGAGGTAAAGTATCTAAATTTAATGTGGAATATGTCCTAAGAGTACTATTAAAAATATCCACTAGTTCGTCTATCTCAGACATAAAATGTAATAAAATCTCTCAATGTTTTATTTTATCCCAAATGTGAAAATAAAAAAATCACTAATATAATCAACTCAAAAATAAAATATTTAATAGGAGAAGAGAGCAAAATTTCTTACGCAATTACTAGGATTATTTTCATCATATCAATAGAAGTTGAGCGATGCTGTCTCTTCTTCCTGATTTTCTTAATCTAGCTGGATTTGGCAATGTGGTCCTCGTCCAGGATCTCCAAACTTTGGCAATGTTGGTCCTCTGCTTGGATGTACACTTTTTGGTCAGTTTATATCACCAATTTTTGCGAATTCGATTTGCCATTAAACTATTGAAATAGACCGATTTGGCACGATTTTTGTTGTCACACCTTTAGGCAATCCTACTGACTGCGCCACTTATAGAATCGTAAATAAAAATTGGGTTTTCAAAAATGAACTACAAACTTTTCCAAAAAGTGGAACTTTATTACGTGATTACAGTTCAAAAGTAAAATGTAAAAAGCTAGCAAATGCCGGCAACAAACTAGTTTTGTTGCAATGCGATCTAGGCAGGGCCTTATCATGGACTTGCGGCGTCTGCATAATTCTAGTTAGACTATTACAATTACGTTATCATAACTTGTATGTCACTGGTAATAAACGGTTTACTGCATCGTCGACACAATTTAGAAGAGGTGTTGGTGGAAATCTAAAGTTTTGGTGGTGCCTAGCGTATCCAAAAAACCACAAAATTGTTGCGACATGTGCGCAAGTATTTATAGTTCTGGCACCGGATGGACATGTGCAGTAGTGGTAGAAAACTGGAGGATTGTCTTCGATAGGTGCCTCCTCGTATGCCAACCACAACATATATTTAGTGGCGTTTCTGAATCTAGAGTAGATTCTAAAACGTACAAAATTAGGTTCTTCTCTCAACTCATCGATTTCTAAAATATTAAGTTCCTCTCTTTGTATTTTGTCTTGTATATATGATGGACTTAAATAAAGGTGATAAGAGCCTACTAGGTCATTAAAATAATTAATATTTAATCGAGGAAATTGTAATGAAGTTATTTTTCACAAACTAAATAATTTGAATAATTTCGAAATTAAATGAAAATTTATTTAAAATTAAATAAAACGTTCGATTTTTATTTGGCTGACCGGGTACATTAAATATTCAAAGTCTCGAGCTAACGCCGTTTAAAGATAGTATTGCGCGCGCCGCGAATCCGGTCGCTTTGGAAGGGATTTTTCGGTAGTAGGAATTCTTTAGAGCTTAGGTGAAAAATAATTTGAAAATAAGAATTGATTCGCTTTCTCCGATCAAAATTAAACAGTCGATAACAATATTCAGTAGTCCGAATTTTTCCGCCGCCGTTATAAAAACCTCAGGTATACAACTGATAAGATTGTTTTTTCCGTGTTTTGAATTTAATTTATCACCGTGTTAATTTGGGACAAAATCGAATCGTTTTATTTTTGTTTAGAAACGCGTTAAATATTTTAACCGAAAAAGATTCTTTTAGTTTTAATCTTTTTGATTTTTGTTCATTTTCTTTTGGAAAATTTATTTCGTGGGGAATAATATTCGTTTTATTTTATACGGAGAGTTATTTAAAGTTTGGAATTAAGATTTTCATTTTTATTTTTTTTATTGTTTACCGGTTTACAAATGTTCTTTTGTTTTATGAGTTAGTTTACTTGTAATTTTTTTTTTTAGTAATTTAGATTCGGTATTTGCATTCAGTCCGTTTGTTTTACTGATTAGTAATTTTGGGAATAATTGATTTAATTGGTGATCCGTAACATCTTAATTTTTTTGGAGAGTTATTTACGTAAATACAGAATTTTCTTTTAAAATATAATTTTAATCTTTGATAATAATTACCGAATAGTAGTATTTCTCCGTTAACTGAGTTAATTATTTCTGCAATTTAATTTCACGTTAGTTATTTGAGTTATTTTGGTTTTTGATCGTAGTGGTTTTGAAATTGATTTATTTAATTGAAGGTTGAAATTATATTTTTGCTTTCAATTATTTATTTTATATTTTAAAACAAGCTACCTCTCCAGATTCTAAGACTTTGGGATTGATCTAGCTCTATTTTAGGCTCCCCATTACCACTTAGGCAATTTCAATCCCTTACTCACGCTAGTTGGGCATTGGCGTCAATCGTTTTGACTGTCAATGTCGGCTAAGCTGAAAGTCTTAAGAATCCGTCCGTGAACTGATAATAAACTCCGACAACTTTGGGACTGATTTTGCACTATTTTAGGCTCCCCATTACCACTTAGGCAATTTCAGCCCCTTACTCACGCTAGTTGGGCATTGGCGTCAATCGTATTGGCTGTCAATGTCGGCTATGCTGAAAGTTTAGGAGTTCGTCCGTAAATCCGTTTTAAATTCCGACAACTTTGGGATTGATCTAGCACTATTTTAGGCTCCCCATTACCACTTAGGCAATTTCAATCCCTTACTCACGCTAGTTTGGCTCCCGAGTCAGAGACGGGAAACTCAAGTGCTTAAAATGTGTGTTTTTATTTTGGTAAAAAAGTCTTAAAAAGTGTTAAATGTTCTCAATAATCTCACTGTGCCGCGATCTTCCACCATAGTTGTTCGCAACGAAGGGTTTGCTGTGAAAATCAATCGTTATCCGATAAACACGTCAACACGGACGAAAATGAGGTTATCCGGCCCATAATGCAATTCGATATTGATGGGAAAGACGCTTTAGAAGTGGATAATCATTATTTAAAACAGTTAGTAGATGAGATTCGTGATAAATCTAACAATCATTGGATGTTATGTGGAAAAATTCCAAGGTAAATGATATATTCCTTTGTATTTTATGCCCAATGTAGTAGAAACTTATTTAATATTTAGCAATGAGGCCACAGTGCATGTGCAAATGAAATTTTCATTGTTTTCTTATTTTTGATTTAAGCGTATGAACGTACAAAATGGCTGTGTGACGTGGATCTTGTCGATGGTAATTATTTTTATTTACCTGGTGATATAGAATCTAAAATTAAATCAAAGACTGAGAAGCTGGCAGATCTAGATATAAGTGTGCAGCCTTTCATTGTGGTAGAGGGAAGTGGAACAGTGATAAAAAAAAGTTTATGTGTACATCAATGGACAACTTTACAATGTTGCTTCTGTTTAGAAAGATATATAGACTTTTGCTTCAAAACATACCACGTTTTTCATCTACGATATCAAACCGAATCTGAGAATATATGATTTTTCTTTGTGATAAATAGTTTAAGAATCCTATGTTCCTTTTTGTATCTGATGTTATATTTATTAAAGTTTTTCCTAATCATTTGACAACAGGAGAACCTCCAAATCAGAATAATACTTGGAATTCTATCAGTCTTCAACAAAACGATTTGAATAGGAACAACAGCTGTTAGGAAATTTTTTTCACATAAAGAAAAAGGGGTAAATGCCAATTTTTTTGTCGAAATGTGTATATATGTACATCAATTTTGTTAATGTCAAATAATTATGTTTCAACTTAAAACATGGTTTTTGTATGATAAGTTTTTATATATTGTACTTTATATTATTCATTGTTATTGATGACTTATAATTTGTTAATTTTGAATATATTGTTTTTACCAGATGTTGATGTTGTTTTATTTTACCTTAAGATGGATTTTTTTTACATAAAGAAAAAGAGAGCTTTTATCAATTTTCATTTTAGTCGACATAGTTTGAGTGGGGTGAAAAGTTATATATGAAAGCAATTATGTCTCTCACGAAAAAAAGTATACTCTTTTTAAAGTTAGAATTCTTTAAAAGTAGTATCAATTTTTTTCGTGAGAGATACAATTGTTTTCATACAACTTTTCGCCCCACTGAAACTATTTCGACTTAATGATAATTGATAAAATCTCTCTTTTTCTTTATGTAAAAAAAATCCATCTTAAGGTAAAAAAACAATATATTCAAAATTAACATATGTAAGTCATCAATAACAATGAATAATGTAATGTACAATATATAAAAACTTATCATACAAAAACGATGTTTTAAGTTGAAACATAATTATTTGACATTAATCCGATACATATTTTTAAAGATAAGACATTAGGATAAATACAAACAAATGCCTTTTGATGGTATATAAAATATATATTGATATTCAATATAAATACTTTAACATTCAAGAACAGTTTTTAAAATTGAAGTAATATTATTTAATAATAAACATATGCAACTTATTGAAAACAGCGGTGGATTGTACTTGAAGTGATATTTGTTAATATTTAACAAATGTGCCTTTAGTTCGAAAGCAATATCATTTAATATTGAAATAGATATTTGTTTGGGATTCGTTAAGATACCATTAGTTTGCCATGAAAATAGATAAGTTAGGCCATATCCAACAATGTCATTTGTTAACAATAAATAAAATTTATTTAATGTTAATAAACTGTTCTCTCAGTGTAGTTGGGCTTTGACGTCAATCGTATTGACTGTCGGTCGCGTCCCCGTTTAAAATCAAAGTAGAAAAGTAGGATAAAGTCACCCGTTAGACTGTATTTTAAATATAATAACTCTCCTGAATTTATTTATTTATTTTCTGAATATAAGTAATTAAGAATTAATTTATTTACTGTAGTTTGATTAATTTTTAAAGTTAATGAAGTTAACTAACTCTTCCGTTAATTTTGTGTCAGCTTAATAAGATTAAATAACTCCTCCGTTTTAATGTAAATATTTAACTTATTAAATTCTTTCGTGTAATTTAATAATTGGGTAAATTTAATTATAGTCTGATTGAGTCATTCCGACAGTAACCGCCATCAGTCACTAGCCGAATCGAACGTTTTCTTTTAAAGAATTATTATTTTTGTTCAGGGTTAAAGTGGGTGGGCTTTGAAATAAAACAAATTTTTATAGTGTACAATAGCTAAACACAATATATGTGTCACGTTAATTTCCTGGTTTATATTCACCAACCTTACCTCTTTTCAGGGCTATTAAAGGTATATAATAAAGTAAAAATAATTAAGTCTGAAGTCAACTAGACCCCTGGAGAATACCGTATCTCCATCTGAAGTTACCGGTGCCCCTAAGAAGCCGTTTCTAAGGGTTGTGGAGCATACCACATAAAAAAACTGGCGCTCGAGCAATCTCCGTACTAAAGCGTCCATCTTGTAAAGCAATATTTTTCTTAGTGGCAAGAAAAAGCCTTACAAAATTCAGGAACATGCATATTGTTTAGTCTTTGCCAGCGACCATCTCTTAATGCTATATTTTGGGCTTCTACGCATGCTTCAACAATATTTACATCATCCAGTTTGTTTAAAATTTCAGTAGCTACCTCAATTGATCCGGGTATGTTTATTGGAGGATGAAACTTATTAATTAATGCACCGGAAATTTCATAAAAGTCATGCAAGTTAGCAGTATGATGCGTTGATATGCGTCCCTTTAAAAACTTGAAAATAGAGGTAAAATGTCAATTTCTAGCTTCTATAACCCAACGCGTTTTAGTTATCAGCCTTGCTCTATTAGCTTCACTGGTAGATAGTTGACGTTGGTTGCGACGAAGTAAAGGTGGCATATAACAAATGAGACCTATTTCTTCTAATGTAGGAATGGCGTCTCGGTAGCCTCTATCTACTATTCCTATATCTCCTTCTTCAAACCAGTTTCTCATTCCATTAATGTCATTCCGTGCCGTAAAATCGCTGCATCGTTGTTTTGTGCATCAGAAAAATAGGGACCGTTGACTCATAAAATGTATCCGTCAGGAGCTTCAATAATTTCTGGCTTAATTAAATGTTCCTTCTCAAAAGAGCAATAGGACTGACGTAATATTCTAAAATTACTACTTCTTTCAATAGGGTTATATGTACAATCTACATAAACAATAGCTTTTGGATCATCTGGTGTAGGGTTATAAAGCTTGTTTACAAATTCGGGTACATGATTTATTATAAAATTGTCTCTTGTTATTGATCTGAATCCAATATTATTGGGTACAAATCTTTGCAGCAGAGATAGACGGACATTAGATATTATTAAACTAGTGTTTTGTCTCGAAGAATAATTAAAAAGTAATTTTAAAAAATCATCTGATACTCCATGTCTTAATTTAACAAGAAAAGAAAATAAATCATACCATATTGTTCAATTGGCTCACACAGTTGATATAGTTCTTGGAAGTTATCTTTTGAAATTGAAGTTAAATATTTAAATTCCTCTAAACTAAAAGATTCTATATCTTCCCAATTTTTGATATGATTGTTTGAATTAGCAGCAGTTCTTAAACTGGACAAAAATGACTGAATATTTAGAAGATACGGTCTATTGACAAAACGCAAACCACCATGTAAATTATTCATTAGCAAACCCGAACTATCTAGATAAATGTCACAAATCTTCAAATGTTCAGGTACATAAATATTAGAAACTAGAAAAATATTTGCTCTACATTCTGCCGATATTTTTCTTACATTACCTTGCTCATTGCATATTATGCAACCACGTACTGAATTGGCAGTTAAAACGTTAAGTCTAAGGATATTTAGGATCATTTTCAATCTGTCTCAGGTCCTCTGCAATTCCATGATAACAATTTAAACATGATCTGACTTCTTCTAGATTCTCGACAGCAGGATGTCTGGCAGCTTGCCGTCTATAAATTGCCCTGTTCAGAAAATCTATATTATTTTATTCGTTTACACGCGTGGTAAGTCGAACCTGAAAGTTTCTATTACACACATAACTGTTTATCCTATTTGCAAATGCCATATTTGCAAAAAACAGTATTTCAAACAACTATTTTCAACTATTTTAAATTATAAAAGTCCTAATGACAAGTGTTATAAACGACTACAAATTATTTATTATAAAACTCAATGACAGATAGATGTGTATTTATTCTGAAAATATTTTTCATTGCATACTAGATAAGTATACCCATAGTTACATACAATATTCCGACGTCTTTACTTGGGTAGTCAGCAAAATTAAGAATTTACCGAAAAATATAGTTTTCATTAAACGTCTAGACTTTTAAATTGCAAATATACAGGGTGATTGATTAGTGTGACAAAGCTCAGTAGATCTGTTATAATAAAAGATACAAAAAAAAGTTAATTACCTACCTTAATTATTTACATTGTATTTTTTTTCAGATTATTCAATTATTTATTTGTTGTAAACTACATAGGAAAAATATAATTTTCATGTGAAGAATCTCTCGTAATAGTATATTCTGTAACAAGGTTGGAATGAGAATTCGACACGAGTGGATCATTCCGAACGCGAGCGAATGCGAGCGTGAGGAACCACGATTGTCGGATTTTCATTCCAACAGAGTAACAGACTGTACTTTCTCCGCGGACACAGAAAGTAGAAATTAAATATAGTAAAATGAAACCTCAATCTCTCAACATTGTGTAGGTAGTATTTTTATATTCAAGCTTGGATTTTTGCGGTAACAAATTTTGAGTTATATTATCGGCAATTTTTTTATTTCTGGAGGAGTATTTTCAAATTCTACATCTGAATCGTTTGATTTTCTTCTCCTTTTTAATAAATTAAAAGTTTTTACAAACCATTATTAAGACCACGTCGTCTAATACTGACAGTTAATTTGACATTCATGGCAAACCTTATTTTTGTAAACAATCCCGGAATACAGATTCTAGCTCTAGAGATAGAATGTAATACATATAAAATACATAAGAGACAAAAGTTTCAGAATTTTCTTTCAATCTCAAGAGCGAGAATGTTTCTTTTCTGTTATTATAATTGGTTTCAGAATAACAACATTCAGTAGTGGCCGTGGAGAAAAATTAAGAAACGCTATTAAATAAATGTATAGGGTGGTGTAATAGGAGATATTTCAAAGCTCGATGAAATAATCGATTTTCCACAATTGCATATGTTCTCCAAGAATATCAGTGAAATATCCCTAAAAAGGGATAACAAGTAAACCAAAACGCTAGGGCACTAACGCATTGGTTTTGTAGAAACGAGCTTAAAATATGAATTATGGGTTCGACAAAAAAAACTAAAATATGCCTACCTATTTTCTTATTTATTGGAACAATAAACCTTTTAATTCTTTGGCAGCTGTTTTAGATTTGTTGATTTTGTCATCTTACAAGTTCAAGTGAGATCACCCTGTAAGTATGAATTTTTAGCCTGCCTCCAATTAATATAACGGTGCAATATAATCTAATACAGTGTAAAAATATTTAGTCTACAATATTTCGTTTATTCTTTATTACTAAAAGTTGCTATTGATAAAAATTGATATTTTGTCAGTTTCATCGTTTAATTTCTCGAAAACAAGCCATAGGATCCAATTTTACCTATTACAATTTTGAAGGAGGACGTCAAGATCTACATTATATCTAATATTCAGAAACTTTGACAGCGACTTTTTTTTATCGATATTTCAGGCTATTTCTGCATGTTAAAAATACATAAAATCAACTAACTAACTAATAATGAATAACCCTGTATGATCATCATACGTACAACCAGTTCAATAAAATAGATTTTTAAACTAAGATTAACTTATTAAAAAATAAGTAGAAGGTAACAATTAATTATTAATTATTTGGCAGCTGTTTTAGATTTGTTGATTTTGTCATCTGGCAAGCTCAAGTGAGATCACCCTGTAAGTGTGAATTTGAATAATTAGTATAAACACTGAAAGAGTGTTACAAAAACAACATCAAATATTTTTTTTTATTTACCTACCCTTCCTTGGACTTAAACTTTATTAACATTACCTACCTACTATGCTTTTTATGATCGCATGTGGTTTTTGCCCATAAAATTGATTTAATGATTCTACAAAAATATCAGTGGAATAGGCCTAAAAGGGAAAACCACTTAAAAAAAACGCGCCTAGGGCTCTACCTCACGGGTGGTGTGGAAAAGAGCTTAAAATCTGAATTATGGGTTCAATAAAAAGGAAAAATATTTGTCAAATCAACTAACCTGTAATTTTATCTAATCTTTTTTGTACCTAATGGAATAATGAATAACCCTGTATGATCATTGTACGTACAACTAGTTCAATAAAATAGATTTTAAAAAATAAGTAAAAGGTAACAATTAATTATTAATTATTTGGCAGCTGTTTTAGATTTGTTGATTTTGTCATCTTACAAGTTCAAGTGAGATCACCCTGTAAGTATGAATTTTTAGCCTGCCTCCAATTAATATAACGGTGCAATATAATCTAATACAGTGTAAAAATATTTAGTCTACAATATTTCGTTTATTCTTTATTACTAAAAGTTGCTATTGATAAAAATTGATATTTTGTCAGTTTCATCGTTTAATTTCTCGAAAACAAGCCATAGGATCCAATTTTACCTATTACAATTTTGAAGGAGGACGTCAAGATCTACATTATATCTAATATTCAGAAACTTTGACAGCGACTTTTTTTATCGATATTTCAGGCTATTTCTGCATGTTAAAAATACATAAAATCAACTAACTAACTAATAATGAATAACCCTGTATGATCATCATACGTACAACCAGTTCAATAAAATAGATTTTTAAACTAAGATTAACTTATTAAAAAATAAGTAGAAGGTAACAATTAATTATTAATTATTTGGCAGCTGTTTTAGATTTGTTGATTTTGTCATCTGGCAAGCTCAAGTGAGATCACCCTGTAAGTGTGAATTTGAATAATTAGTATAAACACTGAAAGAGTGTTACAAAAACAACATCAAATATTTTTTTTTATTTACCTACCCTTCCTTGGACTTAAACTTTATTAACATTACCTACCTACTATGCTTTTTATGATCGCATGTGGTTTTTGCCCATAAAATTGATTTAATGATTCTACAAAAATATCAGTGGAATAGGCCTAAAAGGGAAAACCACTTAAAAAAAACGCGCCTAGGGCTCTACCTCACGGGTGGTGTGGAAAAGAGCTTAAAATCTGAATTATGGGTTCAATAAAAAGGAAAAATATTTGTCAAATCAACTAACCTGTAATTTTATCTAATCTTTTTTGTACCTAATGGAATAATGAATAACCCTGTATGATCATTGTACGTACAACTAGTTCAATAAAATAGATTTTAAAAAATAAGTAAAAGGTAACAATTAATTATTAATTATTTGGCAGCTGTTTTAGATTTGTTGATTTTGTCATCTGGCAAGCTCAAGTGAGATTATCCTGTAAGTGTGAATTTTTTAGCCTGCCTCCAATTAATATAACGGTGCAATATAATCTAATACAGTGCGTGCAAATATTTAGTTTACAATATTTCGTTTATATGCTATTGATAAAAATTGATATTTTTACAGTTTAATCGTTTAATTTCCCGAAAACAAGCCATAGGATCCAATTTTACCTATTACAATTTTGAAGGAGGACGTCAAGATCTACATTATTATATCCAATATTCAGAAACTTTGACGGTGACTTTTTTTATCGATATTTCAGGCTATTTCTGCATGTTAAAAATACATACTTTGAACAAAAATGCCTATGGAAACATGAATCGCCCTGTAAGAAAATATATTTTGATTTTATTTATTAAGTATGTATTTTGACTACATATATCCGCCAGAAACTTTTAAAAATATTTTACAGGGACTTTTTGGTACACATTTTAAAATTTCGGGATCTTGAACTTTAACGTCCTGTATTTCGAAATCTAGCCATAGGATAGGATTGGGCCCATGGACACTATTGATCAGGACATCAAGTACTATCACATATCAAAAATGCAGATAATTTGACGGTGCTCCAGTTTCCATTGGGATGGTGCGTGGTCCTTTAAACAAGGATAATAAATTACTATGCAATAAGATCCGAAACTCGAAAGCTCTTCAATAGGGCAAAGAGTAGCGGAGATTGGCAGAGCTACACCGAGAAACTAACCACCTACAATAAAGAACTAAGAAAAGCAAAACGAAATAATTTCAGAAAATTTTGTGAGGATATAGACTCCACACCTGCTGCCACTAGACTTTATAGAGTTATGGCAAAAGGTAGAGTCGATAACGCAATGGCCCTAAAGAAGCCAGATGGTAGCTACACCGAAAGTGAAAATGAAAGAGCCCAACTCTTACTGGACACACTTCCCTGGAATGAACCTATTTCTATAGGGCACACTCCAGAACGGTATAGTAGACCTACCAGCGAAGATACTGCAATGGCCAGACATATCTGCAGCAATAGACGCATAAGATGGGCCTTGAACACCTTCCAACCGTTTAAATCAGCAGGAGCTGATGGAATTTTCCCCGCCCTACTCCAGCGCGGGCAAGAAGAAATCCTACCACACCTAGTGAGTATGTGTCGTAGCAGTCTAGAACTGGGATATATACCGGAAGTATGGAGAAGGGCCAGAGTCACCTTCATTCCTAAAACAGGGAAAAGGGATACAACCAATCCTAAATCCCTTCGACCAATTAGTCTCACATCGTTCGTTCTGAAAACGTTGGAGAAAGCTGTAATGAATCTATTTTTCACTGATTAAATAATTTCAATAATTTCGGAATTAAATGAAAATTTATGTAAAAATTAAATAAAACGTTCGATTTTGATTTGGCTCACCGTGTACATACTTTTTATTTCGCTCACCGGGAACTTATTTCTAAGTTGTTTACAAGTAACACCGTTTAAGGATTGATTGCGCGTGCGTGAATTAAGTCAAGTGGTAGGAAAATTTCTAGGAAGGAGGAAGGCTTCAAACCTTAGACTACATTCTGTCAAGTAGTCAGGGAATATGAACTATTAAGGAAAGAATTACAGAATATTCCGTCAACCAGCTCCGCTCCGAGGAATACCGTTCCCCGTCAACCCCCTCCTGAGACATTCCTTCCCCCACCTCCTGAGCAACGCTATTCCCGACCCGAACCTACCCGTTTCCCTCAGACTACTTCACCCCGATATTTCCGTCCTGATTATCCCCAGAGAACAGCTCCTCCCACCGCCGCCGTACCGCAACGACTAGAATCGCAAAGAATCGAACCACAACCATCCACTTCCCGTGGAGCAGTGTTGTGCTGGAATTGTGGAGAAACAGGACACCTCCGAACAGCATGCAAAAATCCGAGAAAAATTTTCTGCTCACGATGCCGGAAAGAAGGTGTATATTCCCGAAATTGTCCGTGTAACCAGTCGGGAAACGAGACCGGAGCTGTACGGAAGGGAGGTCCCAACAGCTCCAACCGACACTAGCCGCCCAAGAAACCATTGCACTACCCGATCATGACGTCCGCCCGCACCTGGTACTAGAGATTGAAGGTGAAAATTTCTTGGCATTGTTAGACACCGGAGCTTCCAAATCATATCTAGGAAATCGTTTGGCGGAACATCTTTCCCAGAAAAAGCAACTCAGAAAAGCAGTTCCTACTTCTGCTAGGTTAGCAAATGGAATGATTATCCGTATTCAAGACACCTATTCCGTAAATATGAAGCTTGGCAACCAAGAAACAACTGAAGAAATTGTCCACTTTCCGAATTTGAGTGCCGACATAGTTCTAGGAATGGACCTGTTGAAGAAGTATGATTTCCGATTGGAATTGGGGACTGGAAAAGTAACAATGGGTGAGATGCAGATGCTCCCTATCACACAAGCCGTGTCCTGTCATCCAATGGGAATTGTAGAAGAAGCAGTATAGTACAGATCGATACCGTTGTTGATACGATTCCGTCCGCCGTTCTTGATCCGATTCCGTCCGCCGTTCTAAACACATTTGTTGTCAAAGCCATGGTGGATGTGGACCACAGGATTTCCATGATTTGCCTGAAGAGAAAGAAACAGAAAACAAAAAGGACAAAGAGTCCCTCCCGAATATTTCTCCTAACCATTCCGTCCCTATCTGTTCTACAACCCCAACGACCAGCAAGAAGACACGAGACTTCGGGTCAGGGTTGGACATAATAGAAATAGACGAAAAATATCACTCCGAACTCAGTGAAAGCTGTGATGAAGATGAAGAAGGAGAAAATATCCGAAGTTTAGGATGTCCGTTGGAAGCTATCACCCCTGTTTCTGAGAGAACGTTAACCGCCTAACAATCCCGAAAATTAGATGCATTTTTACAAACTGAGCTCCCGCATTTGAAATGATCCAAGGACCTACGGATTTGGTAGAACACGAAATTCGTTTAGTCAAATCAGAACCGATCAAACAGAGATACCGACCACAGAATCCGAGAATGCAGGAAATCATTAATGAGGAAGTAGATAAGATGTTGGACGAAAGGGTAATAGAACCCTCAAAAAGTCCTTGGAATTCCCCAGTAGTAATTGTGAGGAAAAAGGATGGCAAACACCATTTCTGCATTGATTTCCGAAAAGTCAACGAAGTTACGATGAAAGATGCATATCCACTACCGTATATGAATGCCATCCTGGATAAACTACGATCCGCTAAGTTTATTACCAGCCTCGATTTGAAGAGTGGTTACAGGCAGATTCCGCTGTCAGTTCGTAGTAAACCGATCACTGCATTCACCGTACCAGGACGAGGTCTTTTTCAATTCCGGGTTATGCCATTTGGCCTACATTCTGCTCCGGCTACTTTTCAACGACTAATTGACCAAATTATTGGTCCAGATATGGATCCGCACGCATTCGTGTACTTAGATAACATCATTATTCTTGGCGAGACTTTCGAATCTCACCTAGCAAATGTGAAAGAAGTTTTCCCACGCCTGAGAGAGGCTAAACTTCAAATCAATTTTGAAAATGTCATTTTTGTTTGCCCAGCATGAAGTATCTTGGACACGTAGTAACCGGAGATGGAATCAGTACCGATCCCGAGAAAATTGAAGTGATTTCTAAATTTGAGGCTCCGAAAAATATTAGAGAACTCAGGAGATTTTTGGGTGTAGCGTCCTGGTACCGCAGATTTGTGCCGTCGTTTTCACAAGTAGTATCGCCGCTTACCAAACTACTGAGAAAATCTTACCGTTGGAGATGGCTAGAAGAACAAAAAACCGCTTTTCTGAAAATCAAGAAAGTTTTAACTGAATCTCCGATCCTCTGCTGTCCCGACTTCAACATTCCGTTTTCATTACAAACAGATGCTTCAGATCACGGATTAGGAGTAGCTCTGACACAAAAGAAAGATGGCATCGACTACGTCATCGCCTATGTCAGCAGAACTCTGAGTCCTGCCGAAAGAAATTATTCTGTGACAGAAAAAGAATGTCTAGCGATAGTATGGGGAATTGAAAAGATGAGGGCATATTTGGAAGGCTACCACTTCACGGTTATTACTGACCATCAATCACTCAAATGGTTACATTCTATAGTGAGTCCGTCCGGCCGATTAGTACGATGGAGTATTTTCCTGCAACAATACGATTTTGAGATCCAATACCGCCGAGGAGCTCTAAACCGAATAGCCGATGCGTTACCCGACACCGAAAACCCGTCAAACCTTCCTGATATTTGCACTATGGAGGAAGATACTAGTTGTAAATGATATCTAACCAAGAAAGCAGAGGTTGAACGAAATCCATTAGACCATCCAGACTACTGTATCAAAGAAAACCGTCTCTACCGCCATTTTTGGGACATCAACGATTACAAAGAGCCTGAATTCTCCGATCCGTGGAAATTGTGTGTTCCTAAGCCGCAAAGAGACAGAGTCCTGAAAGAGAATCATGACGCACCAAATGCCGGACACACCGGAATTGCAAAAACCATCACCCGTATCGCCCGACGATATTATTGGCCTGGTATGTTCCGAGACATCACGAAGTATGTAAGAAGTTGTATCTCCCGTCATATACAATTTAAAAGATCCAACTGGAAAGAGGCTGAATCAGGTCCATATCAAAGACCTCAAACCTGCCGTCGAGGGTTCCTTGTAGGCACCATGACACGAGATTGCAGACCCGACACCGGAGTGTCGAAATTCGATGTTACCACCCCTGGTAACAATAATAATCTTTATTTTAGGAAAAGTTTACGTAATGATAATGGTAATACCAAGTTGTCCCGTAAAGAAGTCGCCTAAAAATTTTGAATTTGTTGTAAATTTTGTTTAAAATTGTACTTTGGTAGGTAGGTTTGGAAGAAAAATAAGCGTAAACGTAGTTCACTCTTATTTTTCTTACCGAAGTAAGGGGGGGATGTAATGAAGTTATTTTTCACAAACTAAATAATTTGAATAATTTCGGGATTAAATGAAAATTTATTTGAAATTAAATAAAACGTTCCGATTTTATTTGGCTCACCCTATACGTATTGTTAAATATTTCACGAGCTAACGCCGTTTAAAGATAGTATTGCGCGCCGCGAATCCGGTCGCTTTGGAAGGGATTTTTCGGTAGTAGGAATTCTTCAGAACTTAGGTGAGAAAGAATTTTAAAATAAGAATTCATTCACTGACAGAAATCCGAAATTTCCAGTCGAACGATAACTATCGGTTTTGAATTAATTAATTAACTTCCGAAAATAGCAGTTGGGTAAAAGTAAAGTCGCCGTTTGTTTCCGAATATTAATAAACGCCGAGGTACAACTTTAATTTTCCGTAATTTTCCCTAATTTTCGTATTTAATTATAGCCGTATTTGACATGTTATTAGAATCGTCGTATTTTTTTTTTTGAAAACGCGTTTAATTTTGTAACGTTTTAAGACAGCGAAGCGAACTATTTATTTACGTTTGGTTTTTTCTGATATTTTTTTATCCGGTTTATCAATTAGAAATTTGAGAACAGTCTATTCAATTTTGGAGATTCGTTATTGTTTTATTTTAGAAGAGTTATTTAGAATTTTCATTCCGATTTTAGTTTTATTTTATTAATTTGTTTTTCCGCAAAATTAATTGAACGCGATTCATTTAATTTTGATTCTTTTCGTGTCCGAATTTTGGGGAAACCATTTAGAATTTTTATTTCGATTTTAGTTTTATTTTATTAATTTGTTTTTCCGAAAAATTAATTGAACGGGATTCATTTAATTTGTATTTCTTTTCGTGGCCGAATTTTAGGAGAGTTATTTAAGTTCTCAGTTTAGAATTTTACTTACGATTTAATTTATAATTTTGTTAATGATCTTTTCCGAAAAATTAACCGAAAGTAATTCATTTATTTATGGTTTTCTTGAGTTAGTTTGCTTTTGATTAAATCTCAATTTAGCTTTTATTTTTTTTCACGTCCGCAATTAAATCCTGATTATAATACTAACCACTTAGGGCACCGTTTATTAGTTTGCGCCGCTTTTGGGATCAGATCTTGGCCTTGTTGGTTGCTTAGGCATTGCCGTTGTCCAATATCTCCCCAATTGCAAAGTTAGGGCACCGTTTATTAGTTTGTGCCGCTTTTGGGATCAGATCTTGGCCTTGTTGGTTGCTTAGGCATTGCCGTTGTCCAATATCTCCCCGATTGCGAAGTTAGGGCACCGTTTATTAGTTTGCGCCGCTTTCGGGATCAGATCTTGGCCTTGTTGGTTGCTTAGGCATTGCCGTTGTCCAATATCTCCCCGATTGCGAAGTTAGGGCACCGTTTATTAGTTTGCGCCGCTTTCGGGATCAGATCTTGGCCTTGTTGGTTGCTTAGGCATTGCCGTTGTCCAATATCTCCCCGATTGCGAAGTTAGGGCACCGTTTATTAGTTTGCGCCGCTTTCGGGATCAGATCTTGGCCTTGTTGGTTGCTTAGGCATTGCCGTTGTCCAATATCTCCCCGATTGCGAAGTTAGGGCACCGTTTATTAGTTTGCGCCGCTTTCGGGATCAGATCTTGGCCTTGTTGGTTGCTTAGGCATTGCCGTTGTCCAATATCTCCCCGATTGCGAAGTTAGGGCACCGTTTATTAGTTTGCGCCGCTTTTGGGATCAGATCTTGGCCTTGTTGGTTGCTTAGGCATTGCCGTTGTCCAATATCTCCCCGATTGCGAAGTTAGGGCACCGTTTATTAGTTTGCGCCGCTTTCGGGATCAGATCTTGGCCTTGTTGGTTGCTTAGGCATTGCCGTTGTCCAATATCTCCCCGATTGCGAAGTTAGGGCACCGTTTATTAGTTTGCGCCGCTTTCGGGATCAGATCTTGGCCTTGTTGGTTGCTTAGGCATTGCCGTTGTCCAATATCTCCCCGATTGCGAAGTTAGGGCACCGTTTATTAGTTTGCGCCGCTTTCGGGATCAGATCTTGGCCTTGTTGGTTGCTTAGGCATTGCCGTTGTCCAATATCTCCCCGATTGCGAAGTTAGGGCACCGTTTATTAGTTTGCGCCGCTTTCGGGATCAGATCTTGGCCTTGTTGGTTGCTTAGGCATTGCCGTTGTCCAATATCTCCCCGATTGCGAAGTTAGGGCACCGTTTATTAGTTTGCGCCGCTTTCGGGATCAGATCTTGGCCTTGTTGGTTGCTTAGGCATTGCCGTTGTCCAATATCTCCCCGATTGCGAAGTTAGGGCACCGTTTATTAGTTTGCGCCGCTTTCGGGATCAGATCTTGGCCTTGTTGGTTGCTTAGGCATTGCCGTTGTCCAATATCTCCCCGATTGCGAAGTTAGGGCACCGTTTATTAGTTTGCGCCGCTTTCGGGATCAGATCTTGGCCTTGTTGGTTGCTTAGGCATTGCCGTTGTCCAATATCTCCCCGATTGCGAAGTTAGGGCACCGTTTATTAGTTTGCGCCGCTTTCGGGATCAGATCTTGGCCTTGTTGGTTGCTTAGGCATTGCCGTTGTCCAATATCTCCCCGATTGCGAAGTTAGGGCACCGTTTATTAGTTTGCGCCGCTTTCGGGATCAGATCTTGGCCTTGTTGGTTGCTTAGGCATTGCCGTTGTCCAATATCTCCCCGATTGCGAAGTTAGGGCACCGTTTATTAGTTTGCGCCGCTTTCGGGATCAGATCTTGGCCTTGTTGGTTGCTTAGGCATTGCCGTTGTCCAATATCTCCCCGATTGCGAAGTTAGGGCACCGTTTATTAGTTTGCGCCGCTTTTGGGATCAGATCTTGGCCTTGTTGGTTGCTTAGGCATTGCCGTTGTCCAATATCTCCTCAATTGCAAGTATAGGTCGACGCGTTACTCGGAATTCTGGGATTAGATCTTGGCCTTGTTGGTTGCTTCGGCACTGCCGTTGTCCAATATCTACCTGAGTTCCGAGCGGGTTGTTTTAGCGTTTGCAGCTTCCGGACTGATCTTGGTCTTGTTGGTTGCTTCGGCATTGCCGTTGTCCAATATCAGCTTCTGGAAGCTTAGGTCCGTGAAATCCGTCATCTTGGGACTGATCTTGGCCTTGTTGGTTGCTTCGGTATTGCCGTTGTCCAATATCAGCTCCCCATCCCCGCGATCTGATATTACCCTGTTTATTTTAGTAAAATAAGAAAGCTAACTAACTCACCCGAATTAAATTAAATAATTTAATAGTATTAATTAACACTTCCGGTTAATTAGGATTATTTAGTCTATCAGTTAGTTTCCCGAATAATAGTATTAAGTAACTCTCCTGATCAATTATTGGAATTAATAGAATTAATTAACGCTGCCCGTTAATTTCAAATGTTTACGAGGGGTTAATAACATACATGCGGATTAATTTAATCATTTAATTTATTTAATAACTCTTCCGGTAAAGTTCAAAATTTAAATAAATTTCAATAAAGTCTGATTGAGTCACTCCGTCATTACCGTATTTAATAGAGCCGAATCGAACGTTTTCTTTTAAAGAATTATTATTTTTGTTCAGGGTTAAAGTGGGTGGGCTTTGAAATAAAACAAACTTTTATAGTGTAACGTAGCTAAAAACAATATAAATGTCACGTTTATTTCCTGGTTTATATTCACAAACCTTACCTCTTTTCAGGGATATTAAAGGTATATAATAAAGTAAAAATAATTAAGTCTGAAGTCAACTAGACCCCTGGAGAATACCGTTTCTAAGGGTTGTGGAGCATACCACATAAAAAAACTGGCGCTCGAGCAATTTCCGTACTAAAGCGTCATCTTGTAAGGCAATATTTTTCTTAGTGGCAAGAAAAAGCCTTACAATACTTAAGAAACCGTTCTTTAGTCTCAGGGCTCCTTAAGACGCCTTATGAAATGTGGCGTGACAAGAAACCAGATGTAAGCCATTTAAGGATTTTCGGTAGTGAAGTAATGGCACATCTTCCTAAAGAGAAAAGGGTAAAGTGGGACAGAAAGTCCAAAAAGGTATTTTTAGTAGGTTATAGCGAATATATAAAAGGCTATAGGCTTTACAATCCTATTAAAAATGAGGTTATTACAAGCAGAGATGTTGTAATAAATGAAAACATTCCAAAGAAAGAAAAAATTATTGTTAGTGAGCCAGAACCAATCTTGGATGGATTGGATTCAGTGGGAGCTGAATCAGAAGAAAATGACAATGATGCTTTGAATTCAGGTAATGATAGTGATTATGTTCCTGACGAGCAGTTCAATGATCCAGGTTTACCAGAAGCTCCAAGAAGATCACAAAGAAAGGCCAAAAAGAAGACCTTTGATGAATTTGTAATGTATTTCAGTGCCGGTGAGGTGAAGCACAAGACAATTTGGATCTTCCGAGGACAGTAACGGAGGCACTGTCGAGGCCAGACGGACATGAGTGGAAACAGGCCATGTTAGAAGAGATCGATTCATTTAATGAGAACGAAACATGGGACGAACTTGTCGACCCGCAGGAGGCTGGAACAGTTGTGCAGTGTAAGTGGGTGTTTAAAGTGAAAAATGATAGTGATAACAAAAATAGATATACAGCTCGATTATGCTCAGATTATGTAGAAACCTTTGCTCCTGTAGAGAGGCATTCAACTTTTAGACTGTTAATAGCATTAGCCGTTAAGTTAGACTTAAGAATTTTACATTTAGATGTTAAGACAGTTTTTTTAAATGGGGTGTTAAAAGAAAATGTCTTCATGCAACAGCCAGAGGGTCTTGTCTTAAAAGATAATGAAAATAAAGTTTATAAATTAAAAAAGGCTGTATATGGGTTAAAGCAATCTAGCCGAGCATGGAATGAAAAAGTCGATGAAGTTTTGTCAAGTATTGGGTATAAAAAATCTGAGAATGAACCTTGTTTATATATAAAGAGAAATGAAGGGAATCTGTTAACTATAATTGCACTTTATGTAGACGATTTTTTCTGTTTTTCGGCTGATTCAAAGGTCACTGATTTCCTTGAAAGACATTTAAATTCTAAGTTTAGAATTAAAAATCTTGGAGAGGCTAAACAACGTTTAGGGGTGAACATTATAATAAAAATGTTATAACAATTGATCAGGAATCATATAAGTATAAATGACTTGTTGAAGCGTTTTGGGATGGCAGTATCAACTTGAGAGAAGTCAGAGGTGAAATTTGTGATCCAAAGATCCCTTATCAGGAACTTATTGGAAGTTTGATGTATTTAGCTGTCACGACACGCCCTGACATATCTCATGCTGTGAGTCTGCTAAGTCAATATAATAATTGTTATACCAAGTTGCACTGGCAGTGTGCAAAACGTTTAGTTAGATATTTGAAGGGTACAAAAGGTTTCTCTATGAAATTTTGTAAAGATAATTTGAATCTAACGGGGTTTGCCGATGCTGACTGGGGTTCAGACAAGCAAGACAGAAAGTCTTTTACTGGCTACGTTTTTAAATTTTCAGGAGGTTCAATTTCATGGAGAAGCTGTAAACAGCGGACAGTTATGTGTTTGACAACCGAAGCTGAGTATATGGCTCTAAGCAAAGCAGCTAAGGAGGCCATATATTTAAGAAAGCTTTTATCTGAGATCACAGGAAAATTGGATTGTATTGATATTGATTCAATGATAACCAAAGTGCACAAAAGCTAGCAAGTAATCCAGTTTTCCATGACAGATCAAAGCACATAGATATAAGATACCATTTTTTGAGAGATGTATTATCGGAAAATAAAGTTAACTTTAAATATTTATCAACTGATGAAATGGTAGCTGATATTTTAACCCAAGCCGTTAGTTACAAAATGTTAAGAATTCCAAGTCTGTAAAATGTTTGGGTTTGAGCTGTACTTAGTTTTTTTTGTTAGTTGTAAACTTTTGTTAAGTGGGCCCCGATGTTTGAAATGTGTGAGTACAACTCGTCTGCGAGAATGTACCACGTGACCATCTCGAAATAGGTCAACGTTGCCAAATTTAAATTTAGACAGTTCAACAAAAAGTAGAGCAAAACATATATTTTAGTTCACTTGAAACCTTCGTACAAGAAGAAATAGAAGAGAAGTGATTAGGACAGACAGCCAAATTATTGGATTCAGACCAATTATAAGCTCTTTAGATCCGTTATGGAAATATTAATTCAAAATATAAAACATTTTTCAGAAAAATTATCAAAAATTAAAATGACAATTTTTCAAAGGAAAACATTTATTTTTCACAGTTATTCGAATTTAAATTAAGAAAAAGCTTAATTTTCAATCAAAAAAATTAGTTTATACATTTTCAATTTATAATTTTATCCAGAGCTCATTTGTTAATTATCTAATGGTATATGCCTATCCTTAAAAATCAAATAACTCACTTATTTTTCATCTAAACTTCAACATATTATACATTTTCGGAAAGGGAAAGAGTTCACCTTTCAGATAGAATAAAAATATATAGGGTGTGTCGTTAAAAAAATCGACGTTATTTGCATTTTAAAAAGACCGCTTTTTTAAAACACCCTATATAAGATTTTACTAAATAAACATTTATACTGAAAAAAACTTTATATAAAAAGAAACTGTTCAGTGAAAACCGCACCTTCCTATCGTTTCTGAGCTCCGGGATATTTGCAGTTAAAATGGGTCAGAAACTTCTGGGACACCCGGTATTTCAAAAATAAAGGTACTTTATTCCTGAGTAAATTTCATATTTTTTGGCAAATTTCGTATACGACTGAAAAAATTTGATATGAGATAGTTGCATTTTAGGTTTTTAAATAAAAAACTGTTAAGTTATAAAAGTCTTTTTAATATAATAATAATATAAGAGTATTTTTTTGTATGAACTTTCTGGTTACCTGTTTTGATATCTGAAATTTCATCAGAATTGATCATAAAAGTATATTAGAGGAAATCTTTGAATATGTTGGCAATAAAGTACATTCAAATCTGTTTAGGATTATAATAAATAGGACCTTTTGAAATTTGTTTTAGGGTAAATCGGCATTAGTCTAGCCATATTAAGGCTTATCTGTATACACGGAAATTAGTAAATTGGTATAATAAAAATAGTCCTGGTTTCCCCTACTTTAAGGGAAAGAAATCTGTAAATTCTCTTTTCCAATAAATATTTTATTTATTCCTAAAACAAATAGTGTTTAGTGAAGTTCGCAGCCAATATAAATATATTTTTTTGTGTTTACCAATATTTTTCCAGTTTTGTAGATTCAGTCTGGTAAGTTTTAATATATTTTTTATTTGGTGTTTGTTTTTCAAATAGAACTTTTTCATTTTATAGATTTTATTAATTTTAAATATTAATTAATATTTTCAAACAACAATAAGCAAATCAGCAAAATAAACAGCTAATGATTGAAACGAGTCATAACGAAATATACACAAACACTCTAAACTGAAAACTATAAATCACATACCAAACTATTAATATCAAAGATATAGGTTATAATTAATATAAATTTGACTTGACAGTCTCGACACTTAACCAGCGTTGCCAAACTGCGGGGAATCTCAAGATGATTGGGGATTGGCATTATGCGGGGATTTTGAAATCTCATCGTTAAACAATATAATAAATAATCAGCAGGAATTAAAATAAAAAAACAGTTCAGATTGGGCATAGAACTCAAGACCATTTGCATAGCAGCAAATCATTTGTTCATTGTACCTACTTTTGTTATAATAAATCATATTATAATCGGGTAAGTTCGTTTATCTCCGCGCGGTGCGAACGCGAACACATAGAGAAAACCTTTCTGTGATTCCCTTAGTTTTAGACGCTTCTAATTTGCTAGCTTTGCTTTAGATAAGTTAATTTTGTATTCTGTCGCGAAATAACGATACGATTTTGTGCAAATATGGATAAATGGTTAATAAAAGGTCAAAATAAAGAAGATAATCCTAAGGTAAGGTACTTAACCTATTGAGGGGAATTTTTGGGGAATCAGCAAATTTTTGTCCGCAAATTTTGGGAATTTGACTTGGGATATTGGGGAATATGATAAATTGGCATCGGCAACACTGCACTTAACGCCTTCACGGCGCTATTGCGCATGTTTACTCTCTTACTAAACTCAACTCTACTGGTACTACTGGGTTGAGCACTTCTATGCGAACTTGTAGAAGATTTCTCTTGGTTTCAAACATACCGATTTTGTGACGCTGAGAGAGTGAGGAGTGATCACGTGGTACATTCTCGCACACGAATTGAAAATTTGTAAACTAACTTTTTCGATTGAAAATTGCTTGTTCTTAATTTAAATTCGTATAAATTTGAAAATTAAATATTTTGCTTTGAAAAAATAACTACTTTAATACACAAAAAAGAACGTTTTCACCAGAGGTTTCATAAAAAAATTATTTTTGCAAGAGATAAAAATTAAAAACGAAAAACATGGTTTTATCGTATTTGTATTTTCTTTTCTAAAGGCTGATGTTTTAAAACAAATTGTTATTGATGTTTATTAGTACATCAAGAAATAGTAATTTTTTTATATTTTCAATTTCAATTGTAATTTTAATGTTATATAACTTGTCTACTTTTTTCTCATAAGATTAAGAGACTTATATTTATCGACAGGAACATTTGGAAATTTCTTTTTTGTGTTTTAAATAACCTGTAATTTTGCCAGGACAAAATATTGAATTTTCGATTTTATATTAAAAAAAAATATTATAATTATTATACTTTTTTTAAACAATATATATTTAAGAATTTTAAACTTCAAACTATAACACAATTAAATTTACTTCTTATAGAGTTTACCAGTCTGCATGGTGCATACCTGTGCTGTAATCCAATCAGACAAAGTTTCTTGAAATACAGCGATAACCAAGGAAGAAAATGAGCTCTGATAAAATTATAAAATGAAAATTTATAAACTAACTTTTTTTTCGATTGAAAATTAGGCTTTTTCTTCTTATAACTTAAAAATAGATATTTTGCTTTGAAAAATTGTCATTTTAATTTTTGATAATTTTTCTAAAAAATGTTTTGTATTTTTAATAAAACAATTAATATTTCCATAACGGATCTAAAGAGCTTATAATTGGTCTGAATCCAATAATTTGGCTGTCTGTCCCCTAATCACTTCTTCTATTTCTTCTTGTACGAAGGTTTCAACTGAACTAAAATATATGTTTTGCTCTACTTTTTGTTGAACTGTCTCAATTTAAATTTGGCAACGTTGACACGATTTCGAGATGGTCACGTGGTACATTCTCGCAGACGAGTTGTACTCACACATTTCAAACATCGGGGCCACAGACCACCTACCTACAGACGGATCACGCCAGTGTTACAATTTGGAAACAAATTGGCTCCATCTAGGGCTCTGCATTCGAAATAAAGTTATGTCAATCAAGCATGGCGGGAAATTTGAATGCTTCATAAAGCCGCGAATTTTGAATAATAATTACTCTTCTAGTTGGAAATAAAACCACTTATTTGAAAGAAAAAATGTTTTAATTTAACGTTTCGACTTTACTTCGAAAGTCGTTATCAAAAAATTGATATATAATAAAATATAATTTATTATAGTAAATTATTATTATTATACTATTGTATATATATATATTTCAAAGTAAAGTCGAAACGTTAAATTAAAACATTTTTTCTTTCAAATAAGTAGTTTTATTTCCAAATAGAAGAGTAATTAAAGTACCAAAAGCCACACTACCTAGACACACAATAAAAAAAAGAGCTCGATTCAAAATATTTTTTATTGTAATAAAAGAATTTTTTATTATTGAATAAAAATAGAAATTATTCGTAATCTTAACTTAATATAAACCCTAATAGGGTTAATTATTTCTGATACTTCAACAAACTACTTGATGTTAACTAGCGTCTATGTCCGATCCCTTTTTCGAGTGCCCATACAATATATTTACTTGAAATATTACTTTATACATCATTTTTTGAGCTAAGCTGACCAAACGTACCCTTATCTTACCTGACCTCACCCTCTAAATTATTGATCTGTTACATTTTATTAATTTTTGATAACACAGCATGGGCCCTCGAAGAACGATTGGGAAGATAGACTATTCTGAATAATTATAGTGGTGTTTTGTAAACCACTTGAAGACATAAGGGCATTTGATTTATCAGTTAGTCCAAATGTAAACGACCATGTAGTAAATTCTTGGCTTATATCTTCCTTCAGAGACGTAAAATAAATAATCTTCTTTTAAAAGATTTTTATAACTTATTTTTTCTTGGTGTTATTGTATTTTTAGTAATAATACAAGACTGTTTTAAAAGCTGCAGTGGTTACAACATATATTTTACTTCCACCCCCATTTCCTAAAAATGTATTAATCTATAAAACTAATTTTTAAATAAAGAAAATTATATATATATATATATACCGGTAATCTTAAAACTAAATCGACGTATACAAACCCGGAATTGTAGAGATATAAGAGGTTCTACCGGCACCGTATATAAGTTTTGACTGTATATGCTGTCTGGCACCATATATATTATTTCAGAATACACTTTTCAATTTTATCTTGGACATACATATTCGCCTCGAACGCTTAAGGAGGTTGGGGCGTTAGACAAGAATAATGAAAAATCTGAAAAAATATTTTTTAACAAATTAATGCGTATGACAAAATTTTCTATAAAAAAACCTAAAGTCAAAAAGTTAAAAAACTTTTAATCCTACATATAGGTAGCATACAAACAGTACATTTTTATTCGAGCAAATAACCAATAGCCCAGTTGTCAGAGAGTTTGACCTCGTCAAAATGTGATATCGATGAAACTTGGCATTTAAGTACTTGAAACGGTGCAGAAAACGATAAAAAAATCTTTGCTGCTCTAAAGTGTATGCTAACTTTACAATTTTGAAAATAAAATCGTAAATTTGGTTTTTCCATTATATCTCGAAAAAAAATAATTCGAATTACTAATAGCACCACGTGAAAGAGCGGAAAATTTTACTAAAAATTATATTATAAGTTATTTTTAAAAAGAATTTGTATTACTATAAAAAATTTTATTTTATATAAATCAATTTCTAAATTATTTTTAACTTTATTAAAAAAAAATAATTTTTGATTTATATAAACACTATTTTGAAAATAAAAATTGCGTCGAATGAATATTGTAAAAAAAATGAAAATTTTAAAACATAAGTTTTACTAAACCCAGATAATCATCATTTTAATTATATTTAAATCAAAAGTAAAAGTATAATAATGATAAATCTACAAGGATTTTTTTTTGTTATGCCTCTATTAATAGATATCTTCACTTTTATAAAAAGCAGTGAGAATTTTAGAAATTATAACTGCCGATCAAATTTTCTATGAGAAAACAAAAAAAAAATTCAAAATTAATGGATTCCTGAGAAAGCTTAGAGTCTCCTCTTTAAAATGCTTCCTTTTTTGTTTTTTTGTTTACAATTTACACAAAGATACTTTAGTTTTTCGTTCGTTCGCCTGAATATTTGAATTAAACGCGTCGAGTTTTCGAATTTGCTTTCTTATTTTTAATAATTTTTTACAGTAATACAATTTTTTTTAACTAACTTTAACTTTAAATATAATTTTTAGTACAATTTTCCGCTCCTTTGGTGCTATTAGTTTTTCGAAATAAGAAAAACCAAGTTTTCGATTTTATTTTCGAAATTGTGAAGTTAGCATATACTTTAGAGCAGCAAAGATTTTTTTATCGTTTTCTACACCCATTCAAGTACTTAAATGCCAAGTTTCATCGAGATCACATTTTGTGCGAGCTGTTGGTCAATATCCTTCTCTGGCAATGCATATTTTAATATTTATTCCAATTTTATAATGAGACTTTTAATTAATAAAAAATACTATTAAACGTTCGTAAACTGTTGAATCTGTCTTTTTAATTAATAATTTCTAATAAGTCATTTTAATTTGAAGTCTGGTAATTTTTGCCAAAATCGCGTATTCTAAAAAATGCTCTAGGTTAGAATATACAGTATATCCACAAATGGAATCGAAAAGTGGAAAAAAATATTATTTTAGTTTATTCTTTAGAAAAATCTTACTAAAGTCCATAAAATAAGATCAGAATATCCAAATCTTAGAATACCTGTACGGTGTCTTAAAAAGTAAAAATGTATCAATAGAAAACTAACATTACTTATTATTATTCACAAAATGTTTAGGAATTGAAAAAATTGTATGCAAAAAAATAAAATTTTAGAGATTCCGTAGATATTGATATAAGTAAAGGTTCCATTTGAGGGTTTTTGATGTAAAAATTTTTAGTTTGGACAACAACTTACTTATATAAACATTTTGAGTAAAATACTAAATAATCTTAGTTACTTTTTAATATTCTTACACATTTTCTTAATTTTCTACTTGTAACTTAAAATGGTGATATACGAATCTTATTTTTTTGACAAACATGATTTTTTTATAACGAATAACTTTCTCGTAAAATTAAGCTTTTGTTTTAGTGGTTCTTGATAAAAGAGGGGTTTTTAATGCCCAAATGTTATTATCTATATAATTTTTAATTAAAGAGCTTGCACCGCAATCCGTTAAAATACCTACCAAGTTTTTGTAAAGATTTTTCAACAATTTTTTAGTTTTTACGCGGAATTCACAAAACGCTTCTAAATGGTGCCTGAACGTTCCTTCCTGCGTGGTGCCCCAAGTTTATATAATATAATAACTTGAAATGTATATCCTTTTGGCACCATATATTATTTCAATTTTATTTTGAAAAGAAGTATTCGCCTCGGAGGTTGAGGCGTTAGACAAAAATTGTTTTTTATTAATTTTCCAATTTTTTAAAAACTTAATTTTACTTTAAAGTGCTTCTAATTTTTTTAAATTATTACCTAATTTTTATACGTAAATTTATAAATTGCGGATATTTACATAAATTTAATTTTTTTATTACTAAGTTAGGACAAAAAATTCAAAAGATTCAATGGATCTAAATAAGTAAATAATTATAATCAATGGAGTGGCGAACAAAAAACTAAAACTAAAAACTTACCTTGAAAATATTAAAAATGGCAAAAGGTCTTAGATATTATATTTTTTAATAAATATAAAAAAAATAATCGGTTTGGTTGTTATTAAAATTGATTATTTATGGCTACCGCTATTATAATTTAAAATTAAAATCTAATTTTAATTATTTAAATGTAAAAATGTGAAGTGTAAAATGTAAGTGTAAATGTAAAAATGTAAATTATAAAATGTAAGTGTAAATGTAAAAATTACTCTTGAGAAATGAATTGGCGTTCTATCGAAATTTTGTAAATACACAACTTAATTAACTAAGAAATTAATAAAATGACTAAAATTATCAACATTATTTATTATTTTACACAAAATGCATAATTGTTTATAATTTAAAATGAGCCTTTGTGAAACAAAATTGCACTATTTGATTTATTTTACGTAACCTCTCATCTCCATACATTTTTCTGCTCTTAAAATACATAATTCTTTATAAACTTTCAGAAATTTTTTAAAGATATTTTATAATTAATAATAATAATAGCACTTTATTGACAAAGTCAAATGGCCATCGACCGAGGTACTTCAGCAATTGATATTTTATTTATTTAAAGCTTAAGTACTTATTGTTTTGTAAAAGACAGATTGTATATTTCTAGGAAGTTAATAAAAAAAAATTAAAGCTTTTTTTGTAAAAAATATAAAATTTTAAAGATATAGCATCGATATTATTATAAGTAATTGTTTGTTTCATTTAAATAAAAAAACAGGTTTTTGATTATTAAAAATTTTTGTGTAAAGTAATACATCCTTATTACTTTTTAATTCTTTTACACATTTTCCTAATTTAAAAACATTTAAGACTTTCATATGCAAATCTTATTTTTTTTAGAAGCACGATATTTTGTAGACTGACTTTATTTATGTCATAAAGTATAAATAATAGTATATTCTGTAACAAGGTTGGAATGAGAATTCGACACAAGTGGAGGAACCACGAGTGTCGGATCTTCATTCCAACAGAGTAACAGACTGTACTTTCTCCACGACCACAGAAAGTAGAAATTAAATATATTAAAATGAAACCTCAATCTCTCAACATTGTGGCGGTAGTATTTTTATATTCTAGCTTGGATTTTTGCGGTAGCAAATTCTACATTTGAATCGTTTGATTTTTTTCTCCTTTTTAATAAATTAAAAGTTTTTACAAACCAATATTAAGACCACGTCAACTAATTCGACATTCATGGCAAACCTTATTTTTTTAAACAAGTATGGAATAAAGAGTATCTCTAGTGATAGAATGAAGTACGTATAAAATACATAAGAGACAAATGTTTCAGAATTTTCTTTCAATCTCAAAAGCGAGAATGTTTCTTTTCTGTTATTATAAGTGATTTCAGAATAACTACATTCAGTAGTGGCCGTGGAGAAAATTTTTTAGTGATTCTTGATAATTCCCAAATGTTATTATTTATATTATTTTTAATAAAATAATTTATGAAAAATTATAATTCTACCTATTAAAGCATGAATCGCAATCCAAAAGCAAGATTTACCTCTTAAGCTTACATCGCAAATATCAAGTTGTTTATTTTTACATCGCATTCACAAAACACGACTAAAAGGTGCTTGAACGTACTTTCGTTCATGGTGCCACAACGCTTCGGTCGCGTCCTGGTGCTTGTACGTAGCGTATGCTATAGACGAGTCGGGGTGACCCCTGGGGAGTATATGGATTAACTAAAATCGGGTTTTTACATATAAATGGTCCAAGTGGCACCTTCCTGAAAATTGCTGTGGGGCATCCTGGGGTGCTCAAGATACCAAAAATGACTTAAAACGTTGTGGCACCAAAAATTGGTGCCACAACGTTTTATATGGTGCCACAACGTCTATATAAGGTCGTTTTTGGTGCCGGAACGTAGGGTTACATATATATATATATATATATATATATATATATATATATATATATATATATATATATATATATATATATGTTACCTTCACATATTGCTGTCATATATTCTGTATCTTCATTTCTTATTACCATGTTATCTTCATTAGATCTTCATATGATCATATACTCACCACTTTTGATATATTTGAAATGTTTAGTGGATCTGTATTATCAGCTACTGAGGTTTTAGATTCATCTAAAAAATTAATAAGTTAAATTTTATTGTAAATTGGTAAATTTTTATTATTACTTACTCTGCAAGAATATAGTGTTGGCACAGCATTTAACTGTAGTCTCCGAGACCTATAATGGAAACTAATGTATCTTCAAAATGAATATGACATATTCTTTTAGAAGTAAAAACTGCCACAGGGTCCATATTATTTAATTCGGGGTTGTTAACAGCATATAACCACTTTTTAAAACGATCCATATCTTTCTTGGGATTCGGGAATATGTGACATGTGACGGGTATTTATGTAAATATCAGCACAATTTGGGACACAACACTTATTATAAGGCATTATTATTAATTGTTTTACTATGCAACACTCACAATGAAATTATAACTATTACTCTTTACACTCAAAAAATTCAGCTCTACCCACACAGTTACCATTGTATAAAAATTATAATCTTTATACACTATTTGTTCAGATACCATTTTATTATATTTAACAATATTTATATTCTGTAACAATGTCAACTGTCAATTTTAAATATCGTAAATCATTCCATTGTTGCCCATTAAACATATTTAAAAATTAAAACGTGACATTGTTATGTTAAACGAAAAAAAAAATACATACAAAATAATAATTCAGATTAAATTCAAAATGTTAGAAATAGTATTTATTATAAAAATAACCAAACAAATTCGATTTACAAGTTGACATTTGGCAACATCGTATCCTTCCTATGATTAGACAAACAAATATCACCTCCCTCTTTTGATGAATAGTTGAAATACGTTTTTTATTGGAATAAAAAAGCTGATTGCACCATAACTGTAATAAAATTTGCGATATTGTCAAAAAAGTCATTTGCACCAATACATAATAAATATATTATAAAATATAATTAAAAATGTAATCCATGTAGTTGTTGTTGTTGTAGTAATTGTGTTCTATCCAATAAATACCGCAAGACCGCGTACGCCACTGAGCATCCAGCAACCAGTTTTGATTGTCACACTTTAAAGCACAACATAGAAATTCTAAAAAACCGGACGGACTATCATATCAGTTGCTGAATTTTTGTAACTTTTCTTTTAACATTTCAAATGGTAATAACAAACGAAGAAATTATATTAAATGACTTAAATTCAATGTTCGAAAATCACTCTGGTATTTACATTGATCCTGATGATAACCCTTCTCTATTCAAAATGATCCACAGCAAAATAATAAATATTGTTCATATTAATATTAGAAGTCTAAGAAAAAACTTCAATGAATTTCTTGTTTTCCTTGAGGCATATAAAATGGACAATTGTGATGTATTTATTCTTAGTGAATGTTTTCAATTAGACTCAATCGACAATTTTTGCATTCCAGGTTATAAAACAATTTATAACAATGCCGATTTTAATAGAAACGACGGTATAGTGATTTTTGTCAAATCAAGTCTAAATTACTCTGTATCACATTTGAAGCTTGCGGTAAGTAATGTTACATTATCTGTCTTAAATCTTGATATAAAAGGACTAGCCCATAAAATAATTGGCTTATACAGGCCTTGTCCTAGTAACTTAACTGCGTTTATTGAAGAAATAGATAATTTCTTTGCACAAAGTACTGAGAATCCTAAATTTAATTATTTTATAGGCGATATTAATATTGACATTATGAAAGACGAGGAAGCAAATGCAAACAAATACATGTCAGTCCTTGCTAAACATGGCTTTAAACCTTACATCCGTCGACCCACTCGTGAAACATTAGACAGTGCTACATGCTTAGATCATATATTTTTCAAATCAGATACAAATTTAAATGATAAATATGAAGTTAGCTCTTTCATCATTAAGTGTAACATAACAGATCACTATCCAGTAGTGATTAATATTAAAAAAAATTGTAATCCAAAAGAAGGAAACGTCACAAGTGGTTCCATAAAAACACACTATACATATAATACTTCGAAACTTAACTTATATCTATCTCAAGAAAACTGGCATCAAGTCTTAAGTTCTAACAATTCACAAGTAGCAACAGACCTACTTTACAATACCTTGGAAAATAATTTGGAGAAATGTAAAACAATTCATAAGAATATAAATAAAATAAACAAATTAAAACCGTGGATAACAGAGGGGCTCATTCAATCTATAAAATATAGGGATAAAATGAAAAAACGGCTGATAAACAATTATTCTAATACACTAGAAACTGAATATAAGCATTACAGAAACTTTCTTGATAAACTGCTAAAGAAAACCAAACACGAATTCTACCTAAAACAAATAAAGGACGCCCAATATGATATGAAAAAAATATACCGTGTTATTAATGAAGCAACAAATGAAACCAAAAAAAATTCGAATGAAAAAGTTCATGTAGTTCATGAGGATCGAAAAAACTTTAATGACAATAAAGCTATGGCAAATTACTGTAACGAATATTTTAACAAAGTCGGTATAGACATGTTAAAAAATATTCCACCCCCGCAATTTACGCTGTCAAATATAAATGCCAATCTAAAATCAATGTTTCTATCACCAGTGACTGATTTAGAGATAATAAAGCAGATTTCATCTTTGAAAAACAATAGCTCTCCTGGTTGTGATGGCATAACTGCTAGACAAATTAAAAATATTCATATGCACATTTTAACACCACTTGCTCACATTTTTAATCTTACGTTTTTAACAGGTATTATAATCATCAATTATAACCCCAATTTTTAAAGCAGGTGATAAAACAAAAATTAGTAATTATAGACCGATAAGTGTTTTAAATAATTTTGGTAAA
The DNA here is from genome assembly GCA_949320105.2 of Crepidodera aurea. NCBI lineage: Eukaryota > Metazoa > Arthropoda > Insecta > Coleoptera > Chrysomelidae > Crepidodera > Crepidodera aurea. The sequence goes on from OX439476.1 coordinate 29,769,877, forward strand.
TTATTAGAGAAATGTATAAAAGAAAGGCTAATGCATTTTATTACCTCGAACAAAATTTTAAATGAAAATCAATTCGGATTCCAAACTGGTAAAGCCACAAGTGATGCAATGTATAGTGTGGTAAGTGAACTAGTTGAGGGCTTAGATAAAAACAAAAAATGTCTAGCAGTTTTCCTAGACCTGGCGAAAGCATTTGACACTGTAAATCATGAGAGGTTACTGGAGATTCTGTACACAAATGGAATAAGGGGAACAGCGTTAAATCTTTTTAAAAACTATCTGACTGATAGGATCCAACAAGTTAAAATAAATAATGCACTAAGTGATCCAGCCCTTGTAAAAATAGGCGTACCTCAGGGGACAGTTTTGCGTCCTATTCTCTTTTTACTTTATATTAATTCTATGCTTTCTCAAACAAGTGCAAAAGTCGTATCATATGCCGATGACACCGTAATTATCTTTAAATCAGATACCTGGTTGGACGTTAAATTAATTGCAGAGAGGGAACTTCATCTAATAACGAATTGGTTAAATACTTATCAATTATCTTTAAATGTTAATAAAACACATTATATCGCATTCTCTGCAAATAATGCTAACAGACCAGCTTTTCAAAATATTAGGATTAATCAGTCAAACACAAGTATTACTGAGGTTAGCCAGGTAAAGTACTTAGGTATCGTTATTGATAAGAATTTAAAATGGGACAGTCATATCAACTACTTAACAACTAAACTTATAATTATATACAAGGCTCTGGTTGAATCACTTTTACGTTATGGGATATTAGTTTGGGGTGGGCTCTACGAAAATTCTCTTTACTCGCTTAAAATTATACAAAATTATATTCTTAAAATTATTTTTAAACGTAATAAACGATTTTCTACTTGCTTGCTGTACTCCAGTGATATACTTAATATTAGATCTTTATATTTTTTAACAGTCCTAACATTTGCTTTTAAAAGGGGATATTTCCAACAAATAATGTGCACTCATGAATATAACACAAGTGGTACGACGGATAAACGTCTAAATATTCCAAAAAATTTCAAAAATATCAGTCATCGATTTGTAACATTCATCTTACCAAAAGCTTCAAATTTATTACCACTGACTATTCGACAAATTTCTAGAGTAACTAATTTTGTAAATGAAATAAAAATATTTATTTACCAAAAATATTTCGAGTTTCAAAAACTTCTAGCCACATAATGCTTTCAATTGTATTTTTTTTTCTCTTGGATTAACATCCATTTATTGTCATTGTATATTATTTATGTAAACTGCATGTTATGCATTTATTTTGATATTTCTCTTCCAGATGATTGCACTAATACAAGTGTTTGGTCACTTAGGGTGCAATGTTTTGGAAAACTTTTACACATCTCATTCTATTGTAAATTAAATTTATAAATTATTCTTTAATTTCGACATATTTTGTAATTTTGTTCTACAATATTTCATTTGTAATTTTTCTTTTGTAATTTGTAATTTTCTTTTGTAATAATTTGTAATTTGTAACTTAAATTCAATTCAATAAATAATAAATAAATAAATAAAAATAAAATAAATAAATAAAATAAGGGAATGTGAGCTGGGTTTAGACCGTCGTGAGACAGGTTAATTTTAGCCTACTGACGACTCGTCGTTGCGATAGTAATCCTGCTTAGTACGAGAGGAACCGCAGGTTCGGACATTTGGTTGACGCACTTACTCGAGCGGGTAATGGAGCGAAGCTACCATCCGTGGGATTATACCTGAACGCCTCTAAGGCCGTATCCTTTCTAGTCAAAGGCGGCAACGATATCTCTTGGAGTTCCGAGAATCAAAAGGCTCAAAACAATGTGACTTTACTAGGCAATCGTGGCTTGTGTGGTGTGTGGTGTGTGGTGTGTGGTGTGTGGTGTGTGGTGTGTGGTGTGTGGTGTGTATGTGTGTGGTGTGTATGTGTGTGGTGTGTATGTGTGTGGTGTGTATGTGTGTGGTGTGTATGTGTGTGGTGTGTATGTGTGTGGTGTGTATGTGTGTGGTGTGTATGTGTGTGGTGTGTATGTGTGTGGTGTGTATGTGTGTGGTGTGTATGTGTGTGGTGTGTATGTGTGTGGTGTGTATGTGTGTGGTGTGTATGTGTGTGGTGTGTATGTGTGTGGTGTGTATGTGTGTGGTGTGTATGTGTGTGGTGTGTATGTGTGTGGTGTGTATGTGTGTGGTGTGTATGTGTGTGGTGTGTATGTGTGTGGTGTGTATGTGTGTGGTGTGTATGTGTGTGGTGTGTATGTGTGTGGTGTGTATGTGTGTGGTGTGTATGTGTGTGGTGTGTATGTGTGTGGTGTGTATGTGTGTGGTGTGTATGTGTGTGGTGTGTATGTGTGTGGTGTGTATGTGTGTGGTGTGTATGTGTGTGGTGTGTATGTGTGTGGTGTGTATGTGTGTGGTGTGTATGTGTGTGGTGTGTATGTGTGTGGTGTGTATGTGTGTGGTGTGTATGTGTGTGGTGTGTATGTGTGTGGTGTGTGGTGTGTGGTGTGTGGTGTGTGGTGTGTGGTGTGTGGTGTGTGGTGTGTGGTGTGTGGTGTGTGGTGTGTGGTGTGTGGTGTGTGGTGTGTGGTGTGTGGTGTGTGGTGTGTGGTGTGTGGTGTGTGGTGTGTGGTGTGTGTGTGGTGTGTCTGTCTGTCTGTCTGTCTGTCTGTCTGTCTGTCTGTCTGTCTGTCTGTCTGTCTGTCTGTCTGTCTGTCTGTCTGTCTGTCTGTCTGTCTGTCTGTCTGTCTGTCTGTCTGTCTGTCTGTCTGTCTGTCTGTCTGTCTGTCTGTCTGTCTGTCTGTCTGTCTGTCTGTCTGTCTGTCTGTCTGTCTGTCTGTCTGTCTGTCTGTCTGTCTGTCTGTCTGTCTGTCTGTCTGTCTGTCTGTCTGTCTGTCTGTCTGTCTGTCTGTCTGTCTGTCTGTCTGTCTGTCTGTCTGTCTGTCTGTCTGTCTGTCTGTCTGTCTGTCTGTCTGTCTGTCTGTCTGTCTGTCTGTCTGTCTGTCTGTCTGTCTGTCTGTCTGTCTGTCTGTCTGTCTGTCTGTCTGTCTGTCTGTCTGTCTGTCTGTCTGTCTGTCTGTCTGTCTGTCTGTCTGTCTGTCTGTCTGTCTGTCTGTCTGTCTGTCTGTCTGTCTGTCTGTCTGTCTGTCTGTCTGTCTGTCTGTCTGTCTGTCTGTCTGTCTGTCTGTCTGTCTGTCTGTCTGTCTGTCTGTCTGTCTGTCTGTCTGTCTGTCTGTCTGTCTGTCTGTCTGTCTGTCTGTCTGTCTGTCTGTCTGTCTGTCTGTCTGTCTGTCTGTCTGTCTGTCTGTCTGTCTGTCTGTCTGTCTGTCTGTCTGTCTGTCTGTCTGTCTGTCTGTCTGTCTGTCTGTCTGTCTGTCTGTCTGTCTGTCTGTCTGTCTGTCTGTCTGTCTGTCTGTCTGTCTGTCTGTCTGTCTGTCTGTCTGTCTGTCTGTCTGTCTGTCTGTCTGTCTGTCTGTCTGTCTGTCTGTCTGTCTGTCTGTCTGTCTGTCTGTCTGTCTGTCTGTCTGTCTGTCTGTCTGTCTGTCTGTCTGTCTGTCTGTCTGTCTGTCTGTCTGTCTGTCTGTCTGTCTGTCTGTCTGTCTGTCTGTCTGTCTGTCTGTCTGTCTGTCTGTCTGTCTGTCTGTCTGTCTGTCTGTCTGTCTGTCTGTCTGTCTGTCTGTCTGTCTGTCTGTCTGTCTGTCTGTCTGTCTGTCTGTCTGTCTGTCTGTC